>WBMW01000650.1:271200-283401 GCA_013396635.1 Penelope pileata
AAAAAATTAAGAGCAATTTAAACGAGAGAGTTGATGGTGCCTGCACAAGGAGAACCAATAGATGAGGATAATAGGAAGGTACAGGCTCTTATGTTCCTTAAGCTCTGTCAGAAGCCAAGTAGTCCATGGAGATGAGAAAAAATTGGTACTTTCTTGTACCTTGTAATATTTCTTAATGAACGATGGCATTCTGCAAAATATTTACAGAAGTTATTGTCATTTTGAATGTGTTATTTTAAACAAAATGGCACTTTCTTTCCCTTGGAGGAGGGGAAGACAGAGGGAGAGACAGGACACCTGAAGGGCAGAATTCCCTAACTGCCTAATCGTATTTTAGATAATCCAGTTAGTCTTTAGAAGGCCAGTAGAAGCTGAGTAGACAAAAGCCATAGACGGCATGCAGAGATGGAGGAAGATGGGTTTTGTTTCAGAGTGTTTGAGATTTATAATTACTTCTTCCTGATGTTTTCTTTTTAGATGATTACACCAAATTCCATTTACATATGCATGACAGCACTGGACTAGCACAATCATTTGCTTGTTAAGCCTAGAATGTATACATATATTGTTGTCAGCAGATGTGACAGTTAGTCAAATTCAATTCTTTATAAGCAAACACCGTTTCCTTCTTTATTTCTTCCTTTTTTCTCCAAAGCTCTTTTATTCATCTGAGCTGTGAAGGAGAGGAGAGTATGTTGTAGCTCTTTGGAGGCTATTCATAGAAAGAAATGCAACAAGAAATTAATTTTTTTTTCTTCATGACACTCTGTAGTAGAGCTGTTCTTTAACTATTAATACATAATACTGCTTCATAAATACAAATGGATGTACTTTCTGCTGAATATGATATACTGAAGTTCTTAGAGCTAATCACTGAACAATGATTTGAGCAGATGTGATTCAAACTTCCTTTCTCAATTAAAAGAAATGCAAAATTTGATCCCTTATATGACATGTAGTTGATACTGGCTTACCTTAAAACATAAATTTAATCTGAAAACTGAATGTATCAGTTATAATTCATGTACTTATATTGTGTCCTATTTCTGAAGCTTCTTTTATTTTTTTTCTAAACATTTAGTGCCATTGCTTATAATAATGAATAAACAATACTTCTTATGGTATCTGTATATATGAATTTTTCTTTCCTAGGTGTAAAGAACATTTATTTTAGTAGTATCATTTAGTAACCATTCATGCAACTATTGTTGCCATTCAAAGAGCATTGAAAGTTCTACCACAGCCTGGATGATTTTTGGCAGTGTGAGAGCACCCTTAAGGACTTTTTCAAATATGGTTTCTAGTAGCATAACTGTTGCAAATACTTTCTGATTATGCTAACAAATAAGTAGTGTCAAGTAGACAAAAGAAATTTCCTCAAGTGTATGCCAGTGTTTCTGATCACTGAAAAAAAAATTTAGCCTAAAAAATAGTAGGAATTAAAAGTGTTACTTTTGTGTGTGTGTGTGTAATAGGGAACAAGGGAAACACTTAGCCATCATTGCAGTACTCTTGGTGATGCTTTAAGGAAGGAAAATGATTTTGCTCTCATTATTGATGGTAAATCTCTGAAGTATGCTTTGACTTTTGGAGTGAGACAGTATTTCCTGGATTTGGCTTTGTCATGCAAAGCTGTTATTTGTTGCAGGTAAGGATTACATTATTCTTTCTCTACAGTATTTTAATTGACATATAAAAATTTAAAAAAAAAAAAAAAAAACTGTTTCCATGTCAGAGAAAATATTTATGTCCATGTCTTCCAACCGTAAAATCTAAAAAATCTAGTAACTGAAGTTCTGAAATACAGGCATGCAAGCAAAATATTTCTGTAGCGAAGCCTGAAATAGCAGTGTACCTGCCAACCAAAGTCATTGAGGTTGCATATACCCAGGAAAATCATGTTATCCATCACGAATAGTCTCAGCAAGATTAAAACACATATCTTAACCATAAATTGATACTATAGTTAGCTACAGGTTTCAATACATCTGGTTTCTTTTGTAGAACCTTCTCCACAGGCAAGATCTTGTATGTGCCTTTTCTGTAAGACATTGATTATGCTGCATGAGTACAGTGTTAAAGGTACTACACCAAGTGAATTTTATTTCCTGAAGTTAATGGAAATACCTTTTTGTTATTGTTATTGAGACTATTATTCCTGGTTGTTTTGGGCTTCTCTTATACAATGAAGCATTTCATCCTTTCCTGTAAACATTATTAGAGTTCTAGGCTTACCTTAACAAGGCAACTTTTCCAGGAGTGAATAAAATGAAGTGCATGCATTTTTCAAACATAAACAATGTGAAAGCAGTTTGGCTTGCCTTTTAACATTCTCGTATTTATATTAAGGAAGGGTTTTGTAGTTGGTAACTTGTGTGTTCAGGGACCTTCTTGCATTTTTATGGCTTTAAACACAAAAACCACAAATACCTCTTGAGAAGTACATCACCTCTTCTACATTTGAATGATTGAACTGAAAGGGAAGTCAGGTGATTAGAAGCTAGATAAATAAGAACTATTCCTGTTGACTTTCAAAGAGCTTGGCTCAGCCCAAGTAATTTGTCTGTCAGAAAGCAGAAGCAAGGACTTTTCATTACAAGGTCACTGGCAACATAGATAGGATATCCTTATTAGAAATGCAATCAGAAATCCAAAAGCTGTGGAAATAACTGTTATTTTCATCGGTGTCTAAGGTAACTGTTACTTACAAGTTTAGTCAGTTAATGTTCTCAGAATATTTTTCGCTGTTTTGACCTTTGTAGTAGTATGGAAAAAGCTGTTGACTATAGGAATAGTAAATTCAGAAACAGTGTATTCAGGATCTTTTGGAGTCCCAGTGTCTCACTGTTTCTCAATATAGAAGTGTTGCAAACATGAGTTCTCACAGCTGAGAGAGGTTCTGAGAGGTTTGGTAGTATCTGTATATTTGTTACATCCAATTTAATTTTGTTTTACATAGGGTACTGTGCCTGATTGTAATTGCTTTAGGAAAAGCACAGCAGTAGCCTTTCTGATGGGCAAGTTGAAGCTTTTTGCTTCTTCTGCTGTTTCCAGTTTTGCTCATTATAACAAATAACAAGTAGTAGATGGGTGCAGAACGTCTTTTTTCTGAACTCTTTTTCTTCTTTCTTTGACCTGAAACTGTATTTTGTGCTGTTTGAAGAGACATTATTGCTGTTTCTGTTGAACTATAGAACCATTGTAAGGTTTTCTGTACATTGAGCTGTCATTTATTATTAACCTTTCTGTGACAAAACAATAAAAAGTACAAAATGAATGTTTCCATACTAGCAGCATGTTCTCTGCTATTTCTGTATTTCCATAATATACTCAGGTCATCTGGTTTCAATGCACGTCTAGGTGTATGCTCTGACATATTTTGTGGTTGTTTAAACATTGGCTGCATGTTTAAAATATTTGCTTGTAGCACTCGCTGTTCTAATATGTACATTTTTAATACCATATGCTTCTCTAAAGTCAAAATTCTATCAAAATATTTTTTCTATTAATACTTCATCTTCAGTAAATAAAATTGCCTTTAAAAGCTTTATAATTATCACTTTTAATTAATATAAATCAGTCAGAATTATATGTTTAAATTAAAATTTAGACTTCTATCCATACAAAAGCACTAAAGATTTTAAACATTCTTTGGTTTTAAGACTACAAATTATATCATTTTCTTTGAAGTTTTCAGACTACTCACATGTTTAGAATTCACTGTTAATAAATGCTTCTGAACAAGAGGAGCCATAACACATGAAGCTGACAAATATTCAGTAGATATTTCACTTCAAAAATCTGCGTATGCTATTAATTCCAAGCAGATGTTAGGCTTAAAGACTTAAACACACTGAATTCCAGCTCTGTATTGGCTTCTGAGTAATGTGCACAACAGAAATGTTGAATTGGTTATTTTGTAGTAAAAATGTACAGACAAGAGTAAACAAATTGAACAGAAGGTGGTTTGGTTTTTTTTTTATTGGTTTCATGAATTCAGATGTATCCAGTGACCACTTTCCTTTCACCTGGTAGTGAAAGTAAGTGCCATCTTCCAGCTGCCTCTGTAATGTTTTCTGAAAGGGAAGTAAGTTACTGAGTTACTGTTCCTGGAAATTTGAAAGGATTGAAAAGCTCTCAAGTCAGGAATCTTCTGTAGATTTGGCTAGAGTGAATCTTAATATAATACTCATCAGCAGTGTTCAACTTTAAAAAAAAAAAAAANGAAATAGTTCTTAATATCCTTGGAACATGGGAATTCTTCTGAAGGACTGTTGCCTGGAACCTTTCATCCCAGGTTCACCACAAGTTGTACTCATCCCAAGGACCTTTCTCAAAAATCCGTTGGTATGTCCTGGATGGGCTGCTACTTTCAGACTTAAGACTGATTAAAAGGAAGCTGTTGGATGTAGAGAGTTTCTTTAAGTTGAAAGACGGGATGGATTTCGTTTTGTTCTGTTTTGGGGTTTTTTTTGGTGGAGACAAGGAGAACTGTGAGGAAATCTATATGTCCAGTTAGAGAAAAGAACTTTTCCTCTCAAACTGAATTACTAAAGAGCAGTGCATTTTAAATTATAATTTCTGTCTGTCCAATGTCAAGACAGGCAAATCGTGCAGCCTGGGTGTTACAGCAGAGATCAGTGAGCAGACAGGAACTTCTTACTATGCCACGTGCAGAAAAATAATTTGACTGATTATACAGTTGGCCGTCAGTATTCTCATTAACAATACAATTGTGTAATTTTCTCAAGTATTGTGAAGCCTTTGGTGCCTTTGGGACCTTGAGCCTACAGAATCTTTTGCTGAGGATCTTTAGGACTGCACAGATGCTATAGAGTTTTGGCACCTTGAGGGGGAATCTCTGACAGCCCCAACTGCAAACCACCACAAGCTTATGGTGCCAGAGGGATTGTTGCCATGCGTACATGAAGAAAACTTGGATACAAACAAATGCAAAATTAGGGGAAAATGTGTATTTATAATTAATCTTCTCCAAGGGCAAGTTCTTCTTCTTAACCATGTTTATTTTTTGCATGGAGACAGAATGAGTTACCTGGAAAAATAGATGAGGAATGGATGGTTCCATCTTCTCTTCACCAGGTGCATAACCCTAGCTTCACAGCAACTTCAGCTAGATGCAGCAGAGCTTGTACTTCAGTACATGAATTGCTCACTCTATAAGAGGCAGCGGTGGGGTTTCTGCATTTCTTATGGTCTTGTTTGCACCCCTAAGTGAGTCAGGAAGGCTCTGGTTGGCAATTACAGTGCCAGGAAGCACAAGACTGGATTGCCACTGCTTATTTTCTTCCTTCCTTTCCCTGCCCTGTGAAGCATGCCATAATTTTCGTACATTATTTTCAGTTACGATGTCTCAAATATATGGACAGAATTTCACCATACAAAGTAGAACTTTGAGAGTTGAAATGGAATTTGTGTGTGACATACAGAATGATAGAGCCAAAACTGCTATAGTTCCATAAACAGATCTTTTGAGAGCCATCTGTAGAATAGTTTGACCTTTCAACTGTGACCACACATTTCTTAGTGGATGGTTGGAGCAATCCTGAAAAGAATGAAGAAGTTGCTGGCACTTGCATGGAGTGGAGGATCAACAGTCAGTGTTCAAAGTTGCTTCCTTTAGCTTAGCACTTAGGCTATGTTAATAGTGTTGTTCCATACTTGTTACTTGTTCCTGTTTGATTTGATATCTATGTCTTAAATTTAAAAAATAAGTATTTTAACGGATAGGAAAATAAAAAGCATAAAAGAAAAATACAAGAACAATCTGCAATCATTCCAAATTAGTACAGGTAGTGGCAGTGTTGGAGTTTCTTCCATTACTCCATTCTAGGGGCTCTTTGTTGTTTGACCTGTGTGTCTCCAATCCTATTAATGTCTTACTTCAACAAATCCATGGTTTCTCTGAATTTTGCTGTGAAAGTGCTTTTAGCCTATAGTGTAAAGGCCAACGGCAAGATGATGTCACTGGCTGGGATGTCAGTTAGCCTGGTTTTACTACCCTTTCAAAGAGTGAAGTATGCTTGTCAAGTGCATTCATTTGAAAGTCTTGTATTAATTAATTTTTTTTCTGTTACACCTTAGAGTATCCCCACTTCAAAAATCTGAAGTTGTAGAAATGGTCAAAAAACAAGTTAAGGTAGTAACTCTAGCAATTGGTGATGGAGCAAATGATGTTAGTATGATACAAACAGCACATGTTGGCGTTGGTATTAGTGGAAATGAAGGTCTACAGGCTGCTAATTCTTCAGACTACTCAATTGCTCAGGTAAGTAATTACACTGTAAAATACCAGAGTGAAGTAGTTTAATATCAAATTAATATCAGTCTGTGCATGTTTTAAATATTTTTTTTTCTCATTTTTTGCAGTTCAAGTATTTGAAGAACTTGTTGTTGGTTCATGGTGCCTGGAATTATAACAGAGTAGCTAAATGCATCTTGTATTGTTTCTACAAGAACATAGTCCTTTATATCATCGAGGTAATTTTACAGTACTGTTATTTTAAAAAATTAAAAGTTGATTACTTTGAGCTTTTGATTATTCTATATGATTTTTAAGAAGCATTTAACTCTTAGCAAACTGTTGTACTAAATCTTTAATAAGCCAGTTAATATTAGTGATTTTTTTTTTCCTTTAAAGACCCCAACAGTCACACTAATACATACTAAATATGCTTTTGGAGTGATACCGAATATTTGCATTGCATCATACTTATTAAAATTCTGTATATAACATTGTTACAGTACCTTTGTAGCCTTACTTCTAGCAAGAGATCTATGTGCTTAACATCTTTGTTGAACAGGAGTCATTAGCTGTCCGGTTTGAAAATGGGAGTACTTTTTCAGACCTGTGTTGAACTGTATTGTGCCCTTCACAGCAATCCTTAGGGTTTTTACATACATGCTTAATTACACTGTTGCATACTTTTTACTTGTTGTAACCATGCCTCTTTGGGCTCTATTTGGAAACAGGGATACTTTCCTAAAAGTAGCTGACCTAGTTTTCTCACCTGCAATTTAAAGCGGAAAGAGATCTTTTGGAAACTGCAGTAGTATGAGAGGACTGTGAAACAAATGTCTCTCTAACGATTTGTATTGTTAAGACAGCTTGTTTAGCTGTAGCTTTCAAGACCTTCATGATGACATTGCAGTCTTACCATTTTGAGTGTACTTTTTAATGTATGTTTACAAGATATATCTAGTAACCGTATTTGTTCGAATCAAACTTTAAAACATTTTTTCCACATTTCTAACTCATAATATCATTGTTAAAGTTTTGTTCAAAAGTATTTTTATAGCAAAATCTTCTGTATTTTTACAGTAATGTGGTTAGCAATTATTTCTAAATGTATCCTCAAAGTAATTTCTAATGTATTTTCAAATTAATATCTTGAACTTACACAGCATGTATCCAATTTTGACTGAAAGAAAATGCCTTATTCCTGTTAGATCCGATGTAAACATAAGGATAATATTTCTGATTTTAATATTTATGTTGGTGATCTTACACTGTTGCAATTTTTGAAAATAATTAAAACACAAAAAGCATTTATTATATTGGAAGAATATAATATAATAAAAACTGTAACCCAAAAGTCTGCATTTTCTTTAGAATATTTTTTTTAAATCCTAGTTTTTCCTTTTTTCCTCTTCATCATGTTATTAACGTGAATAAATTTCAGTGTAAGAAGCAACAAGTTTATAGGCTCTTTGGAAAACTTTACGAAATAAGAAGCCATAGAAAAAAATTATTAAAGATCCTTTATAGATTATAAATACTCATTGAGAATATATTCTGCATTTCAAAAGCTAAATATCTGATCAAATGATCTTCCCTGAGTACTGACCAGCATTTCTTATATCTTTTTTTTTTTCCAAATAGTTCAACTTTTTAGTAAAAGCAATATTATGTGTTTGCAGAAAACCTTTTGAAGTTGAGCTTTAGGACGTTCTTGTTTTCCTTAATTTTCTGTTGTTGTCACCTTCAAACGCTGTGTTTTTTACTTTTTGATCTTTGCACCTTGCATTTAAATTTCTCAGAATGCACGTGGTAGGATAATCTGACTTATGTTATAAATTTACAAAGTACTAGAAGTAGCAGTAGCGTCTACATGCTGAGCAGATGGAAGGGCAAAGAGAATTTCTATGTGTATTATGACCCTTTATGTATTGTGCATACAAGCATTTTGTCATATACACTCTCTGGAAGACGAGATGACTTCTACTCACATTGCTATATACCCAACATTTGTCCGCTCAAAATCTTTCACAGATTTTAATCGCTCATGTCAATACTGTGAGTGAATGGGCAGAAATTCATCATTGAATGTCTCTAGAAAGGACAACTGCCAGTCCTGAATCTCTCTTTTCAGTTTTTTGTACAGATCAGGCGTGGGAGCAGAGAGCTCAATGAGTATTTGTAAGCTGCTGCTTAAAATGCAGAAATGCTACATCAGGAAAACGACTGTGAGGCTTTTGTGACCACGCCTCTTCTGTCTTGGAATTTAGAAAGTAATTCTATGGAAGACGTGTCTGGAAGATTTTTTTAAATAAGTTTATTTTTATTAGCTTACAGTAATTAATACCTACTTCATTTAATTTACGTATGTTATATTTTAAATGCTTGCTCAGTAGGAACAAGAAATACAATAGATTCCATGTAATCTAAAATACAGCCTTTTTCCTAGACAATTGTGGGGTGAGGTGAAATGAGTCCCACTAGTTTCTTGGTTTAGAAAATGCTACAGGTCTATGGTAATACTTCATGCACACTGCCTAGTGTTCATCAACATTTAAACTACTGATAAGGAACTAGAAGTCGTCACTAATAACTTTTTTCTCCACTCTGTGTTATGACTCAATCGATATTTAAGTGTGCACCTCATCTTTTATATGAGACTAGTCCCCATAATGTTAAAGGTTACGTACTGAAGTATGATTATAATGCTGTATTGAACTGTACTGAGTTCGATTTAAAAAATGGACGGTGGAAAGTGAAAGCATTTGTTGACGCTTCTTTGCATTATATGGTTTGAAAACATAGATCTCAGTGCAGATTCTTACACTGCTATCTCATTTTGCATAGGCTGTGAACCTCAGTCTTTCGTTTCGAGAGAAATTCTGTGACCATTGAACTGCAAAATGGTCTGAATCTTCACTTCTCCCTCACAGTCCAGAGTACTGCTCAGACACCCATCTCCTTTCCTCTTGTGACAGCAATGCTTGATTAGTAATTTGAGCAGTTTGATTAGGGTATATGCCCTAAGTATCTGAATCTGATCCTAAATTACCATGATGTAAAATATGTCATAAAAGCTCTTATTTTGCAGGTACGGCTGCCTTCATTGTCCATCTTAATCAGTACGAAATACACTTGTCCATGATTAAATTTCCCACTGTGAAGCAAGAAGCAGTGTTTTTCTTGTCACCCTCACTATTAATACTGTATTCAGCTCTGTACTTTGATTTTCATATAAGTTTAAGGGTGTGATTTTCTCAGGCCCAAGGTCTTATGTTAGGGTAAGCAGGTCACTTACTTTCCTCCCACAGTTTAAGATGAGGGCTGTACTTATCCTTGTAAACAAAACCAAATCCATGTTTATTCTTAGATATTAAACCCTTTCAAAGTGGCATATTTGGTATTTCACTAAATAGTAGTTTCTACTACAGAGGGCACTATTTTTTCACCACATTTGAAGGGTCCTCTACACAATTATTTTGCTGATAGATTCAGCAAGAACTTCAGAGTCCAGGGTTGCTACCTAATTTCATTTGTTCCTGGATTGCATCTGGAGTTCTGACCAAGACTTGTGCCAGTTCCTTAGTACACTAAAACTTTTAACTGAACTGCCTCTAACTTGTGTGCTTTCTTTGGAAGAAAGTAAATGCTAAGTTGTCGATAAGTTAATGTTATTCGTTTCAGGATTTCTTTACAGCTCTACTGTAAAGCTGTAGTTCTTGGAGTTTAAATAGCTTGAAAAATTTCAACTTAAATTCTGTACAAAGTAAAACTAAAAGCAATAGGATTTTGAGTCACAAAGTGGTACATAGCACTTACAAGAGACTTAGTAACAACTTAATATATGACATTCCATGGTAAATTAAAATTTAAATGAAAATACTTTCTAAGTAAGTGACAGTATTAAAGAAGTACATCACTTACATTTATTAGTAGAGAATGTGTGGAAAAGATTCAGTACATGTATTTAGCCCTAGCTAAATCACAACACAAAGTTAATGTTCTTTCCATTTACTCCTTGGTTATGACAGATCATGTATATGTCTACTTTCTGTCTGTTTTATTTTCTTCCTAGAGTTGTACTTCAATTGACTGTCTAAGATCACCAGCAAAGAGGTGTATACATTTATGCCTGGCTACTGAGTCACATATTCCTTAATGACACTGTGCTTTTCTTCCACCCTAAACCATTTCAAATCAGCAGTTTTTACAAGGGGCAAATCATGTAGTGGTACCTGTCCTTCAGTCCCCTCCCAAGAGCCATCTTCCTAGAGTTTGAGGGTAAGATAATGTAGGAACTATGCCTAATTAGGAGGTTGAAAAGGGAAGGCAGTTGAGCACAACTTGTATCAAACAGTAGTGATGAGTTACTGAATTAGAGCCATACAGATTAGATTCATAGCTTAGTTGTAGAATATCCAAAAACTTGTGCAAACGTTTAGTAATGAGTACTCATCCCCCTTTTAAGTACTGAGAAAATGCTGTTAAGTAAATATCTTCTATTTTCACCACAGTTAAGTCATAATTCCTATTTCAAAAATCCAAAATTGAAATACACAAGATTTAATACAAATCTGATTGATCAACTGCTGTGAAGTAATTCCATAAAATAATATTGTTTTTTAAGTGAATAGAATGAAACATCAGAAATTAGAAGTCTTCTTAATGCTAAATTGCTTTACTTCTGTAATAAATATTCGGAAACTTCGTTGCATTTGATGACTTTGTATACGAAGTCACAAGTGTTAGAGGCTGCAATACAGTCTTGTTCCAATAATTGAACATAGAAAAATACATCTAGGGTTTTTTATTACTTGAACAAATAGAAGTTTAAACTGGATTTCATCTCCTATTCTTAGTGTTAATAGTTGCTAATTTCAGTTCCTTTCCTATCTCAAAGTATTTGCAAAAAGCATTCAGACATTCCTCCGTGTGGTAAACAAATGAGCTTGTTCATAGGATCTGGTTATCTGGATGCCAGCCTATGTACATGCTGATAAATAATTAATTGGTAGGAAATTGTGCTTCCATAATGAAATCAAATGAAATGTGAACTGTAGCAAAGTCTCCACAAAGTGACATTTAAAAATTCACTTCAAAAACATGTCTTAAATTAACTAGAGTAGGTGATCCTGACTTCTGTTGCCTTACAGTGTGTATGACTGCTTCCAATTTGTAGGTGTTTCTTCTGAGGTTTTTTTCAACGTGTCTTAGAATTTGTGTTGCATGAAGAAAACGCAATACAAATGCAGTCAGCTAAATTACTCTTAAATGATTAATGAATGTAAAAGTGATTCTGCAAATGGCAACCTCTCTAAAATGTTTTCATATTTAAATGGAATTGCTCACTTATTTGTCCAGATTGCCCATCATCTGTTCTGAAAGCAAGTCGTTTCTATAGTACTTTTTATCATAACAAGACATTTGAGTAGTATGGTTCTCTTTTTCAGATCTGGTTTGCTTTTGTCAATGGCTTTTCTGGACAAATTCTCTTTGAAAGATGGTGTATAGGTCTTTACAACGTGGTAAGATGGTTTTTATGTTCTCATTTTCAACCATAATCATAAAGGCTTCTTGAGTAAAAAACTTTAAGCAATCCTTAAGCAATGCTTCACCTCTCAAATTTTGCGATTTTTTTTTTAATCTTTATACTAGATGTTTACAGCAATGCCTCCACTGACTCTTGGGATATTTGAGAGATCCTGCCGAAAAGAAAACATGCTGAAGTATCCCGAGTTATACAAAACTTCCCAAAATGCACTGGACTTTAATACCAAGGTAGATAAAAATCAAATATATTTAAAGCATAATTGTGTTTTTTTATTTCTGTCCTACAGTAGGACATAGTTAAAAATAGAGAGGATTTTCATTGCTACTGTTTCCAGTTGTCTACTTATTCATAAAGGGTAGAAATCATGTTTGTCTATGTTTCTTAAAAAAAAAAA
>WBMW01000650.1:283422-326151 GCA_013396635.1 Penelope pileata
GTACAGCAAGGTTCTTTCTTTTCAGCCCTGATTTTTTTCTCCGCTGGCAATAAAGCTGTCTTCTATAGGCAGAAGTGATTAAACTTCTCTGTCATTGGTTTGTATGTATTCCATACTGCTATATGTAAATGGATTACAGAAGCCTGTAGAGAAGTGTTGTGGAGAACAATAAAAACTGTCATTAGATTTGTAGAGGAATTGACATGGTACTCTTCTTTGTCAATTTCGGGCTGTGATTTTATGGTTTAATTTTGAGTTTTGGAAAAAAAATACTTGAAGGCAGTTAAAAATGCATCAGGGTGGATCAAAAGAAATTTGAGGTTACTTTTTGTAGAAAATAACATTAATTTTGGAGAGGGAATAGTACAAGAGTGTAGGGCTTATATATAAAATATATGCAATTTCTACAGATTTGTCCATAAATAATCTGTATTAAAAGACAATCAAACTTTTTCCCAAATCTGTAATTTCATGAGTACTGTGACATTTGTAAGAGGTCCTTCTGATTTGATTTTTCTGCATATAATTAGGACATTGAAGTAATGTCCTTGTATAATTAAGTTGAAGACATTTTCAGTTTGTCCCTGAATTAACAATGCCAGTTAAGTGATGGTTTGTGGTCCTTGTGGAGAGCTGATACTGTTAGTCCATGCCACTTTTCTATGAACTGGAGTACTTGTACAGACAATTGTTTGTCTAAACTATTCTTGAATCTTAGATACATAAGATTTTTCTCCTTTGACCTCATTTCCTCTCTTCACCCACAAACCTGAAAATTGCAAAGAAACTAAGGAAAATAGTTTCTTGTATCACTGTGAATGCTTTAGCAATATAAGACTTTTAATGGTCAATTAATACTGTCATTTCTGCGTTGTGATATTTTTAATACAACAACATACGTCACGAGTTACAGTTGCTGGGTTGTTTTGTTTTTAAATGATAACTCTGTAATGCAATTTTTATTATTGCACAGATGTATTGTTGACTTCATTGGAAATTCTGTGGCCCTTCCCATACAATACTCATTAGGAGTAAAAGTCTACAAAATTCCCAGCTATGTATGTTGAATAGGTGGTGTTAAAGATTTGGAAACATGACTGTCTTGAATGTTGATGCAGATGTTTGTTATGGTAAAAGGGATCAAAGGTTATGAGGTCATGACAGAGGTTAAAGGATTAGCATGTGACAATAAGAATTGGTCAAGAAAATGGAAAAGTAGAACTAATTTTTCTTGCATCCACCTGTGCTTTCTGTCAAATAAAAACTTCTGGTAATGACATAGCAAGAGGGAGAGACAAAGGTTAATGAGTAGCACAAGTTCAAATGTGCGAAGTGTTGCAGTGTAAATTGGATCATACATCCTAGGGTAGTAGTATAATCTAACAAAAGACTTTGAGACATGTGGAAAATGTTGTGAGGCAGGCAACTTAATTTCAATTGTTTGAACATCTTAACTCTCATAAAACACATTAGTTATTTCCAATAAAGGCTATAATTCAAGTAGAATGCTAATGAAAAAAAAAAATAGGATGCTAACCTGAAGGCACAAGTTACACATTTTCATTTATGAAAATATATGTTCTGAAAAGAACTGAATTAAGTTTAAGCAGAAATAACCTATTGATGCTTTCCATAATATATATTATACAGATCTAACAGGACTTAATCACATTGAACTTCCTCTAATGTACTTGCAAAGTAATTTGAATTTCAAACTTATTTTTGATTAAGTTGTGCACTTCGAGAATGGAGCACGTAAGGAGAAATCTTAGCAAGATGTTATTTGTTCTTTTTATAATTTCTTTGTATGTGGAAATCTGTAGGTAAGTATATGTAAAACTCAGGGTTCATCGTTCTGCTGTACAAATAATTATACAAAGCATAAATTACAAAAACTGAAATCATTTTTTACTTTCCTACTTAGAATGTAGCAATTGTTCCAGTTGTCTGGTTTAGTTTAATTTTTTTCTGATGATACTCCCATATGCATACATTTTAATTTCCCTTCTGATTTGAAATTAAAAGGAGGAGATAATACACACTTTTTGTCAAAATATAAAAATAAACAAATGACCCATGAAGAGCTAAGAGGCAGAAAGTGCCTGTCAGTTATATTACTTCACAGTGGTGGCCTGACAGAAACACATTTTGTGAATCTAACACAAAGATAAAAAGAAAGGTCAGGGTTCATAGAGCTAGTTTGTTACAAATGGTTCTCATGGATTTCTCTTTTCCCTTAGGTTTTCTGGGTTCATTGTTTAAATGGCCTCTTCCACTCATTCATTCTGTTTTGGTTTCCACTGAAAGCCCTCCAGCATGGTAAGTGTTATGAAAAATATAAATCTTGAAAGGTACTACATTTCTAAATAATTTTTTGTAGTAATGCTTTATTATATAAAGATAGCAAATAGTAATTTTGTCCATAGCTTCAGTTTACTTCAAACATGTTTATATAGTTTTATTTAAAGTGTGTTTAAAAGGAGTGATGTTGTAAACATAAAACACATTTTAAATAGACTGCATCTGTTCCAGTTCTAGAAGTGAAACTGTTAGTATTAATAATCTAGCATGTTAAATCCTTAAAAGATCATAAATCACTACAGTCCTTTGCACTGTCTCCTGTATGTTGTAAGCCTTTATTTCCTATGGATACAGTGTCTCCTGTTACTTCTGTGGCATATCAACCCAGTAGTTTCATCTGTCACCAGCCTACTGATACAGATGTAAAGTGGGCCATCTTGGGCAGCTCAGTCCTGTCAGTGTTCTGGCTCAGCTGCGTTATGTGCACCTGAGATGCAGAAGGAAACAGGATGATTGGGAGGCACACCCTATTAATTAGATGAGACTGAAAGCACTGTTTCCAGTTTGTGAGAATATTTGTGTTTATGCAGCTCTAATGGGAGTGAGTTGTTTTGCTTCCACGTTGTAGAAAAATTAAAAATAAGAAAAGCATGTACCTTGCAGCTTTTTTATAAAATTGGTAGTCATCTCAGTGTCCCTGATAACAACTAAGCAATCTGCTCTGGTACAGTTACAGAAGCGTTTTCATGGACATTTTGGAAGTGTAGGAATGTTCTGGTGGTTGATATCAGACAGTAAGACACTGACAGCTGCTTGTGCCTGAACAGGTTAAGAGAAAAACTTCTTGCAGTATTCTATGCTGAGTGACTTCTGATGGGTACTGGAAAGTAGGTAGCAGCCTGTTTTCTCTGAAATAACCCTAACCCTGATTCCAGAAGTTACTGAAAGTTTAAAGCACTAAAAACTGTAAAACTCAACAGATCTCCTACAGTTCACTACAGCTCAAGGTGAAGTGTGTTGTTATTACTCTGTAGAAGCTACTACCATCTCTTTTGTGCCAAAAATAAGAGTTTATATGTATAGTACTGTTGTGGATATTTAAGTGTTGGTTTTCTTTCCCAGGCACTGTATTTGGCAATGGTAAAACTTCAGATTACCTGCTTTTGGGAAACACCGTTTATACCGTAAGTCTTGCTACAGCTATCTGATGCTCTATCAACTGTTTATCTTTATTGGCTCTATCCTTAACTCCTACAGAGATGTTTTAATTATTATTTATAATTCTCTGTGCTGAAGACCTGATTCATTATAGTATCTTAAGAACAAGAAATGGCATTTATGGATGACTGAGAAACTGTGAGGCGTGTTTTGTGTTCTCACTCCAGTTTTTAAAACAATATGGTTTAATAAAGTAAAGATGCAGAAGGTGCATCTGTCCTTTGCAGTCTATTTTCAAAATAGTGGGAACTGCAATTCCTTACTTAACATACTGTTTAATTTAAGGTAAGTTTCTGCATTGGAGAAATCATGGTTTATTGGATGTGGACCTGGTTTACAAACTTAAGAAGATACAAATCTGTACTCCCTCACTTAATAATAGGAACTTGGAAGAAAAGTATAGCCACGTGGAACTAAGATTTGTTGGATCTGCTCTTTAAGGCAGCCAAACTGACAGAAGTAATTACGCTTGATCAAATCTAACAGTAATCTTATAAGGATTAAAAGTAATAATGGTTAATAAATACAAGAGTAATATATCTCATAAAATACAGTGATGAAGCTAAATACCTGTTTCTCACTTATTAGATAGCAGTCTTACCCAACAGATGAGGATTTTCCAAGAACTCACTTAGAAACAGAATTAGACTTGTGCTCACTTACCTCTGCTCTTCAGAGTTGAACATGTCTACCAGAAGCACCTATCATTGAAGTGAAATGGGTTCTCCTTGGGGAGAGAGGTTCTCTGCAGCAGGTTAAGACCCTACAGATGTTTTATTGTTTACTCATACGTTGCAACCTGGCTCAGTTCAGCAGAATTTTATTTTGTTAATTTTTTGTATGTGTACGTGACTTGCATAACTTCACCTATCCTGGTACCTGAACCAAGTTTTCTGACAGTCAGCATCCACTTCTGCTCTTAAAGCATCCTTAATAGTGGCCATTGTTTTGTAGAGTGGGTTAGCACTGTACGCTTCCTGTTAAACCCAATTATTCAACATAGTGCTGCAATGACAGCTGAAGTTCTGTCCTGAAATGAACTTCATCCTAACAGTGGTTCTGTTCTGTGTCTCCTTCTGTAAACCAAGTTTGGCACCAGAAGAGAACAAGTTACATATGCTATAGTGAGAGGTTAGTGGATTACGCTATATGCTGCGGAACCGAGTGTTCAAAAAGTGCTGTTATTTGGACCATTGCCGATCAGCTGATGGCCGAGTCTTGAGATCTTAGGGTACTGAAGAACATCTGAGTATCATCTGTGGTATCAGGTGACTCACAAATAGCAAAGCCTACTTTTTCAGATTTACAGTGTCATTTTCCTCTGCCTTGAGCAGTAAGTTAATTTCTGATACTTTCAGTGTAGTAACATGGAGCTGCTCGTATTGTTTGTCAAGCTGTATCCATAAATGCTTAGAGGTCACAACTGACAGTGCAATTCTTTTGTCACCTTCTGCAACTGGTTTGCAACTCAGAGAGCTGAAACTTCACCATCTTGACAGTCTAACTGCTTGTTATTAACCTACCGAATGGCCAAGAATTCTGAAGAAACTATTATTTCACCATTACAAGTCCAGACAACCTGATTTTTCATTTGCTTTCCAGGTTCCCACTGAGGGGGGTGCGGGGGAACTATGCAATGTGAAATGTGTGCCAATCATTGTCTTGGAAAATCAAAATCGTAAGGCCAGGGCACTCCTCATTCTTTCCACTGCTTTTGATCCTTTTTTAGGAAATCTACATTCATCATTGGTGCAAAAATCAGTAGCAGAGGGATTCGGAAATCAATATAGGTTCTTTGGGTTCATGAACAAAGTCCAGAATATGCACAGATTCATATCTTGTCCTGGAACTACTTCCTGAAACATAAATTTCAAATAGGAGTAGAGTACCACCATTCTTGAGAGGTCTTTTTTAGTTCAATGCTTCATACAAAATGCCAGTTTCATTTCTTGTTTGCTGGGTAGGATTCAGTGAGCTATTGTTAGTATGGATCTAGGGGAGAAGCAAACAAGTACTGGAGGAAGCTACTATGCACAGTTGGTAATTTTGTTAGGAGAATCAATTAAGATGTGAAGAGAGAATATATATTCACCAGTCAATATATTTTTATATAGAAACCTGCAGTGTTTGTGTTTTGCATGCATTGCCTATGCAATGAGACTTCTTAAACTTCCTAAAGAAGGATTATTTCTTTTCTTATGACAGACTCAAAAATAGCAAGCAAGTGTAACAATGAAAAGTTGTTCATTCGTTTTTTCACTCATCCATATACAGCACCATGACTGGATAGACTAAGTAAATTATAACACTCATCATGGTTCATAATTTTCTTGTAATGAGATTTCACACATGTTTTTGTTAATGGAATTTGTGGCACTGTCATTTTTTTATCCTTATTAATGCAGCAGTAGTTGAAATAAGAAACTCTGGAATTAAAAGCATAAACTTGTAGCTTGGGTGAAAGTTTCTAGTGGGATTTGTATCCTTCTATGCTGCAGACATAGTGCAAGACTTGTCAAATATAGTTAGTTATTTTCAGCTTATGGTCAAAGGAAATTAATTCTGAGTTTCTGAGGCTCCTTGAAGTTCAACTACAGGCAAAGTCCCCACTTAAGTGATTGCTGCCAACATGGCCAATGAACCAGAGCGTAAACCATAGGTGTTTGAAACTAAAATCTAACTTTGTGGCTCAGTTTTTCAGCCTCATATACTTTGGATTGCACATAAAGCAGAACTAGTAATATGTGTTCACACATGAGTTAAAAAATATATCAACTATTTCTTTGGTGAATAGAAGACTTGTTTCTGTGAATTTCAAAAGGAAAGAGATAAACAGTTTTCTTCAACTGACTAGTCCTTGCTTTAGGATTGTAAATTTTCAACTACTGCTCATCTCTAAATTAAAATGGAACATGTGGTACAAGACAACAACATGATGCTTTCAGAGACTGCTCCATAAAAGAGTCAAAATAAGAAAAGTCTAAAAATGAGAAAGAATAATGAAAATGACATAAGATTCCTTCACTGTGTTATTTTGTACGCAGATCATAGGTCTTAGGCATTGACTCTGGCTTTTCAGGGTTTGGCGGAGGTGACTCATTAATGAACAAAGTATCAAACAAACTTTCTTAATTTAGACTGTTTTTTAGTTTGGACTAATGTACACTTAAACAAATGCAGGTTTTCACCAAAGCACCTAAATCTTCAAAATCTCTCCTTATGTAGAAAGTCATAGTCATCCTCTCAATGGTTATAAGGCATCTGTTGTCTCTTGTGGACTACAGTGGACTACATTTGGAATGCTTTTCACAATTTTTTCTGTGTAATCAAAATACAAAAGAAAGGAGCTAGCAAATCAGTTAAAGGCAGACCAGCATTCTAGGAGGCAAGGGAAATGGTTAAGATTCCTAATATAAAAGAAGAATGTTCTGAATAAAATGCGTGAATTATTAGTGGAAGCTAATAATTCTCAATACTTTATTACTCATTAATTGGATGTACTTTTAAACTTTGTAGTCACGTTTTACTGTGGTCATTTCAAATGGCCACTTAAACTTCAGATCTAAACTCACACACAAAAATGGAGGGAAAATACAGCTAGCTGTGGTCTACAATAATTTTATTTTGGGGCTGCTGAGAGTTTTAAAATTTTGGAGCCAATTATTAGAAGGGCCATTCCATAGCTTCTGCAGGTCCACAGAAATGGCTGTATTTAGCTTTACTAACTTCAGTTTGGAACCTCTTGCTTGGATACGTTGACACACAGTACTTTATTGAATATTATTAAAGAAGTCTCGTTGAAATTGAAGAGATTATTTATCCTTTCTCTTATTTCATTTGTGCAAGTAAACACAACGTATACTATGTTCAGGAGAACATAGAATAAAAGGTTTCACTATTTTCATAATTAGCACATACATAATTGATTTACTTGGTTAAGTAAGAATCCCATATTAAGTAAGAATCCGTCCTCTCTCTCTTTATCTCTTTTTAAAGTTTGTGGTCCTAACTGTGTGTTTGAAGGCTGGATTAGAGACCTCATATTGGACTTTGGTAAGCAAATGTCTTTATTCATCCATCACATTTTATGGGACACTTGAGAATTTGATAATTATTTTTTTCTTTACTTTTGTTTACAATTTGCTAGCTTTCCCTGTAGTATCAAATTAAATTGCGGTAACTGAATGGAAAGAAAGAATATACATATACAAAAAATAATGGTGAATAGAAGGACTTTGGGGTAAGGCTTAAAGTAATACTTAAACTAGACAAATCAAATAACTGTAAACTGTTTGTAATTGACCTTAAATTGGTTTAAAATGCAAGTGACATTGCTGCTGAAAATGTCATCTTGCTTTAAGAAATAGCTAACTGAAGTAACAGTTAAAAAATACCTTTTGTACTTAGTGCTTACAACATGTTTCTGATATATAGGATGAAATTTCCATGCCTAATACTAATTTATGTCATAATATATCTGTGATTGCTTTGTTTGTTTTTTTTTTTTTCGCTTTGTTTGTTTTAACAGTTCAGCCATATAGCTATCTGGGGCAGCATAGCGCTCTGGGTAGTGTTTTTTGGAATCTACTCTTCTTTGTGGCCAGTCATTCCTATGGCACCCGATATGTCAGGAGAGGTAAAGTATATTTCAATTTATCTTCAAATGTGTGCAAAGGATATTGTTTCAGGTTTTAGTACAGGCCTAATCTTTATTGGATCCTTCTCCTCGCTAGAGGAACCTAAGATTTTTGCTTGTTATATACCTTAAATGAGGTAGTCCCGTTTATTTTAAGCAGAATGAAATTTTACTCTCCTGAAAGAGGAGCTCAGCTAACAGGCTGTGAATATGTGTTGTCTTGCAAGTAAGAGTAGACAAGTAAGCTCCTTTACAGATATTTAGTAAGTTTTACTTTTCTAAACAAGTCTTAACCAAATTCAGAACTCAAAATTACAGCACTTACTTGCCTGGAGATTTTTTATGATTAGGTAGTGCATGTAGTGCATTGCTTGAAGCTGTCCTTTCATCTTCAGTTTTACAAGTTTGCTAAGTTTTTGAAACTCTCCTCAGAAATTTGAATTGCCACAACACTGCATGAGCAGCTGATCATCATGCACATATTTATTTTTCAATTAATGTGCTGCTTGGAATGTATTATTGTATTGTTTCTTTCACCTTTTGATAGTAATTATTGGTTTCTCTTTCATTTATTATCCTATTTGTGTAAACTTATTCTGACTATGGCAAATAGGGCTATATCCACAAAAGATGCACAATTGCTGTCTGTCCTGATCTAATGGAATTTCAGTCCCAAATTCTCAAAACATTTGAAGCGTGGTATGAAGTCTCCAGACCCTAATATCTGCTTCTGGGCATGGCCATTGGGAACCAGAAACTGGGAATACCTTTTTTGTTTCAGAAGGGTACTCTTCTGATTGTTCTCGAAGCGTATCAACTAAATCAAGCCATATGCTACGTAGAGGAGTATGTGCTTTTGGCTTTGCCTCTGTCATGTAATTTGGCAATTTAAAAACACATGCACGTTGTGGGAAATCTAGTGAATATCCCTCCCTTTATTGGAGTTAAATCAGACCCACAAATCTCCCCTCCCACATAAGCAGTTATGGAAAAAAAATGTATACAGTCATTTACATAACTGCTTTATTATAGTGGAAAGCACAAGGAGTTGACTTAAGTACTTAGACACCTATAGAAAAAATGAATATGAATTTATATAATTACCTGCTGTTTTTCCTCTCTACTGTAATCTCTAACATCTCTCTATATAGATGGATTTTATGTTACTTTGTTGCCTCCATTACTCAAAAAAATTATGTACATTATTCTAAGTTGAAGTAATTAAATCTATCATACTTAAAAAAAAAAAAAAAAAAAAAAAAAAAACAGACACCACAAATACCAAATCTATTCTAAAATATTTCTTCTAAAAAATACAGTGTATGTGAAGAAAAATGCTTGTTTTGGGGGTTTTGTTTCATTCTGGTTTTTTTAGAGATTTTGTAAAAACTGTTTATATGCTGTCTGGTTGTTCTTTGAGACAGAATAACCTTTGTAGCAACAAGCACAGTGGGAGTAGCAGGACGAGTTACACTTGGTATGACACTAAGGTGGCTACTTGTCTTTTGAAATAGCTGGATATTTTACTTAACACATGTTCAGTCTCCTAAACTGTGAGCAAAAGATACCGTTGAAAGGAATGCATTTCCTACATACTTGGCAAAATAGTTGTTTATAATAAAAAAATTAATAATAATAATGAAAAAAAATACTTTTACATTTTGGATTCAACGTGACACCAAAGTAATCTGACTTACCCAAATACGTTTATTCAGTGTGATAAAACTGTATCTATAATCGAAATGGATCTAGTTATTTTGTTAGTAGGAGTTTGTGGTTTTGCTCATGCATATATGTATATATAGTAGCTTTAGATGTACACGTATGCACACAGTTGCTTGAGGGATTGCTTTTTGGTTCTTTTTTTCCTTTTAAAGAACATTGTTAGAAGCCTGTAACATCAGAATGGTGTCTCCTAAACTTCTTAGAGACCTCAAGTGCTCATTTTAAATACTCATCTAGCTTTTTGAGCTGTGTTCTGTGTGGCCAAAGACAGCCCTGCTGGCAAATACCATAGCATATAAAAACTCCACTTCTCACCTGAGCTATCCTGGAAGCCTCCTCACAGACAGGGCAGAATTCACTGAGTTTCACTGAAGCAAATCCAGGTCTTTCATAAGTATTCAAACTAGAAGATTCACAAATACAGCTGTGGAAAATACTGTGGTGTGGTAGAAATAAACCTATGTGGACATTTCTACTTCTCCATGCAAATGCTACTTGTCTGATTCTCAAATGTACAAGTCACACTCGAAGACTTGCACTGTCTGTATGTTCTACAGAATGTATAGAACAAGCTGACTTGTGCCTCGGTAGCTTTTCATCTGTTTTGCCTCAGCCTGATCAGGTAAAACATGCTGAAAGGGATGTTGGTTTTTCTTACAAACGTGTTTTGTACAAATCATAGGATTAGACATAGGAATTGCTTATTTCCTCCAATATGAACTCAGTGGCTAAAGCTACTGACAACAACCTGTGTCCAAATTCATTCTTTAATTTCACAGTGCTGTGACTTACCTGGTCTGAAACTGGAAAGCCATTTAATTTGGAAAAAGGTGCCACTGCTTTCAGTTCACACTGTAGCAAACCTTGCTTGTCAAACTTCTACTGACAGAACCTGCTTCTCTTCCTAATTCCCAGGAAACGTTTTTCTTTTCCTCTTCTCACACTTTTGGGGGGAAATTTCCAAGAACTAATATTTCTTGTGAGGCCTCTTTTCTTCCTTTTTATCTTTGAAAGCACTTCCATCTGTATTTCTATCTGAATTCCACAGAAATAGCAACTGGTAACTCCTCTTCGTAACAGTTGTTCCTGGCACTGTATTTTGCCTTTATGGATTTTTTTGGTGGTGTGGTGGTGGTTTTTTTAGAGGTGACATGCCTTTTGAGATAATCTAGGCTTTCATAAAATGCAAGGAGAAAATTAAGTATCTATGCATTTAGTTCACAAAGGAAAAATGAACAAACACTCCTAGGCTGGTCCCAGAAATATGTAATAAGATTCAGTATTGCATTTAATCCCTTTCTGTGCTGAAGTGCCTTACTGTGGTTAGAAATGAATGCTAATCTGATGATTCACAAGCCTGAACTACCTCATATAGCTAGACTCCTATATCACCTGCTGTTGGGTTTTGTTGTTTCTCTTTATAATATCCATCTATGTAACAGTTTAATCTGGCTCTTGTGTAACCTTCATTTTGAGAGAATATTCTAGTCATTTAAGTTTTTCTGTGCTTTACAACTTTTGGAATAATGATTTTTGCAGAGAGTAGTAGGAGAAAGAGCTGTCTCCTACTGTTCCACTTTCTGTGGAACAATAAAATATTTCTTTGATCAGAAGAGGCAACGTCCTGGCTTTACTTGAGTGATTATAGGAAAAGGCAAGATGTGTGTTCCAATGGATACTTAAAATATTAATTGAAAGTGACAGAACTAAGGACACATCTATGAAGGAGAGACATCAGTCTCAGTTTTTAACTTGTATTGCTCTATCTGGCTTCATTAATGTTTATATACTCTCACTGCAGAAATGCTACTTTAAGTTTTAGGATTCATAGTGAGCTTTTTTATGCATGTATTTATTTCTTAAAATATTATTTATTATTTGTGTTAATGTAATTGGGACCATATTTCATCTCTCTGAGAGATACCTTTTCCCCTTTGTACCCACCTGCAGTGAGGAAAATCGGTGGTCTTGCAAAGAACTAGTAGCGTCCTTAGCTGAAGAAAATAAGAGAAAAAGTGAAAGCATGCACTGTAGTCATTTTTTTTGTTTCATAGGGGACTCATTCAAGTGACAACTTCTAGATTCTGCCTGCAAATATCTAATTATCTGCTTCTTAATTGACTGCTACTTTCTGCTTTTCCTTTGAATGTTTTTTCAAAAAATGGGGTGACTGCCTTTTTAATTCACCTAAGAAGCAAAGATCCTACTTAATAGGACCCATGAGAAGTTTTTTAAACTCTGAAGAGCAAAGAAACGCTGCAGGCATGACTGGAACTCCTTGTAGGGACTTTAACTCCCAGTGCAGCAAATGCAAATCTGTTTTAGTAGTACAGCAGTAAGTACTTCGACATGTATGAAGAGAAACACATAACTAAACCTAATGAAGCTGGCTCTGTAGGCTGTTGAGAAGAGAAACTGTTGTTGGCTTGATGGTGCTGAAGGGGTACTATTTTAATAGTTCTATGGTTTATAGGGAGAGAATACGTACGTAGATGATACATGAAATAAACAAAAGCAAGAATGCTCTTTTCATCTTTCCCTCTTTTAGAAAACTATTCTTTCTAAAATCTGAACTCTTTTAGCAGAACATTTCATAGTGAAGAAAAAGGAAATATTTTTTGTTCATTTTGGCATGTAATTTCCTAATAGTACATGTCCATGAATGCATTAAAAATATTTTGCATCCAGGATTTCTAATCAAAATTATTTTCAGTTCATTTTTTCTTTTAAGCATATAGAAATCTGTACATTGCACTTAATAAGCACTGTTAATTCATTTTAGAAAGTCCTAATATTGAGCATGAGCTGTGCAGATGACAAATTATCCTCCCTGCAGGATTTGTTAGTCCTACAATAAACTAGGCTTTCCAGCTCTCATTTTGGATTACTTCTGAATTCCCCTGGGAGCCACTTCTGTAGCAGATTCCATTTGGTTTCACAAGGCCTAAAGGGGGAAAACTTGGCATAGACCACAAATCTCTCACATTAGGAACAATTTGTAAACGACGAACAGAGGCAGCCAGAGTCCGGCCCCAGAACAGGCTGCTCCTGTTAGTGCCATTGTCTGGAAAGGATTGGTTTGCCATTTCCCAGATGACCTGCCTATGTGTAGAGAGATGTGAAAAGTTAGAGACAAAAATGTTTTCTACAGAGTGAGGGGGGAGCTTTCTTGTACAGAAAGGAAGGAAATACCTCTGTGGGATTTTATTTTTCCCCTCTTCGTCCAAAAAACACAAAGAGGCCCTCTGTCTTTAACACGAATGTCGGCTTTAAATCTTTTAGGTTTGGATTAACTCTGTAAAAGAAAAAAAATCTGACAGGCTTTCAAATATGACGCAGAAAAACTTTTTTTTCCTCAATTCATGTTGTTCATTTGTAAAGCCAAAGGCTGGATAGACTGAATAGTAGGCGCCAGTTGTTCCTTCATTCATAGTTAGCATTACAATGGTCAGAATTAACATCCTAAGACCTACATTATCACTTTTGCTGTTTCACGGGCAAACATTTAATACAGAGTGGCTAATGCAAAGACAGCTCTTAGCTGTGTTCCTCTAAATTAAAAAAATGTTATTAATAATAGGAAGGAATAGTTGTAATTACTTCAAGTTGCTTTTTATCAATCCTCTTTGGTTTTGTTTAGGAAACTATTAGTCTCTATTATACTTCATTACAAAAATCTCACAAAATGTAGTTTTGATAGAGATTTCTAATAGCTGGGGCTTTTTTAGGAAATTAGTATTTAATCACTTATGTCAAAAGCCATGTTTTGCTTATGAAGGGACTGCGCAAATACATTTTTCTTCACATCCCAATAGAAAATTTTCTTTTTTCCTCCCACTGAAGCTGTGAATTGGTTTCGGTTTTTGAACCTGTCGTTGTTCAATATTTATACCTTTGCCGACTACCGCTGGCAAAAATGATCATTAAAATCTCAGACAGTATCTGTGTCTGTTTAACGTAGCTGTCAAAATTTTGTTTACCGGGTTTTCAGTTCAAACACATTCTGGTGCTTTTCAAGGAATCAGTAGGAACTTGGATACAAAAATGAGCTGAGTAGGAGTTTTTACCTCATATGAAAATGAGAACATTTTCTGAAGATAATTCATTTTTGGTTTTACACACTTAACATACCAAGTTTCATTCTAAAATATTCAGGAATATGCATTCAGAAGTTGGATTTCAGCTACTGCAAGCTATCAGTGTTTTTCTGCTTATTGAAGCCATTAAAGTTTTGGCTTCTTTATTTTAGTTAGGTAGTAAGGTTTAACTTTTGAGAGGAATTAGCCCCCAAGTAACGATATGAGGATTTCAAAGAGTATCCATGTGTAGCAGTGTCATTTCCAGTCTCTGTGCAATCTAATTCCATTACAAAGGTATTTTAACGCCAGCTGCAAAATAATCTTCCAGTAATATGCTTTGTTAATCCCTTGCATCCATAATACTATTGATGTAGATACTTGAGCATGCATTTACAAGGCTAAAGTTTTTTTCTTGTGAAGTCCTTACATTATTATATTTGTTTAGGTTTTAGTTTGTTAACAGGCAACTTATACACCTTCCTATATTAATACATAGGAACTCTGTCTTTTCATAAGAATGGAAACACACAGCAGAGAGCACTAACATGTTTTTACAATTATTTGACCATTTATTAACATGTTAGATCTCCATTTAACACTTGGTTATATACTTACATAATTATCTACTTAGTTTTTAATTCTCATTTTTAAGCAGTTTGTGCACAGGAGCCTGTACCAATGTGGGAACAGCTGTAGAGTGAGTTCTGTTGGAGACAGCTCAACTGCAGTCTTGAGTTATATTGCAAAATGACAGTAGCTCTGTTGAGTATGCAAGGCAAGGGTCAGTAATCGTGATACCAGCTAGGGCTGATTGCAAATGAGAGACTGCACTCATAATATACTGACAAAGATTGGGGGGCAGATGCAGGGCGGTTGCTAAATCTGATTTTAATGGAAATCTCTACGGTCAGTATAGTGCTGTAGAGAAGGGATGTGGAGGGGTAGGTTCCCATTCTCTAAAAGAGCTAAGCAACATGATCTACCAGCATCTTAACATGAATTAGTGCTTACTGCCTAGCAGATTTCTACAGCAAGTCAAGGGATTTTAGAAAGATGTTAAAGTTGTATTTTGCAGTAGAAATATCAATGACTTGATTGAGAGCATGAAAATCAAATTTAAATAAAGCATTCTAGAATGTCTAAGGTTTTTTGTTTTTTGTTTTTTTTTTAATTGCTAATTCTCTTCATAACATTATCATGTCTTGTACTTTCTTTCTCCAGGCAGCTATGATGTTCAGCTCTGGAGTGTTTTGGATGGGACTTTTATGTATTCCCATGACAGCTTTGCTTTTTGATGTAGTATATAAAGTGTGAGTACAAAAATGCCAAAATTTACTTGAAGTACTGACTTTAAGCATGTGTTCTAATTACTACTATAAGAAAAGCAAACAAAGATCCACTCCGGTAATTTTTATAAAATTATTTTTCACCTTGTTTTTGACAAACCTGGTTACAAATGTTATTAGTATTTTTAATGCTTCAGTAATTGTAATGCCTGTTTTGGGTGTCTAATTTGAAAGAACAGATGATGAAGTATATAATCTAGACTTGCTTTATCATATTTCTTCTTTTAAAGCCCAATTTTAAGTTACCTGGGAAAAATGCATTTGTACATTGAGTGCTTATGTAACTGTTAAAAAAATGTGATCATTTACTTTCAAAAAGAATACATCTGGCAGTATTTTGTATTGCTTACAGGGTAAAAAGAGCTACTTTTAAGACACTGGTAGATGAAGTTCAGGAGTTGGAAGCGAAGTCTGAGGACCCTGGGGCAGTTGTACATGGCAAGAGGTACTGTAAAAGTCTACAGATTGTTGTCTTTCATATAATAACAGTAAGGTTTCAGCCTTATACATGTATCAAGGACAAAAGATTACTTTCCAAAACCATGGAAGTAAATAAGTTTGGAAAGCATTATGTAGGCATTTGTAGAAAGGTTTCAGGTCTACTTAGCCTACATGTTTTTTCATGTGCTTCGATGATAAAATTTTAATCCTGTCACTTTGTGCTAACAGTCAAGGCAAAGGGAGCTTAAACCTGCATCATTCACTAGTATAGTTAAAAATTGGGCTTAAGCATATTAAAAAAAAAAAAAATTAAAAAAAATAAAAATAAAAAGCCTGCATAGTAGCATAGGAAAAAATAGCAAAATCTGTCCAGGACCTGCTAAAATTAAATAGAGCAAGCTAGCACTATATCTAAAACCAGTTGAGAGCAAACAAATTTGACTAAAATATGAGGTAAGAAACAACTTGACACTCAACAAGAATTCACAGTAAGTGAATTCACAATCCTTCTTCCTGTGTCAAGCAGATAATTTGAAAATGGAAAAGGTAAAAAGAGAAATTGAACGATTTTTATGTAAATTCAGTGTGTGCTTGATGAAATGCTTGAGACTTTAACTCTTGCTTAACTTGTAGCAAGCACTTGCTGAAAAGAAGGAGGAGATGACGAAGTATCTTCCTTCCCCCAGCCACTTCCAATTTATTAGTGCCATTTGGCTGAACTAGAGCTTTCTTTTCTTGTCTTCATGAGTTTTGTGAAGCCTAACAAAACGCAAACTGTTGATTTTTTTTTTTTTTTTCCTGTTATTCCTCACTTTTGGACTGCTGTTTGTTTTTAACTGTCCTCATGGCAAAAGGCTTAACCAAGAAGGCTTTTTTCCTATAAAGGTATGCAGGTAAAGAGACTAAAAAAAATGCAAGAAGCTACTTCTATTACAGTTCAATTTTCAGGAAGCACCTTTTATTCATAAAGATACTTAGTTTCAGTCTTACTGTATCCTTCTTCCAGCTCTGTGGGAATCAGCTTCCTAGGATTTAGCCAGTTGAGAGCCAGTAACATTGGATACCAAGATGATGACCCCACATTTCTAATGGATGTAATATCTAAACTGATTGTTTTGGATGCCTCTCTCCAGCTGCATACGTCACTTCGGCAGCATCAGGGCAGGAACCTCCTCCAAAGTAACTCACATCAATGCACTGAGCTCTGAGCCAGAAGCAGTACATGCTGTGTGCCATTTTGCAAAGAGCAAAGGTAGTAGTAGAGTAAGTTACGGAAAAGAAAGCAGGTGTTAGTGCTAGAAAGTGCTTATAAGGGGGACATCTTGTAGAAGGAAGTAAGGTAATGTACCTGTTCAGTTTTTTTGTACTTTCACTACCAAGGTTTCTCTCATGTTCCCAAATTCAGCTGTTTCGGTGTGTTCTTCCTTCATCCCATAGAATTTCTCCCACACATTCTTATTTAGGTCAGAATTTGTTTAGGTCAGAGGAACTTGGTAGTTTCACCAATGGTTTTTATGGTCATCATTTTATGTCACAATTCAGTAACAAGGAAGGCTTCATGAAGATTGTTCAGTTACCTGACAGAATATCTTTGTTTATTCTCCAGAGTCATTTTTAGGCCTGTATTCCTTGAAGCATATAAAAACATCTGCCTCACCTGCAAATCAGTGAACGTTAGTCATCTCAGTGTCTGTTAGGATTTATTTCCTCAGTGGGTTTTTTGTTCACTTGTTTTTAATTCATGTAACAGAGCCAAAACTTCACCCTTTAAATAGATTGAAGTATTCTTTGTTAAGGAAATGCAGCGATGAAGTGGCTTACTTGCATCTTCAGAAGCTTGATTGAACCGTTGTAGCCATTTTTGAGTATCTAAGTTGGAGAAGCCTGGATTAACTTGTTAGCAATGTAGAGTAAACAGATAATTGGCAAGGAACGTTCTCAGCATCTGTTCTAAATATGCATGAGACTTTCATATTCTAGAGTTGTAGCACTTTTCATAAGAAACCATCAAGGTATTTTTGACAAACTTAACTGTATATTCTTCAGCACCAATTAATGTTTTTTGTAGTGTGCAGAACTGTGGAAATGTCATTATGTGTTGTAATAGAAAAAGGGATTTGTTCTCATGAAATGCCAAATAGCCAGAAACAACAATAGCAATACGTACTATTGATGACATATTGACGATGCTCAGGGACTGTATCAAACAATATTTCTATTGGGTTGAATACTGCATAGATTAACAATAACACAAATAACAGTCCTAACTTATTTGCAAATGTCTTTAGAGATATATAACAAATGCTACTTCATACAATAATTGTTTTTCATTCAACTTTGAAATTGATTATTGTTAAACAAGCCAAATGATTGGTCAGGAATATATGAAGTAGTAATATTTTTCCTGTAAATGTATACAACATGTTTAAATATAGTTCATATTCAGGTTTTCCATATAGGAGCACATAATGAGAATAGTCATTTAGTTGCTACAGTTGGTTAATTATGAAACCATGTTTTACCGACTTCAGATGTAGGCTTTTGAATATGCAACAGAGTGATTCATAAGGAACCTGTGCTATTCATCAAGTATTGAAATACAGCAGAATTTAATACCTGAATAGCTGGAAGCACTTTTGTTTTCCAAAATTGCTTCCTACTTTATTTGTATTTTCTGTACCAGCAAACAGATCTGTGCAGTGGAAACTTCATTATACATAAACTAACAGATGTGCATACTTCATGCTCACAAAAAACTTAAGGCAGTAGTTCCAGTGCTTAACATTTAGGTAGTTTGAATATTTCATTCTGGAACATGAGCAAGTGATAATGATGGTACTTAAAATGCTAGAATAGGCCTACTGTGCTTTTAATAAAATAGCTTTGTATTAGAAAATAACACCTGTCAAAACAAAAAAAAATCACTGAAATTTTCTATTTTCAGCTAACTTTAAGAAATGTTTCTCAGATGTGCTGCAAAGGGGATGCAGATGACACCTATATCAGAGTATTCATATGATCTTTCACCTTTTTACCCTCCCACCTTATGTGAAAGTATTTATTTATTCACCCTGTATATCCTTGTGGTTTAAACCTCAGTCTGTAATTTTTTAGTGACCTAGTCACTTTATCAGTTTGTAGCTCTGAACTGAAAACCAATGCATCTTCACTGTCTAGCATAGAGCTACCTTATGAAAACATGGAAGGTAAGGTGTATCTCAGCACTCTGAGCTATCCATTCTTGGGATTTTAATGCAGTCAGCAGATGCTGACGGCTTTCCTGCATTTGGTACTTAATTCTGTTTTACAAGGAAGTCTCCTTCCATCCAGAACATGGCCATAGAAGCAGTTTAGCCCACCCATCCTCTTACCCTGTAAGTTTTGTGGTTAGCCTTACTCTGTGGGTGTGGGAATATAGGTTTACTTCTCTCTTGCCAAGCTCTGACCTCCTGGCATATGCTTTGACCACCAGATTGGAGGGAAACAAAAGGAAGACAGACCACAGGTCTCCAGTTTAAGCTCATGGTTCAGCTTTATACAGAAAAATTGCTTAATGAAGAATGAGAGAGCACTTATAATTCAAGGGTTTGAATGCTACTCTAGTAAGGGAAGGAGCCCAGTTGCATTCCTACCACTTAGTTTGGTAGGCAGTGTGAGAAAGTAGTCTGCTTAGCAAATTGACAAGTAATAGGAGTAGTCTGACTGGTCAAAACTCACTGAAGTTAGGAATGTGAAATCCCTTATATTTACTGTATCCTTAGGGAGAGGCAACTTTGACAGCCTATCAGAGCTAGCAAAGTCATATCACCATACGCTTAGAATAGTTAAGATTTAAGCAAACTAATTAATTTTTAGACTAGCTCACATAAGGAAGGACTTGATTTTCCAGCACTGAAAACATTTAATGGTAGGTTGATATTTCTATGAAAACACAACTTATAATTCACTGTGAATATCAAATTTAGGGCAAAGAATTAAAGTGTTTTTGTTGTGCTTTTTTTTTTTTTCCTAAATGCAGTCCCTGCACATCTTTGGTGTGTTATCAAAACTATCAACTTTCTAAGCTAAGGTTAGTCCATCTGCTAGTTACGTAGCAAGACAGGATACTATTTGAAAGACCTTGAAATGTAAGAGAAATGCACCAGAATTAAATCTGACTCATTTGTTATAGGAGAAGTTTCAAACTGACATAACTACACCATTATGGAAGGGAAGCACTGGAAGGGAGCTGCTTCCTTCTTGAACTTACCCTTTCTTGAGCACCTTCCTCCTTCAGTTCTTCTGTCTTGTACTATTACCACTTCTTGCACTGCTTCATTCTACTTGAACTGCTTCATCTGGCTGGCCCTTATATGAGCCCAGGGTGACTCTGCCCCCAAGCCCACCCCTTCCACATCACCCGTGCCAACCATCTGCTTGTGCTCCCCAGGCCAGCCACTCCCCTCAGCCATGTGCTCAGCCACCAGTTCAGGCTGTGATCAACAGCCACTTGAGCCTCAATTGGTTTAAAAACAGTGGAATACTTGTGTTTTCCAGTTAGGCCAAAATGGAGTCTCCTGGACCATGGTAGAGCATAATAAACACCTAATGAAACAGTGTTATGAGTCAATACTGCTCTGGAAAGGAAATGGGCTGAAGTGATCCCTCTCTAGTAGTAGTAGTAGTAGTCCATTATTTGGATATGATCTCCATAAAAACAAATTCTAGAGTTTCATGGGGAATACACCTTGATAGAACACTTTTCATGTAAGCAATGTTTCTGTACACACAGCTGATAGCCACAGGTGTGACCTTCCCTCCATCTTCTTTCCTGTCTCCTCTGGAGCATTGTTTCAGTAGAAGCTAAGAGCCCTTCTTTCTGTAAGAAGCATGGCCTGGCACTAATCAGCCCATGCTACTTCTAGAAAGCCAATGCCTTCCCCTTACACCACATGTTTCTAAACGAGTCACACTCAAATGTTTACAATGTTGTTCATTTATTTGTATTGTTAGTGCATAATAGTACTTCAGACAGATGTTTTGCATGTGCTGCGAGAAATCAAAAGTAATACCAAGGATCTGGACTTCATAATCTGCCCTTGCACAGGCTTTTAATCATCTATTTAATTAATTCAAGCACAAATAACAAACAAAGAATGATGAACATTTTTCTTTTATTAATTCCTGTTTAACAGACTTTAAGTATCAGAGAGATACTATAACTAGTAATTTTTCATGTCTGCTTTCTTTCTAGCTTGACTGAAAGAGCCCAACTACTGAAGAATGTTTTTAAGAAGAACCATGTGAACCTGTATCGCTCTGACTCACTGCAGCAAAACTTGCTTCGTAAGTGTTCACTTGCAAAGAAAAACAAGTATCCATTAATAGCATAATAGAAGTAAAACTCTGCCTTTCACTGTGTTTGTGTATAGTGAAGATGCAGTATGCTAGTATTTGTTGCAGTGCCATTCAATAAAACTCTCATGCACCTTTAAAATTTCTGTGTTTATTTTGTACCACAGCTTTGGATAGAACTGAGCATTTTCTTTCATAAATGAATTAGCTAATACATTTTCTTGAATTACAAGTATATTTTACAGTTAAAACAACTTAAAGATGCTTAAAGTTTGAAAATTTAATTCAATCTGTGTAAAAACAGGAAGATACATGGAGTATAAGCATCAGATACTGTTTGTGAGAACTGATGTTGTATGTGACCATATTCATATTTGAACGTAAAGCCAGTAGGCCATGGCCTTTGCCTGTGGTTCGGATTCTGTTCATTCCCAAGATTTTGCGTGAAGGTCTTGGCTTTTGTATAACCGCAAAGTTATGTAAGAAATAGTGTAGGTTTTCTACCTACACTATTTATTGACCTTTATTGACCTTTGTTAAGTTGCTTTCATTAAAGCTTTAAAACACTGAGGAATATGTGAAATCTGATAAAAACGTAATTGGTTTCTGTTCTGTTTTGCATGTGCAGACGGCTACGCTTTCTCTCAAGATGAAAATGGAATTGTTTCCCAGTCTGAAGTAATACGAGCTTATGATACCACAAAACAAAGGCCTGAGGAATGGTGAAGGAACGCAGCTCAAGATTGAAGCCTTCTGAGTTACTTTTGTGAGACAGACTACTAGATCTTTGCTGGGAGCTGCGACCATGGCCCAGTTGTCTGCAATTTTAAGATCTACGATGGTCTTATTCCGTAAAGTTTGGATTTGTGTATTCAGTAGACATAAGCACTGTGCAACTATACTGTAACACAACATCTCTAAATTTTTTAACAAGTATTCGCTTAGCCTTTGTAAACAGATTGGAATTTACCTTATATCTTGCCAGCTTGCTTATTTTACAATGAGGTTGAATCGATACTGGTCATACACTTGGAAGGTAATCGTCAGATTGCTAAACATACTTTACATTGACAGACCATTAGCATCTGTGAAGGTTTTTAGTGGTGGTGTATTTAAATACAGTTGATAACAAGCCTTTGATTTCAACAAGTGCTGAAAAAATAATATCTTAATGGTGTTCACTCACCTTCTTTAAGAAAGATTTTGAGTCGTTTATTGTTGTTTGTGTCAAACTAACCTAAAAACGTTTGCCAAAGAAGTTCTGTAAATGTTTTCTGTTGTCAGAAATAATTTGAAAGGAAATGAACTCCAGTCATGATCTCAGAACTGCGTGCTTGAGTCTTTGCACTTGAGGAGAAAGATTTACGGTGCAGTGAGTCTAATTTGAGTGGCCTTGATGGCATTTGCTTTCAAAAGTGCAAGTATTGCACCGTTGGCCTTATAGAAGCGTTTCCCTTATTTTCATTTAGTAGTGCAGATGTTGAAAATGGCTGCCACCTTGTAAAACTGAGTACATCATTTTGTTCAAATTTTGAAGAATTGCTCTGCCTTACTTCCCTTTATCAAGCAGTAACTATTCTTGCAATGTTCTGATTTGAGAATTGTATCTGCTTATACTGTAGGTTCCATAGAAAGTTTGCTAATTTATTTTTAAAATTGAATCACATTTTCAACATTTTTATACAAAAATAATGCATACCTTGAAATATAGAGCAAAGCATGCCCTTCAGTAGTGTGTGGCATGTTCTGTTTTATTTGTGCTGAAGCCACTTCCTATAAAGATGTGAAAGACATTTCAGCAGCCTCTTCAAAACGTCCTGGTCATGCAAAATACCTATACACTCACCTTTAATTAAAAACAGAGAGAAAGTGACTGCAGAAAAAGATACACTCGTCATTGTTATAATAATAAAAAAAAATAGAAGGGAGAGGGAGTTAAATTAAAAGTCTCTTAGTGAGAGCATTGTGATGATGTTTTTCAGTTGTTAGAGTTGGTATTTCTCAGCTTGCCATTCAGTAGCCATCAGGTTTCAAACAACAAAAAGCTTCTTTTTTAACTTTAGAATTTAGTTAAATCTTGTAGTTTTTTAGTCCATGTTAATTCTGTTTTTAATTAAATGCCACCATAATTACATCTAGAGTACAGTGTTCCATAGGAAGACGTTTTTATTTTTAATTAAATTTCAGTGCATTACATAGAAATGACAGGTTTTTCCTTGAATGGGGATCAGCTAGACGGTAAAGCAGAACAATGACATCCTTAGCAATCTGCTAGATTAAGAACTTCTTCCTGCTCTCCGATTCATCCAGTTTCAATTTATAAGTAACACGCCATACATTTGCATCTTTTTGCTACTGTCCTTGATCAGTCTTACTGAATCTCACAAAATCACTTGCTGGAGGTGATTTTATCTCCTTGCCTTTCATCTAACTAAACCCTTAACATGTAACTTTATTGCACTATCCAATTTTCCTGTGTTCCCTTCTAAAAGAAACTTATTTAAAAAAACAAAACCCCAGCAAGAGAAATGGTATGCAAGTACATATTTTGGAAGGCGTATCAATGGGAAGGCAGGCTGCATTTTATATGCATGTTATGCAACGTCCCTCTCACTTTCCCGGAGTGATCTCTAAACAGAAGAGAAAACAGAAGACACAGGGACAAAGGGGACGTATCCCACTAGAAACAGTACTGCCAGTCAGTCATGCAGACAAGAACTGCCTTCAGAAAAGCCATTTCAGGCATAGATAAATAGGTGGATCAATATGGGAGGGGCAAATCACTTGACCTGAGGCAAGAAGAAAAAATTTGGGGGCATGGCCCTTTCCTAAAAAGGGGATTCCTATTTTCTGTCATCGAAGGGACAATGACCAACTTGAAAACATTTCTGAAATTAACCATGATACTGTTGTTCTTTTATGATCTTTCAGTGTACGTAACTCGTCAAATGTCTCAATCCATCCATGTTCTCTATTTTTTTGTTTTTCTGCTCTAAGTGGTTTATTTACTGATTTTGCAGAAATTACATGAGGACTATAAATTCATTGTAATATATTGTGAGAGAGTTACAAGAACTTTTACAATGGGGAGACACTTTATTTTAATACAAAGAACAAACGTTCATTGATGCACAGTATATCCCCAGTTTATCAATATTAAAAACAAAGGAACTGCAACAGCTCTAATTCAGACTGCAACTGAAGTTTTTAAGACAGTGTAACCTTATCACAGTGCTTCATATTCAAATCTTTATAGAATTCAAATTTTGCAAAGCGCATTTTTCATTTTTATTCTGGTGTTTTTCCCTTTTCTCTGTACTTTTTCCAAGTGCTGTATATTATTTATTGTCTGGTAATTAGTGGTAGGAAGATACTGCTTCATGGAAACAGTAAAAAGAAAATGTGACATTTCTAACCTTTTATTATTATTATTATTGTCTGCAACTTCATTTTAAAATATCAGATCATCCTAGCTACGTGTGCCTATTTTTAAATCAGGTCCAGTATACAATGTGCACTTTATTTTCTTGTTAAGTACACGGTAATATAATCTATCATCATCTGGTGCGTACATCCTATCTTTGCTTAAAGTAAGGGGATCGTGCAGACGTTTATTGAAAGAAAAAACAGTTTAGGCAAAAATGCTCACAACAATGTGTTTGTTCTTACTGTTCAAAAGTTCAAATTTGTATTAAATACAGAATTCACGTGGCGTTTTCCATCTGTTTCATGTGCGCGGTGCAATTACAAGTTAGTATTAAAAATTTGCATCAAAAAATTGAAGCAGTGCCACTTAGAAATCGAACATCTTATATAAATACCATTGCTTAATTATTTTTAAATATATATATTGTATCTCTTATAGATATATAAAGAGTAACAGGAAACAATTTTAACAAACCTTCTGATAATTTGTATTTGGAAATTTTTCTTGCCAATTCCTAATTTTACACTTATTTTTGCAAGGCAGTTTCAACAGATTTATACTTGATCATCATTCTATTTATATAAAAAGAATATTTTGAAACACTCAGAGATAGCTGAAGATTCTTCTGTGTCCACATGCGTTCATAAAATCCCCTTTGTTACAGAGATGGGTATGAAGTGTCGTTGGCCTATTTTCATTGCACTTAAACCCATCTTGAATGATTAGTGATTTGGAACGTGTTAAATTTAAGGAGAGAAGTCATTTCCCTGTTTTCTTATGTGTTGTGTAAAAGCACTTGTTCTGATCAATTTGTCATTCTGTCTGCATGAAGTGATATTTTTTCAGTGTTCTGAGGCAATGCATGGTGGTTGCTCTTCCCTGATTTTCACTGCCTTCATTAAAAGTCTCCTCATCATATAGCCAGAAGCTAGCGCTGCATAAGCAAATGAGTTTGTCAATTCAACTTTCCTGGTACTGGATGTTTTCACTGGTAGCAAAACTCAACAAATGAGTTGCTCCTTCCCCCCTGTGCCCTCGCTCCCCCAGTTTGTTCGCTGTTAACCAATCAAACAAAGGAATATTTTAGCATTCCAAACCTGGTTCCTGCTTATGCAGACCGTTACTCACATAGGCTTCAGCTGGGCTGCTGTAAGTACAAGGACCGCTCAGCTGAGTCACGACGGGCAAAGCTGGGCACTTTGGAGGGTCGGTACTTTTGGAGGGTTGCTTAAATGAAAGCGTTTCCGTACATAGAGTGATTTGTAATTGCAAAGCTGTGACCAGAATAAGTTTTTTAAAAGTCATGTTCTACGGTGTTTATTGTAGAATAGAAGCCATAACTGCACTAATATTGTTTTTCTACTTCAACTTAATTTTTCATTAAGACTTTGTGTTTGATATGTATGAACGGCTGCAGAAAGCGGTCACTGTGTACTAGCAAAATTTGCATTCAAGGTGAAGTGAGGTTTCACAGCCCCACTGAGCCATTCCTGCTGAAACTGTTGTGGAAATTATGAAGCTGCATGAATGAAGACTTCTTGAATTGGTGTTTATGGTAGTTTCTCAGGTTTAGTTTTAACTGGATGTTAAATGCACTGTGTTTTATAAATAGTTATTCTCTTTTAATAACACATTCAGTTCTATGCAGTGTTACATGTCATTTAGCATTTGGTGAATGTGCATGTTTTGAACTGCAAATTTTAAATGTTTTGTCTTTTAATTGTTAAAAAAAAAAAAAAAAGAATAAACTTTGCCATTAAATGAAGATGCTTTATTGAAGTGATTGGTTGCAAATGCGAGGGGTTACTTGGAAAGAAAGAACATACATCCCATTGTTCTTGTTTTTTGATTCTCCTGAAATGGGACATATATCAGGAATAGCGTTTCAAAGCAATCAGAGACTACTTACGTTCTTGTGGTAAGTTGCAGAAGTATAAAAATGTTGGTGTTCTTTTTTTTTTTTTTTAAGTAGTTATTTTCAAATGTCTTGCTTGTTTCACATGTGAAGTCCAGAAAGTTTCAAACAAACAAAACAAAGCTGCGAGTCTGCAGTTTAATGATTTGCAGCAGAGCCCTAAGGTACGTCTGGTGGCAATACCATATTTTGAAAGAAGTATTCAGTACAGAAATGGTACAACAGGAAAAAGGAAACGTCATCTTGTTTTTCAGACAGCAGTGATAAATACCATATCCTTTAGCTGCAATAGCAGCAGATACTTCTTTACCCAGTGTCCCCCCACTGAATAAAAATCAATATAGTCAAACCTAAATTGTGGTTTGGTTGTAGACAGATGACTGATTCTTTTCATAGGTTAGACAATTAATTTGTCTGGTAGATTCTGTATTCTGTCAAGTTAGGATCAGTCATGGATGCACCTTCTGTGCTGTTTCGCGATGCCCCCTCCTAAATGGTACAGCTGGTTTCAGGCGATTTCATGTCATGGTGTATGTCACCCTCTCCATTACGCTGACAGTCATAAGGCTGTTAAAATGGTTCAGGTTATAATCCAGTTTATAGTGATTCAGGTTCCCTTTCAAATACTCACCCTCTTTCTTATGGGAAATGTTATAAACAAAATCATTTCACTCACCTGAGTCGTACTGCAGACCCCGAATCTGTCACAAGTCGGGGAGAATAAAAAGAAGAGAACATTTCTTGTGAAGGCAGCACATCGTGGAATGACAGCCTCAGTATAATTGCACATCAAAACCTTTGCATGAATGTTGCGGAGCAGCAGTCCCTTCCAAAGCTGTTCTGTTCAGAGCAGCTCTGCTTGAGTCTGCACAACACATCACAACACGCAGAACAACAGCACCAAGAACTGGCTCCCATCTTTTAACGCTGGTGTCGAGCTTTAAGTTAATAGTAGCAGAAAAATAATTTTGAAATTGTCATGTCATTTTATTATATTCAGGAGTATTAGCATTACAAGTAGCCCATTAGTTTACATAGCCAATTGCTATACTGCATCCCTAGTTCCAAATTAAGTCCCTCAGAAATTCCTGTGAGCCCGTGTAATGTTTTCCTTAGCACACTGGAGTTTTGATACACTTTGGAGATAGGTGCGTAAGAAATCCTGGGTACAGGAAAACAAAACAAAGGGCTGATCTAATCCGTGGCACTATTATTCTTTGCTCGCAGAAGGCTTGGCTTCATACATGCCACTACCAGCTAATCGCAATCATTCCGTACATCATGTGTGTGAATGCCAATAATCATTTTACTGAGCGCGGTTTGTTTTGATTTCTTCCCTCATTTTGATATATTTTTCATTGGTGCCACTCCAGTAAAGTGAGTATGAAGTAGTTCCACTATTGCAAATGAAATAAACCTCTGCTAAAAAAAAATAAGCATAGCTGCTCAGCCAGTGCTGCACGAATGTTCTTTTTAGTTCAAGCATACATCTCGCCCCTCAAATTGTTTCATTAGCCAATAAAATTGTCTATCAGAACATATCTGTGTTCTGCCTGCAAGTTTTAACAGAAAATATTCTGTAAACCCTAGGAGCATCTATGCCACTGGGTCCTTCTTATTAGGAAGGAGATTCAGTATTCTCACCCAGAGCCTAAATCCATTTGTGCTGGAAACGCCTGGCATAGGCAGTGACTACTCCAGTCCTTGGGTTTGTGTTCTGGCCACCTCCCTTCAGTTATATAGGTCACTGTCACTGTCCTTACATTGGCAGCAGTTTGCAGCTCTTGGTCAGCCTGTTGGCACAGTGCCATCCCACCTCACCTGGTGTGCAGGTAACCCAGGACAGCTATCCAAACCGCATCTGATCCTTCCCACAGCCTCATACCCCTCTGCAAGACATGTTGCACTCTGCCCACAGTCTGTGAGGTGCTTCGTTAGCAGTCCGTGAACTTTGAAGCCTGAGTCAGTGGACTTGTCCCTCTGTGTCAAGTTCTTCAGGCATTTTACTCATCGTGCAGCATCAGGGGAGGGCAGGAGGCAGCTCTGACAGGTCTTGCTGCTGAGTTGAATGTCACAACACCTAGCAGCCCTTACAGCCTGCACCTAGAGGTGTGAAGGTCTACGCACCCTAAGACTGTCATCAAGTACAGCAAAAATCAGTCCCTGTGTTAGAGCATTAATCAATATGACTTGAGAGCCCGCTGCAACTATTTCGAAGCCTGGCTTCACTGCCAAATTATAATGACTGGGCCAAACTCATGCTTCCTCACTGTTTAGCATATTCTTGAGGGAAACACCAAATTCCAGCTTTCTATCCCGTGTCAGTGGTTCTGACAAGTAATCAATGTTTAGAGAAAACTAAATTCTTCCTTCATAGCCAAAATTGATTGAGTTCAAGCTTCCACCTGTGTGATCTCTTTTGCCTTGATTTACTAAAACAAAAACATTTCTACCAACTGAAGACTCATTACATATTTGCAAACCACGCTTAAGTCGATACATTTTAACGCCTATTTCTGCTGCACATGAGAACCATCAGCACAGCACGCAGGATGCTGCCACACAACGAAGCTGAGACGTACTGCAGCGCTGGATTTTGGGACCATTTTTCCAGAAAGACACTTCACGAAGAGACCCATAGCATCCCCAGTGCGCAGTGGGTCCAGAATACAGCCCTACAAAACATCAAAAAGGTGGGAAACACTTCACCCCCGCCCCTTTCTTGAAGATTGCTTCTAAAAAAAACTGCAAGCCCTTTTCAGGTAACTTCTCAAGAACCAGAAAACTATTTAGAGATTATTATTATATGCTGCTACACTGCATAGAGCATATTCCCTACCATGTCTCAGTTTATGATTAGCAGTTGCAACACTGAGTCAGAACCTATTACTTAAAGCATCACTGTATGGAACTTCAGTGGTCTTCTCCTTAGAAAATTCCTGGATTTTAACATTAATTATTAAATATATTTTGAAAAAAACCTTTTATGATTATTTTTACTGCATAAACGCTACAGAACATATATTTGCTAACAAAAAGCTCCGCTATATTCAACTCTTGAGAAAGGGCCAGTTAACCTTTTCTAAAAAGCAAAGTGAAATATGCCGTCAGTCAGACTAGAAGTGCGACACTTTTAACAGGCGCTGACACCTAGTGCTTGAAAACAGGGCAGTGCTGAGATCCCATACGCAGGAGTTTGGGACTTAAAAAGCAGGAAAGTTCAGCCTCTGATGTTGTAGAATCTACGGCACAGAACGATTGCGTTTGTTCACAAAGCTGAGCATGAAAGGAGGCCCTTCACTGACTGCCCATTTTCCTTGTGCCGTTTCCCTTTGCTCGCTGCGTGTGCTCGCTTCAGATGCCTTTTTCCTTCTTCCACCCGGTTTGTTGATTTACTTGGATGAAGGAATGTAGGAGGGCAAACAAAATTTATTCCTACAGCTGAATGTTTTCGATTAAAATACCCAACGAATCAGCGCCGCTTTCAACCACGTTAAGATTCAAGTTGCACATAAAAGATATGAACCAATGTTAGCTAGCTATACGCAGAGAGAATTCTGCTACATACAGTCTGCACAACAGGTGCACGGTTAAAGATGTGAAGCATTTAGAAAAGCAAAGCTAACTATTCTGGACAGGAAAAATGCAGTACAGTTCCACCACCAAAGTGAGAACGTGTCCACTGAATGGTGCGCGTACGGAGGCACAGAGCTGACACCAGACTTCAACCACCGTTTATTGAGAAACCTTTCGGTATGATTACTAAATAATTAGTGTTGTCAATGCTGTAAATACATTTTAAATTACAAGCTCCTCTTTACATTTTATACACGGCTAATTTCACAAACAGAACTTCGGGATCAGTTTGTCCGAGCCGCGGTGTGGAGCGAAAAGCCAACACTGAACACGTCCCTGCGAGGAACGCTCCAGCGCAACACCAGCCGCAGAACTCACGCCAAGAAGTTACGAGAAGTACGACCGAATACACCCTGCTTTTCTAGTATGGCATTACTGGCTGCTTGGGGTTGGCAGACCCCAACTCATACTATTTTATCTACCTTAGTTGCAGTTCATCAGTACAGGTACACAGTGTCAGTTCAGTACAGTATCTGTGCTTTTGAGAACGATGCCCTTTGCTACCTCTAGTGACTACACCTCCTCCTGTTCTCATCGCTCGCGGAAGCAGCGAGTGCTTCAGGGTCCACAGCTCTCTGGTTTAGTTGCTGTTACCTCCCTGCTACTTCTCAGCCTTGCTGCTGCCATAAGGAACTGTTCTGGTTACTGGATCCGTGGAACACAGCCACTGTTAGCTGAGTTAATATCATCATTTATGGTTAAAACAGCACTTAGAGAAACCATTTTGGGGTAAAGTTTCAAGGCACTATATTTGTCTCCCAATGCGCTCTGCACAAATTAGACCAAACTATCAGAGAAGTTGGTTATTAAGGCAACTAAGGTCAGGATATTTTACAAAACATTGGTAAACACAGTCCAAGGTTGGGGCTGGTTTCCAGACCTTGCACTTGTCATGGGCGACTCACCCACAGGACCGGCTCTGATTCCATCAACGTGCAGCACGAAGCACCCGCAGCACCTGTCCCTGCACTTCCCAAGGCCGCGATGCTCCTGGCAGCTCCGCTCAGCCCTGGCCAAGCTCGGCGCTGCCCTTCCCAGCCGAGGTGAGCTCTGGGCAGCCCAGGTATGGCGGTGCCAGCAGGAAGCCCGGCGGTGGGCCTGGGTGGGCAGTGTGGGCTGCCTGGAAGCAGCCGGCGGTGTACGGAGGTGGTGGAGGTGCCAGCAGCTCCGTACGGGCCAAGGAGAAGCGGTGGAGGGAGCTGCTGGCCGAGCTGGAGCTGGTGGCCGCACTGGATGGCCTCGATGGCACCCGGCAGCTGCTGGAGGACGGGATCATGGGCAGAGTCTCGGTCTGGTAGCTCCGCAGGGAGAAGCGGATGGGCTGCGAGGGCTGCTTGGGTCGTAGGCACGTGCAGCAGTAAACAGCCACCAAGGAGCCCACAATGATGAAGGCAATAAATATTGATCCGACAATGAGGAATGGGACGTAGATCGGCTCTGGCAGGGGAGAGAACAGGGAAAGTCGTGTGCATTAGCCTCGGGAAATACTGTTCTTTTCCTTACAAAGAACCTTCACAGAGCTCACGAAGCCCTGCACCGCTGTTTGGGTCTCACTGGGCACTGCACGGCGCAGGATGCTGAGCCCCACCACTCTCATTACACTGAAATCAAAGTTCGTACCCCACCGCTGCGGCTCCAAGCCTCTCCCCGCAGACAGCTCCGACACCGCGGACGGCAGCAGCTGCACTCCGCCTCTGCTTTGCCCCACGGCCGCCGCCGCTTGCACCGCCGCCCCACTGCAAGGTGCCCCGGAGGCGTGCGTCCGTCCGTCCGTTCGTCCGGAGCTGCCCCGGGCGGTGCGGCTCCGCCCTCCGCGTACCTGGTGCCGCGGAGCCCCGCAGCGGCCGGATGGCCCCCGCCCGCCCCCGCCCCGCGAGCACTCACGGGCGGTGACCGCCGGCTCCGGGGCCGCGCGGTCGTTGGTGCAGCCGCCCTGCTCCAGGCGCGCCTCGGCGGCCGCGCAGCAGTAGCGCAGCGCGCAGGAGCCGCAGCAGATGGTGGNNNCGCTCACCTGCGGCCCCGCAGCGCCGTCCTCGCTCAGCGCAGCGCAGCGCCCGGCCGCGCCCCTCCGCGGGGCCCAACGCGGGAGGGGTCGCGGCGGAGCAGTGCCTCCGGGGGGCGGAGACCCCGCGGGGCTGGGGGCCGTCATTCCTCGGTTCGGGGCTCTGTGCTGCGACCGCGTAGCCCGGGGCCAACACCTGTGCGCTCGGTTGGAGGTACAGAGAGGGGCCAGGCAGGAGGGACACAGCTGCTGCTCTGCTCCTTTCCCAGTAGAGGGAATAATGGAGTCACTACATTCAGGAAAAGCACAGAAGGAACTGCTTTTCAAACGCTATTCATTTATCCCAGAGGGAAAAAAAATACATATTTCAAATCAACTGAGCAGATTTGCATTTCTGGTTAAAGCGGAGAATCAAGCTCTCAGCACTGGGGGCCCTGTTTTGCCAATCAGAGGTGAGGGAGGACTCAGCGCAAAGGATACACATCCCCAGTTAAAGAAGTGAGTTTTACCTTTACTTATGCTTAAAGCGATAAAATAATAAGTGAAACAATGCAACAAGCATGAAACAAAGCAAGGCAGTGCACCCAATCATTACTGTGTTAGGTTAGCAACAGTGATCGAGGAGGATCCATCACCAGTTGACCTGGTACTTCACCATCAGTACTTCACCATCATCCAGACCCGCAGTCACTGGGGAGCCCTGGTTGCAGCGAGGATCTGGAGAGCCCCTCCCGGAGACTGGGAGGTCCTACACAGTGTGTCCACTCATAGGTGAGGTCTCCAAAGTCACTGCAAGAAGGTCCAGCTTTTATACAGCTAAACCAACAAGTCTATGTGACAGTCAGGCGGAACACCTGGTTTCTCATCCTCGAGTTGTTTAAACCCGGGACCTGGCCAGAGTCCCAGGCTCAACCAACCAAGAGATTCGTTTTGGCCCTCTAGTGATTTATGTGTACTTTATGCATTGATATGATCTCACAAAGGATATGCACAATATCCCCACTGTGTTTATCTGAAGGTCAGCTCTAATCTGAGGCCCCAGCTACCAGGCCTGAAGGCCTTGAAAGCGGGGCCTTCGTATATCAACAGGTCCTTTGGCCTTCAGGTGAACAGCTATTCACAGGCACGCTTAGGGTGCATAACATTTGATTGCAACAGTTGCAGCACTGAAGCATGAAAAAAGCAAAAATAACACGAAGCATAAGTGGAGTAATGAATATATTCTTCAGCCAAGTTCAATTCAGCAGCTATAATGTTAGTTTATTCCAAACCCCTTCAAATCCCCATGTTGTGTCATCATTCTGCATTCACTGATGAATCCAGACGTGTTGCTGAATTTGATAAAAGTCACGTGTAATTCTACCACTTTCATTATTTGGCCCATTAATGGAAAGTGCTGGTTTCTTCCCCAGGCCTCGTTATGCTGCAGTCCCTGGATGATTAGTCCCCAGGATACTCAGCAGTAGCTTTGTGGTGGTTCCACCCACTTGTACATGCTTTTCCATGGAAAATATCCTTTTCCAAAGGGGCCACTGTGATAGACAGGCAGATTCAACTGCACAGGATCTGTTAACCAAAATTCTATACTTGAGAATAACTGGATGGTATAACACTTGGTTGGAAGAACACATTCCCGCTTTCCTTGCACAGGTTTCCTAATTGAAATGGCATTATCTTTCCCCATAGTTGTTACCTCAGATGGTTCAGGAGTGCCATTTGGCCTTTGGACCCATATTTTAGCTCCATTGATTCCAAAACCAAGCAGTCCAATAAACCTCTGCACCTCATTCTTGTTACTAGATACTTCAAAATCTAAAATATTCTGCTGAGCTTTGAGTAATATTGCCTCCATCCCCATACTGCCACTGAAGTCCTAAAAATTTCACCATCTGAGACAGTCCTTGAATTTTAGGGTTAATTTCCCAGCCTTTTTGTTTCATATGGTCTATAACCAGTTCCAGCACCTGTTGTACTTCCTCCTCATTATTTCCCTGAATCAAAATGTCATGCATATAACGAACTATTTGTATATGCGTATTGTGGTTTGAGCCAGCAGGCCTGAAAACATCACACAGCCTTTTGCTCACCCACCCACCCCCCTTCCTCACCTCCTCCCAGCTGGGATGGGGGAGAGGATCAAGAAAAAAAAGGTAGAACTCATGAGTTGAGATAAAACTATTTACTAACAGAAAACAAAAATAGAATAAAATAACAGTAATTATAATTATATACAAAACAAGTGATTGTACAAAGCAATTGCTCACCGACTGCAACCGATGCTCAGCCAATCCCCGATCAATGGTACCTCCCCAGCTAACTCCCCTTCCTTACATTACATGATGTCATATGGTATGGAATATCCCTTTGGTCGGTTTGGGTCAGCTGCCCTGTTCCTGTCCCCTCCCAGCTCCCTGTGCCCCCTCACTGGCAGAGGGGCACAAGGAGCTGGGAAACTGAAAATGTTCTTGGCTCTGTTCAGCACTGCCAGGTGTTATCAGCTTTGTTTTTCTTCTAGAACCAAAACACAGCTTCGTACCAGACACTAAGAGAGAAAGTTTTAGTTAGAAACTAAGGCAACGAGGAGGCAGTTTTATCTCATCTGAATATTCAGCCACTGTTATAAGGCAAATAATTGGGCTATGCAACCATCCCTGGGTCAAACAAGTGAACATATATAGTCACCCTTGCCATGGGAAAGCAAATAGATCCAATACTCTTCTGTGGCTGGGATAGTGAAAAATACATTAGCTAAATCAAGTACAGCATACCAAGTTCTGGGATGGTTCTGCACCCTTTCTATTAAAGTAACAGTATCTGGTACAGCTGCCAGAAAACCTACAGTTATTCTCCATCATAAACCATCACTCTTTTTGATGGGCCAAACTGGGTTGTTCCATGCTCTAGCAGTGGATTTTAGAACTCCTGCACCCAATAAGTCTTTAATGGTCTTTGTTATCTCCTCATGTTCCCCAGGAAACCTGTACTGCTTCATTGTTATTAATTTGATTGCAGCTGGAATCTGCACAGGAGGCATCATTACCCTTCCCACTAAAATGGGCTGGGCACTAATATAATTCTTTATCCCAAATTGATACTGACCATCAGGAAGATTTAAGGTTAACACTTTTAAGATAGCTATCCATATTATATATTCTGGGACTGGAACAATCATGACTAAATATAATCTCTTTGGGAGATATCCTATTTTAATTTCTACTGTGATTGCACGGCTTCAATTTTTTTCCTTCCCAAGTCTGTAATAATTATGGGCTGTCCCTTAAACTTCTTGGGATTCCCATATATCAAGGAAGCCTGCTTTCCAGTGTTGATTCAGACTTTGGCTGTTTGTGAGGACTGGTTTTTCCAAGATATTTGCAGCTCCACATGAGGTCGCTGGTTCTCCCGTGCCCATTGCATGGGAGTGTGGCTGTCATCTCACTCTCGTTTATTATGCTAAACTATTTCCCCGGCCTCTTTCCAAGGATAGAAATCAGAATACAGCTCCCAATCCTCCTTCTCCCCCAGAACAGCCGATCCACTTGTAAGGGGCCCTCTGCGAGCAGATGTGAAGTCCTGTTCAGTCTCCAGAGAAGGTGCTATAGGCTGAGTTGTTCCTAAGTCTTCTGCTTTAGAATTCTGCGTTTCTTGCTAGGTCTATTCAACCCTCTCTGCTTATATATTCTCCATGGATTCATTTGTTGAAACACCATCAATCTTATCACGAGACATACCATCTCTTAATAAAGCTAGAAACATTTCCTTTTGAGAAATCCTACTCTCGCTGCCTTTAGGATTATCTCAAGTATCTCAATTTCCTGCACTTCCCTGGGGACCCCGTTCTCCAAGGTCACCTAACTGCTGTATTTTTTCAATTACCTCATGAATGGGATTCCCATCTCATTAATCAAGAGTCATAAATACATTTCTGTGTGCTGGCAGAGCCATTCTAATCAGTCTGTTTCTCATGATAACTGTTAGAGCACTCTGCATTAGAGCATCAACATCGCCTACAAAAATGGCAAATGTCATCTCTTCCTCCTTTATTCTCTGTATACAGTCTCGCAGAGCATACCACTGATGTTCAGAACCTGGCCAATCATTTTCCGTAGGGTATTTAAAGGTACATCCCTGAGCAGCTACAGCCAACAAATTAGTATCATGATCGTTATTTCAAAACCTATCTTGCGTAAAGGAATTGAGCTTAAAACCAAAAATGTTTTAGAGTCACCTGAATCCACTGTAACCCCTGACGCTCCCTGATCATGCAAACACACCATCCAGGAAAGCAGAGGCTCCCTGATCTTTCTTTAAACCACTCAGTTATATCATTTACTTCATGCTGAGTATAATCCTCTATTGCATCCACAAATACCTGTGGGGATCCAGCCTCATCATAATCTGTAGAATCCCAAATGTCTCCATCCCATTTATGGGGACCCCATTGTACAGTTCTGCAGTCACTAAATGCACTTAGATTCACTCATCCCCTTTTTCTTGTATTTCTACTGCACAACCGGTACTGCAGCTTTCTCAGGTACAGTCTAATATGCATCTAGTTCATCAGCAAGCAACTTATTTAGACATTGTAACATTACAAGTTTATTTCATAAATCACACAGCTGCCACTCCATGAGAGCAGTCAGATAATAATTGCTTGTTCTGATGGTGCAGATAGCCTGCATGCTGATAACAAAACCCAACCCCATCTCCCCAAACACACAACCTTTTTTTTCTGACAGGCAATTGCTGGATACATTTTAACACATCCAAGGGTTCAGATTCTTTCAACCAACTTCCCCATTATTTTCACAATCCTCCAACCTTAGCCCACTCGTTAGACAGCGAACTAAGGAAGATTTTCCCACCCAGGAATGTCAGGCAAAACTTCGGGTGGAGCTGGCTTATTACATTTGGATTTGAAAAACAATGTTTTGTATCGAATCCTGTCTGCAACACCGGCTGAAGTTTTACCAATAGGAGGCAGTGGGCGGGGAAAAAAATCAGCACAAAGGATACACACTCCCAGTCAAAGAAGTGAGTTTTACCTTTATTTACGCTTAAAGGAATAATAAGTGAAACAATGTGGCAAGCATAGAACAAAGCAGGGCAATGCACCCAATCATTACTATCTTAGATTAGTGATAGTGATTAAGAAAGATCCATTGCCAATTGCCCCAGTACTTCACCATCCAGATCCGCAGTCGCTGCAGAGCCCTGGTTGCAGGGCTATACTATATAGATAATATTGGCATGAGTTTATCAAGGATACACGCTGACATCACAACTGCATTTATCTGAGGGTCAATGCTAATTCAAGGCCCCAATTACCAGGCCCAAAGACCTTAACACTGGGGCCTTGGCATACCAGGCCATCAGGTGCCCACTGAGAGGCTTTTTAACAGGTGTAGACCCAGAAGTAAAACAAATTGGAAGCTAAAGAAACTCCAGGTGGAAAATGAGAACATGGTATTCTCTTCCCTTCTGCATTTCTGTTCTGAAGAGATAATGTGAACCACACTGGGGACACCCCCATGCACATAAGATACAGTCCCAGTGGGGGCAACCCTCAACCACATAGGGCCCTCCGGCACTAGGGCCACCCCCAAGAACACAGTCTTCAAATCACAGGAAAATGCGTGCCCCTGCTTAATGCTGGCCCTTATAGAGGTCCCAGGAGATCCCGCCCCCACCCCTTCCAGTCTCAGGGGAGCACAGGTGCAAACCATCTGCATCACCTACCAGGCCAGCCACACCACACCCCTCCACCAGGTGATCAATCACCACGTCATCAACTTTCCTGGGCATTATATAGCTGCTGCCCAATGCTAGAGAACAGGTACAAGTCTTGCATCTTTGGAAGTTCATCTTTTCTGGCTCTTCACTTGCTTTCTCTGGCTCTTTTTCACCTATTTGGGGTCCACCTCATTCAGGTTTGTTTTTGTATTATTGCCCATCCATTCAAGTTAGATAGCCTTTGCTTATTCATTGTGTTTGTCTTGTCTTTGATATGGCTACTTAATGCTTCCTATATGTTGTGGATTTCCCCAAATATGTTAAAACAGCTAAGGTCTGAAAATATTAGCATTTGATATGTTAGATCTGTATTTATCATAATTCAGTCAGTAAATGAAAGTGAGTTTACAGATTAACAACCATATTCTTTGTTCTGGCTGCAGGTGGGTAGGATTTAAGCTAGGGTTAAGACAGGATTGAGGAAGAGCTCCTTTTCTGCTTCTCCCAGTCTAGGACAAGTCAGAGATTGCTTATACCTGGCATTTTTTCTTGAGGAGGTGCGGAGCTGCTGCACATTATTGCTCCTGATGTGCTGTGTTTCCAGACCTTACGCCAGGTGGGTCCTGCTACTCAGCCCATCCAGAGTCCCTTGGCTCTGGCTGTGGCTAGCTGCCTCAGGGGCAGTCCTAGCCCCACGTCTAGTTTAGGCCTGCACTGAAGTTGTGTCGGCCTTGTGCTGAATGGCTGAGTGGGGGCATGCCGAAGAAATACTTGGGATTTCTGGTCTGAAGTGCATAGCCCTGAGTTTTACCCAAACAAAACTGATGCACAGGAAAGAGATCTTATCTTACAGAGCCTCATATGCAAAAGTTTTAAACTTTGGATCAGTAGTAACTGGGGGTGGACTTTAACTCAAGTCCTAGGGCAGGCACACTAATACTCTTTCCAAAGTACTTTGGTGATTTTTTTTTGTCAGCAGCTGAATACTGAGCAGATACCTTCACTGAACTGCCCTCTTCCTGAAATAATGCAGTCAACTGAAAGTCCTGTAAAATGTCTAAGCTGAAGCCTGAATGTGCCACTCTAAACTGAATTACACTGTATTCACAGGCACTGCATTTCATTGTCTCTGACCACTCACCTAATTTGTTAAAGTTGCTTTACATTTCTTCTAACCCTGGCCATGCTATTTGGCTGTCTCCTGAGATCTGTCAACCTCAAACTGATAAGCTACAGACTGGCTCTCACCATCACACAAATCCAATTCAACCATGCTGGACATGGTCTGCATTTGTCTCCCACTGAAGCTCTCCCTGGAGCAACCTCTCAGGTCAGTCAGTGAGTACCCATTGCCTTTACTAGAGACATGGCATGAGATGTTCCTGTGCTCACACCCTGTACCTCTTCCTATGCACTTGGTTGCCAGTCATCAGGTGACTGTCCAGAAGTCCAGCTTCAACCGCTCCGTGCCCTTCAACAGGCCAAATGAAACACAGGTCCATTTCATCCCATGCAATTCAGAGCATTACCACAGCGTAGGTACAATGCAATTACAAAGCTTGATTGATACTCAACAAAAACATTGAGTAGGAAGGTGTCTTTGAATGTGGAACACATACAGACTGCATGTTGGAGGCCTAAAAAAGCACTAAATCTTTGAAGAACTGAGTAGACTAATAAAATGTTTTGGTGAGCACATTAGTTATTTTGGAGAGCAGTAATGTTGACTTAAAATACTTAGCTTTTGAATTTCACTTGAAATATTCACATAGGTTGAATGTAGTCATGTGTTTGGGGAATTAATAACTTTACTTCCAAGTATTACTTGTTATTCTTACATATAGCAGCCTGAGGAAATTTTCGTTTCCTTATCTACATTTCAGTCTCTTTGCTCAGATTTCTTTTGGGATCTGACCTACAAAAACAACTGGATTTATGGTACACTGAAGTTTACAGCAAACACTTAACAAATACGCCTATTTTTAGATACAAAATTAATAGTGTTCAAATATAGTCTCGGATGTTGTCCTCTTTGCTGTTCACTGGGTGCAGTTGTTTTCTAACAAATGTCAAGGAACCAGCTAAAACATGAAGATGCCAAGGAAATGAACCGCAGCTGCCGTCTGCGATATGGGCTGAGGGTACTGCATTGCATGCTTAAAGCTAGCAAAGGTAAAGGGGTACCCATAACAAAAAAATGGGCCCAACTGGCATTTTCTGGCAGCAGTTTCTGAGCGCACACTGCATGTCTGGCAGGGAAGCCAGGCCACAGGCCTCGCTCTCCAAGCAAAGCCCAGGACCACAGTATGGGTGCAGGCAGTCACTTCAGACACAACGCTCATGTCTCAGCCCTTGGATTCCTGCAGGTGCCTCTCAAGGTACACAGTGACTAAAGGACAGTCTTGAGGCCTCCTCCAGTCCCAAATTGCTCATTGCTTGTACAGCAAGCCTCTGTTTGAGTGCAGCCAGTAGCTCCACAGTGACCTGTCGCATCATGGCGAGGAAGAGAAGCAGGAGGGCGCTCAGCATACTGTGCGTGTAGCTTAGACATGTAGCATATGGACAACCTTTTACCCCCTCTTGCAAGTGAAAATGCTCATGAGAAAATCCACCTTCATCTCCCGGAGTCTTCTAACCAATGCCCAGGTCCTCTTCAATAGCTTTTTGAAGAGCACAAGAGAATTGAAAGGAATTTGTAACTGTTGCACAGGGCAAAAGTAGACAGCCTGATAGGTACAGCTTCTGCTGAACCATCCACTTCTATGTGCCTTGCAGACCACTGGTAGACCAGGAGTTGTCCCCTGAAAATCCACAGCACTCAGCAGAGCATCATATTCTCATGACCTGGCTGCTGAGATCTTTGCTACTGAAAAGCTATGAACTGACGCATCCCGCTGTGTTTATGGCTTTATTACCCAGCCTGATTGTTCTTCTCCTGTACTAATAAATTGTTGGGACACATCCTAGCACAGCCAAGTCCAACAACAGGTTTTAGTGGTGAACTGGCATCTCAATATATGTCTTTGACAACACCAATAATAAAGAGTAGCCTCTGCTTAAGGCATCATTTATTCAGTCATGACAGTCAGTCCTAAACGAGCTGAATGCTGAGTCCCCACTAGCCAGCCTCTCAGAAGAGAAGTTAGCATTTACTGTACAGACAGCCTAGAGTCCTCTGTATTACCCACCTTTGGCTTCTTCTAGCAAGCTTGTCTTGTTTGGAATTAATGATGAATTATTATGAACTTTCTTTGGACATCTTTAGACTTTTGGCTCAGTGTCCTAGAAATTTCTTCAATGCCAGATTGTTGACTTCGGTCTTAATTAATGATCATTTGTTATCAGCTTAGTTCAAATGTTTGGTTTCTAACTTTCAGTTGTGCAGTCTAAACATTTCCAAAGTCCAGATAGACGGCTTTAACTAAAAATGTTATGATTTTGATTTTGACTCAATGCCTTCCTGGCTTAATGCAAAGATTTTATTCTTCTATCACTTTGATTAATAGAGCTATTGCTAAGCCTACCATTTAGAGTACTGAGAAGTGAAACAGCTAAATGCCATGTAGATTAACCTAGGTAAGAGTTAAATTCATGTTTTTGTGTTTGCTCTCAAACAGCTTTATTATTTAGTACAGTTTTCAAATTATGAATTATTGTACTTCTCTACTGCCACCTGTTTGTCTTTTTGTTAGCATAAACTTTTGTTCTGCAGCTCACATGCAGTATGGTTAATCATAATTATTCTATTATGCAAGTACTTAAGAGTTCAGGTTAAGTATCAGGAAACTCTTCTGCAAAGCTCTCTGCTAGCGCATTTCAGGGCCTTTACCCCAGGGAGCTCAGGCAGGTTACAAGCTGTCTGTTCTCACATCCTTACATTAAACACAAGTAGTTCTCCTGTCACTACCCAGTCACCAGACGTTCTCAGCTGCATATAGACTGTGGGTGTCCAACATTTTGGCTTGTCTGGGCTGCACTGAGTGAAGAGGAGATGTCTCAGGCCGCGTATAAAATATATGACATAGTTCATGTATATAACTAACAAAAGTTTTTTTTAAAATATATTTTTTACTTAAACAGAGAAGAGCAACAAAAACATAATGCTAGTGGGATATTTGACCTTGTTTTTGTGAAACGAATGCATCGGTCTGGTTCAATGGGAGTGGTTGCAGTTCTCAGTGAGTTCTCAAGGTGTTTGTCAGAGATTTCTGATGAAATTTTACTCTTCCTGTGCTTTGTAGGAGAAGGTGTTGGTTTTGCAAGTAGCTGCTGTTCTCTGCTTAAGATACTGTGTGAGGATTGTGCTCAAAAACAGAATGTTGTAACCAAGAAGGCATCTGTGNACGGGATTGTTCAAAAACAGAATGTTGTAACCAAGAAGGCATCTGTGGCATGTCTAAACACAGCATATGTCTCATCAAAACAGGGTATAGTTCTGGCTAATCCCTAAAAACAAGGAGTGAGTGTCAGCATTTCTGAAGGGTACCAGGAGGGGTACCAGCGCTAACTGGCTCTGTGTACACTGAAGGACTCAACCAACGAGGAACCAGGGCAGGGGCGTTGTGGCCGGGTAATAGGAAATATAAGCTGCTGTACATTTTTCCTTGGTGTGCCTACCTGCTAGCTCACCCGCTTTGCAAACCATTGATAAAGGGACATGAGGTCCCTTTATCAGTATTCACTGAATACTCTGCCTGAGCCCAAGTCATTGCCCATCAAGCGAAACGCTTCATCCTTGAAAATATTTGTCCACAAATGGACGTACTGCCAAAAAGCAATGAGATGAATAAAGCAAAGCATGATTGTGATGCAAGAGATATGTTTCTCTGATAAGATAGGTCTTGTAAAAGTCTAGTAGAGAGAGATGATCAAACTTACCTTTGAGTTGAATGTCTGATTGCAACTCTGTACGTTCCATTTGAAAATTTGCAGGTAA
>WBMW01000650.1:326237-366555 GCA_013396635.1 Penelope pileata
TCAACCAACGAGGAACCAGGGCAGGGGCGTTGTGGCCGGGTAATAGGAAATATAAGCTGCTGTACATTTTTCCTTGGTGTGCCTACCTGCTAGCTCACCCGCTTTGCAAACCATTGATAAAGGGACATGAGGTCCCTTTATCAGTATTCACTGAATACTCTGCCTGAGCCCAAGTCATTGCCCATCAAGCGAAACGCTTCATCCTTGAAAATATTTGTCCACAAATGGACGTACTGCCAAAAAGCAATGAGATGAATAAAGCAAAGCATGATTGTGATGCAAGAGATATGTTTCTCTGATAAGATAGGTCTTGTAAAAGTCTAGTAGAGAGAGATGATCAAACTTACCTTTGAGTTGAATGTCTGATTGCAACTCTGTACGTTCCATTTGAAAATTTGCAGGTAATGTGTTTCTGTTGACTGAAAATGGAGTTGCAAATATATCAAAAAACTGATGGTTTTTTGGCAATCTTGAAACATGTTCTCAAATTCCTTTATCAAAACAGAAAGCGAGGCTTCATGCTTTCACTGTTCACAGGGCTGTGTTTAGCCAATGTATCAAAATGCATAAAATTATTTTCATAACTTGAGTTAGCACTGCACTGCACCCCCCTAGGAGTCCTGGGTTCAGCTCAGGCAATGCTAGGTGCTGAGTGCCGGGCCGCCGCTGCCATGATGGCTCAGCAGCCAGGGGCGGGCCGCATTGTGAGCTCTGCTGGGCCATGGGTTGGACGATATTCACATCACTTGGGGATGAAAGATTAGATGTGTTCAGTTCTGTTTTGAATATTTCTTTACCTTACTCACTGTACCAGGTCAGGGACATCAGAAACTGTCTCTTTAGGTGTGTAAAACTTATGGCTACTATCTTGTTATTAAATGGGAAGTCTGCCTTACCATCAGTTGTCCTGATTAATTCCATGATAAGTGGGATGAACTGTTAAGTCCTCTGTTTATTGAAGTACCTAGACCCCTGTGCATAGACAAGTCATAAACAGAGGATTATTTTGTACCTTGCCTGCAAACATGATTGCTCTGAAAATTACATTTGTATGAGCAAATGTGCTCAAAATTGGATGTTTAAAGGAAGGTCTAGGCATGAAGTTGCAAGTTCTGTCTCAGCAAAAAGTGCAAAATTACATCAAGGTAGACAGAGATTGCTTTTCTTTATTTTGTTTATTGGCTAGCTGAAGAGGTAAGATGTCCACCGATAGACTTATAGTAAAAATCTCCTTAGTCATGATACTTACCTGCTTCAGATGTTGGCTTGATATTATATGTTTCCTCCAAGGTAGCTTCAGAGGCATGCTGATCTTGGTCAAACAATCTGTCCTGAAACAGCAGATACATTTTAATGGGTAACAGATTATTTGTCTCCCAGATAGCTGCTCCCCATACTGTAATATTACCACTGGGGACAGTTAGAAAATAGGATTTTGTATCAATGCCTGAATATTTTCTAAATCTCATTGACTAGCTCAGCAGTATAATGAGATGTTATATGATGCCTGTGCAGTATTTCCTGCACAGAGTATGTTCTATCCTACTGGGATGTCTGTAGAATAGTTCTCTAAAATCTAAATGATTTACAAACTTTCCTTTTGCTATAATGCTTCTTGGGAATTCAATGTCCGTTTCTTAAATAGCATCATTCTCTCTCTGTAAAATCTGGCATTTACTGCTGTGGATTCCCAAGCCTTCAGTTTAACATCAATAACATAATTAATTAAAAAAAAAATCATTTACAAAATGATTCAAAATGGGCAGCTCCAACTAACTGTGTGCCTCCAGCCCTGCACTGCTAACCCTCCTGCTTCTCCCTCTGAGCCTGGGAGCCTGGAGAGTGTCCACGCTGCCTTACGGTCATTGCTACCATGAAATTGGTGCTTATAATGTGCAGCCAGCCCGTGAGCAGGGCATACGAGCCTTTTTTGCTCTGTCATACACCATATGTAAAGGTCATTCATGCTCAAGGAATTAGAGTTATTTTCTCAAGTTATCCATATATATTCAGCCACCTCATCTGTCCTCTACTCTGACAATACAGACACCTTCCTCTGAATGAACCTTTTATTTGTGGAGACAAGCCAGCTGATCAAGCTTGGCTCCTTTCAGGACATGATACATGATGCTGTGTGCCATTCTAAGGTGGTTCTGAGTTTTTGGGAAGAATCCTACACTACAGGCTCACAGTGCAATGGGTTATCTCCATCAGTAACATTGTCCTTTGGACTAACTACCTCATATCTGTCTGGAAGACTCAGAAATTCAGGGAGACTTCTGAGTAATTTGCCTCAGATTCACTGTACACAGAACTGATGTGATTACAGGCAAAGTACCCTACATCCCCCAAAAGTGAATGTTAACTTCAGTTAAATTCATAGCTTCTCTTAGACAAATATATGTGAACAAGATAGCTGCTTTCTGACTAGACACAGATGGAAAAGAACATGTACTTTAAAAACAAATTGCTGCTATTCATCATCTGTCATCCCACAAGTGGTCCACTGCAACAGAGCTGAGTGGGGTCTCCAAGACCAGGGGCACTCCATTCTCTATTACCCACCCTCAACAGTTTCCCAAGGACCATTACCCCCCAGATCTATGTTTGTGGAAACTCTGCTCTGCTTCAACACTTTACCAGAAGGAAAAAGAAAGATACTGGCATGGGGAAGGGGAGGCTCCACTGCTGGAGCATTGTCCATGTGTGCGCAGAGCAGAAATACAGCACAGCTGGCGAAGGTGTTGCAAGACAAGCTACTGATCTGAGATGTGGAATGCCACCACCCCTGTGGGATTTTGCTGTCAAGTGGTTTTGTGTGCACTTGTAATCATCGTGCTCACATTGCACCTGTGCCCTGATCATCATTGTAAAGGTGTTGAGAGGTGCAGCTGGTGGGCTGGCCAGGGAGCAGGGCTGCAGTATAGTCTGGCTGCCTCCCTGGGCCTTCTTTGGGGTCTCCCAGCAGAACCTAGGCTCAGTGGAGTCAATGAGGAGATCCCTGCTGAGCTGGGTGGGCTCCTTGTCATGGAACCTGAGCAGATGTGTTTTGGGAAGATGCTCTTCTTCGGCCAACCGTAGAAGGACTGCCTGTCCTCTGGGGCCAGCTGGGAAGATTTCAGAAGTGTGGAGACATTTTATGTTTCTGGCATGTGTGGGCAGTGTGAAAACTGATATATTTGCTGTTCTCTTGCTTGCCTTTATGAACTTGAATTTATTTATTCTTTTTTACGTGATGGTAAGTACATTAAACTTCAGTTTAAAATCTAGCATGCTTTTGAAATGAAAATCTTACACAAATTACCAAATTAAATCCAAAAATACTTCTTGGGCATAAAATATTACTTATTTTTTTCTAATTACATTTTTTAGAGGCATACTTTTGAATTTGTAGGTGTTTGGATAACTTAATTTAAAATAGCAAAACAGACTGGACTAGATAAGAGAAACTTAGGTCAAATTATTCTGGTTGTGACATATGTGTTACATAATGCTGTGTAATTAGATATTAAAGTGGTTGCTGTGCAGCAGGATGTTTTATGAAAATGGGACAAATGTTTTTTAAATGTACCACTGGAAACCAGACAGATGGTAACCTGTATCCCCAAGGAGAATAGCTACATTCCACCAAGTTTTTGATATGAATTTGAACTGTAGTGAACGGGAAAGGAGGGAATTTGTGATTATAGCTTAGCTCTCCATTAGTCAATGTTTGGCTGAATGTGCAAAGGATGCTTATATGGTGCTTAGTCTGGACAGTGATGTTTTCTGGGGATTTGTTCTTTCTTGAGCAACAGCAGAGCAGATGGTGACAAAGCAGATCTAGCAATAAATCATGGAGACAGAAAATTGGAAACAAGCAAGATGGTCTAGAGGAACAAAATAGAAACTGGGAGATAATTGTTAAACAAATACAGAGTGTATCCTGCTAATTTTATTAATGCTGAGGACAGTACTTAAAGGCTGCACATTTTCATGTCACTTGACTGTTAAAGCCCCTATTAAATTTTTATTGAACATCCTTTGAGACCAAAACTCTTCAGGACACATTCTAAAAAATCACAGTACATACTGAAACTTCTCCTGACTGCACAATTGAAAAATGCCTGACGGTCTTAAACAGCGGCAAGCCTTTTGAGTCAAACCACTTCTGGGGTCCCAGAGGATTTTGGTCTGAAACCAGGACAGACTTCCTTGTTCCTGGTGTACACAGAAGTAACCAGACAGACACCTACAAATATTCTATGAAGCAGAAAGAAATGGTGATTCCATGAAACATCACATTGGTGGACTTTTTTCTGCTTGTTAGCAGTTGGACGGTGGCGGTCCCCTTCCCTACCACACAAGGAGCACCAGCCTTCACTCTTGCCAGAAGCTGCTGCTACGTTGCCAGCCTGGCTGTGGTCTGGCTCTGGGAATTATGGGTCCATTCCTCCCTGTGCCTCTTCCCTGCTTTTCTCTGCTCAGTCCATCACCCATAATCTACATGACGGCTCCTTCTCTGTCAGGTCTGTAACCACACTTCATGTTCCAGATGGAGTGCACGCTGGATTATTAAGTGTGGTTGACATTCCCCAGTTTGGAGGTTGCTGATACAGAGGAAGGCTGTGACAAGTTGTTGGCCTTGGGTGGCCGAAGAGACCCTATTTTCTCTAGGCGGAATCTGGCTTCCAAGAGATGTGATATGTTAAGATGCAACTCATCTGCTCATTGAGCAAAGAATTACTGTTGCATTTTGTAAACAATGCTACAGCTCTGATAATCCAAGAGATAAAAACTATCCATCAATTTGACAGATTTTTTCACAGATCTCCATATCAGATCATTCTTGGGGTCTTTCAGAATGCCCACCAACACAAGCGCCATCATGCAGCATTGATGTGCAATCAAAGCACAGCAATCTTATTGGATGGCAATTATCAAGTGATCGGTAAACGTGTGCCTCCTTGGATCATTTGTCATTCGCTTAGAGCTAGCATTTCCCCTGATCTGCTTTATTTCAGTGACACCATGAGACACACTTGCTGCCAAGGTACATTTCTTTGCCGCACAAAGGAGTGTGACACAAAGGAGTCTCTTGATTAAAATGGATGAAGGGCTAGGTAAGCTGAAGGCAGAACTATTGAACAGCAAGTACTGGCATTTCTAGTGCAAAATTTGTCATGAAAATGTATTTCAGCAGCCCTCAGACTAATTTTTAATCAATAATTATAAAAATAGAGATATTGAGCTCAGATGAGCAATTCCCTGATGTCATAATGCCTCTACTTTCTTTTACTGATCATATATTGGAATCAGGTGTTGTAATGTGCAAGCAGGTAGAAAAGTATAGCAAGCAATTAATGGGAAGAGCTAAAAGTCTAATATTTTGTCCATTTTTTCTGTAGCCTGTACCCCAACTTTGATTGAAGAGAGCAAGAAAGCCTCACAGCTCTTGTCTGCTCATATTCTGGTGTAGTAACTGGAATTATACTTTACATAGTAGACTTTTAAGAAGAAACAGGTCCGATTTCTCTATATACAGTCCAATAAACTTGATGTATGTGTGAGACTTGCATACTGAGATCTGTTTGGGATATTATTGCTGATTTGTCCATTTCTGATGATCATCGGGACATTTGGGTATTTGATGATGTATAAGTAGTACTAGGATATCTGTAAGGAGACAGAAATGATGCGTGCAAACATGTTTGATGGCAAACTAAGTGGCGCAGACATATATAAATGGCCATGTGCTGGAAGTGATGATCAGAGGCTCAGAAAGACAACAGGACAACTAGAAAAGAAAAGAGCATGGTGCCAAGAATGGATAAACAGAATGAGTATAATGCTCCATTATAAGGAGCAATGGCAGACCAGAGCTCTGTAGCATAGAATAGAAGCAGCATGGGGAGGATACAGTTAAATTGTGAGTAGCATAGAGAAAGTGAATAGGGAGCAGTTGCTCACTAGATCTTCTAGTAGTAGCAGGTGGTAGCTACAAAATTAGCAAATTCTCATCACACTTTAGGATGAGAAACTCCAAATGCTGAAAGAATATTGAGGGGGGGGGGCAGGGAACCCTACTAGAAAATTTTATAGGAAAAATCTCCATCCAAGGAAAGATAAAACTTGATGTGAGTGAGAGCACAACTACCAGCAGTATTGTAAGCAACTTGACTGGTACGAGCTTGCCAGACCTCAGAGGGGAAAATTGTGTTTGAGGCATTTCTGCGCCATGATTTTCCCCTGCATTCATGTTTGAAGCCTGTATTGTCACTGCTGGTAAAGGTGTGGAACAGGCATGTGGCCCTGCAGCCCTAATAGCGTCAGAGAGGCTGCCAGGAGCACTTGCTGCCTCTGCCATTCCCTAGGTTGCCCATTTTGGCTCTGCTCTCTCTCCTTCCCAATGTGTAGGTTACTTATTTGTGCATAGATAGTGTAAAGCAACTAGAGTTAAATACACTAACACAGTGGTACTCCTTCCTTTGTGAAGACAACTAAGTTTTGGGGACAGAGATGTCTTTACTTTTCTCGAATTTTAATTCTCTAACAAATATAAATTTTTATCAATATAAAGGACGAGATACCTGAATCCATATCCAGAAGCATACATTTGAGAGAGCTGTTTTTGACAAGGTTACTTCCATGTCAAAGCAAAGGAGGAAAGCTTTGGGACACCAGGACTGGTGGTCTGCTCAAAAGGTGCGCAGTGATCACCACAGGGCTTTAGCAATGTCCCCTCTGGGAACAGAGGGAACATCCTCGTGTCTTCCATGAATTAGACTGTTGTCTTGTTCCTTATTATTTAACAATCTGTCAAGTTCACGTTAAAATTTTAAAAGGAGAGTCCATGTAGTTAATAAATTAGAAAAGTATTTTTCATAAAAAATTGTCATGTTAGTCTGAAACATGACTTCTTAGTAGCCTCTGTCATCATTACTTGTCCATAAATAATTTTACTGAATAATTAAACTTATTTCATCTTATTGTTAGAATCTGAAAGTGTAATTGCTACTTTTGCTTGGATTTAATATTAAGGTTTGATCTGAAAGATGTTACTCTAGAGAATGAGTAGTGCAATTACAAAATGAACTCAGGTGTCCCAGGAGAAGTATCCGTAGGTCCTAAGGTCTGATTTAGTAAGACAGCAGTTGCTGGTACAAAATTTCCAAGACTATCTCGTTCACAGATGGTATTTTTAAGAATAAAACATCAGGAAAAACCTTCTGGCGCTAAAACTGTGGGAAGGAGGCCCTTTTCACATCAAGGGTGATGTATGAACTAATAGCTCCTGAAAGGTGAAGCTTTGCCTAGCTGATCAGACATCCACCTTCAGGGTTACGGCTGGATGAAGCTATTTGTATGATTACTGATGTTTAGAGCAGCCTGTGAGCTTGCTTTCATTACCAGTGACAATATGGCCCAATCTGATGCACTCAGACCAACATAACTAAAGTAATTAGCTTCCTGTTCTAAAGAAAATGTAACTGAAAGCAAGCTCTGATTTACGTGAAACAAATGCTGGCTACAGCCTATGGGGTCTGCTGCTCTTGCCTATGGCCAAATTCCTTCAAAAACCTCATGGAAAAACCCTGAAGTTCAGTAAGTAGCACTTCCCACCAAAAAAAAAAAAAAAAAAAAAGCACTGGGACCTGTGGGCATGCTGGCAAACATATCAAACCTGGAAATGCAGCTTTCGCAAGATGTTTGAGTGGCTGGAGACATTTGTATTCCAGCTGACCAGCTCTGCAGCTGAGGGAGCAGCACAAAACCTGCTGCTCCGTGTGCATTTCCCAGTGACTCCACATACCGTGCAGTTAAAAGCTCAAAGCATGCATACTTGACTGAAAACATGTCTGTTTTGTTGGTGACTGATCCAGAAGTCCAAATCATTTTGCACTTCATATTTCATAGTCTAAATCTCTTTCCTTTTGCTGTTTTCCCATTGAAGGGAAGTTTGGTGTTTGCTCTGCAGGACCTTCCTGGCTCTTGAGAGGCAAACCTCAAAGTGAGAGTGCTGTGAATTATGTTAGGCTCATAGCCAGAAATCCCAGAGAGCAGAAGCTGCAGTGTAGGAATGATGCACGCTCTCTCTCTGTGCTCAGGTCTGGCCCCAGTCACCCTTAGACTCCTGACTTCCCCAGCACTAACAGAGTCTCCTTCTCAGAAGGTCCTCAGTGAACCAAGAGGGCATGTGTGTGATCCACATGGGCATCCTGTGCGGTGGTGGAGGCCATCCAACCTGGCCTTGAACACCTCCAGGGATGAGGCATCCACAGCTTCTCTGGGCAGCCTGTGCCAGTGTTTCATCACCTTCATAGCAAAAAATTTCTTCTTTTTATCTAGCCCAAATCTACCATCTTTTTTTAAAAGCCATTGCACTTTGTCCTATCACTGCACTCTTTAAGTTGAAATTCTACTTTTGAAAAATCTCATTGTTTTCTCTCATCACAAATAACTACTAAAAAGACCATAACCACTGAGACCTGATTCAGACTCAAAATGGGATCCATGATCCAAGCTGTTTCTTCTTAGTCACAAATTCCTCCTAGATATAAAGGTCTTGGAGGTTAAATCAGGCCTTTAAATTACTCCTCGTTAATTCCGTATCTTACAGTCCGACCTTTCCCAATCGTCCCTGTAGCTCAACTGCTCTCCGAGGATTCACAGAGGAGCAACCGCCTGGCACTGAGACCAGATAAATTATTCTGCTCATGGTGCCTAGGAGGTAATAAAATCCAGTTTAGTCTTTCAGATTTGCAAAGCTAACAGACTTAGAGGAAGGAAACAGCAGTAAAAGCTGCATTGTGACAAAAAATCAGTGAGCGTGTGATGATGAATACCTACTAGGGGTGCTAGTTTCCAGAACAGGAGGATGCCATTTCTGCAGCCACCTTTAAGAGCAGACAATAATTAGAAATAAGGGATGATATCTCTATTACATAGGACTGTTCCTCATTAATTTTCTTTGTGACCAGAAGAATATTTATACAGCAGCTTCCAGCCAGGGAGCTCAAAAAGCTTTAAAAACTCCCATTAGCTTCACCCCTGCGTTAGGGTAACGCTATCTCCATTGTACAGCTGGGATGGCAGTGGCACAGGGAAGTTGTTTATCAAATGAGTGCAACCAGCCCATAGAGAAGGTAAAGCAGAAGCCCTCAGATGCCTGTCCCTATTCCTATACTGTGGCCATCCCTCTGTCAGAGTCTTAATGAGCTTTATATATGTATGGAAATATCAGTGCATAATAATCTGCCTCAGCATTCTGAGAGAGGGCTAATAAATGTGAGAATAAGACATAAATCATTGATTAAAATGTCAGAAGTGATAAGAATAAAAGATTGCTTCTGCCTTTGCTGAATTACACATGCAAATTTGCGTACGCTATAAAACGAACATCTTTAAATGAATGAATTAGAATCTCACGTAGAAATGACTGAGCCATATTTGCATACAACATTTATTAGGAGGAGATATGCTTATTTTTGGAATAAACAGCAAGAGCAAATCCCTGGAATCTGCTGAAGCAGCCTGTGCCTGCCGCCTGTCAGTGCACGCTGTCTGCCCTGCCAGCCTGTGCCAACAAACGCGAGTTGTGCCCCGCAGAACTGTGACTGGCAGCAGCAGGAAAACACTGACGCATCCCAAACGTTCACAGGGTTTTACTGCATCATCTGCAGTCTGAATAAATTAAAGCCATGGACTTGTTCTTGATATTCCTTTATTTTCAGGCAGCCTGCTTTGGCAGACTTTGAATTCACCATCAGGACAGGAGCATCCATATTTATTTGAGGCCAACTCCATACACAGCCAGCCAAAAGGCAGGAAAGCTTTTCAGTGAGATCCACCCTAAAGTATCAGTGCAAGGATAAATATTGGAACTGGAACATATAGCATATCCTGCCTATATCTCCATTGTCCAAAACTATCTGGTACACAGAACCATGAGAAAAAGTCCTGACTAAAATCTAATTTATCTCATTTGATGTATCGGTTCAGGGACTCAGAGGTCTCTTCCAACTCTAAGGATTCTATGATTCTATTTTGTGAAGTGCTGGGCCTTCTTTGGTGTTTTATTTCACCCACAGTTCCTGAAGTAAAAGTGAGAGCACCAAGCAACTGCATTTTCAGCAATGCTCAAAACTATTCAAAACATGGAGAAATCTTATTAACTGGTTAAAGCATGGTGGAAAGTGAGCAGGACTGGAGGCAGCGTGTCGCATCCACCCTGAGCCCCACCGCAGCCCACCTGAGACCCCTCTCCTTCCTTCACTGCAGATGACATGAACTGAAGAGCTCATGGTGAGTACCATTCCTCTGTCTGTGGTCCCTGCAGAAGTAATCCTCAAAATGTTTCAAGAGCTTTGTATATTAGTCAAAACAATAATCCTCAATGAAAAAGAAATCTGTTCTACACACCTTACTGCTTTTTTTTCCAGAAATTCTGATGCTTTATCAAGTGTGGTCTGAGGTCAGATAGGTTGCATAGGCACATTTTGGTTCTGTTGAAATCAGCGTCTCTATATGCGTGCCCCAGATGTTTTCTCCGTTCAGCTGGGAAGAAAGGCAAGCTGTTCTGCGCTCGGCGGAGCAAACGCGCTCCAAAAGGAGTCCGGCAGTGCCCTCTAGGGGTGCTTTGGGGTTCGAACAGGCCAAAATACTTTTCACATAAATCCGGCATCCCTGTAATTAAACTCCCCATGCACAGCAGTTTGTGCTCATCCCTGTCTGGACTGCAAGTACTCCTTATGAATAAAAGGATGCTGTTGCTGGTAATATCTGCAAGGTGAAGTGCTAGATGAGTGTGAGGTGACACGGGAGTTACGGTATCACCCACAGATTGTCAGGCAGGTACCGTGCAGCAGGAGGTGCTGGAGAAAACCCACTCACTGTCTGTAAACCCTGCCCAAACGTGCTCCTGCATGCTGAGGTTTCTCCTGATGCTGGGCTTGGGAGAGATTTCAGGAATGGTGAAGGGTCTAGTGGGAAAAATGCGTGAGGAGTGACTGAGGTCCCTTGGTTTGTTCAGCCCAGAGCAGAGGAGGCTGAGGGGAGGCCTCATGGCAGCCTACAGCTTCCTCACGAGGGGAGCGGAGGGGCAGCACTGAGCTCTGATCTGTGGTGACAGCGACAGGGCCCGAGGGAACGGCATGGAGCTGTGTCAGGGGAGGGTCAGGCTGGGCATTAGGAAAAGGTTCTTCCCCAGAGGGTGGTCAGACATGGAACAGGATTCCCAGGGCAGTGGTCACGGCCCCAAGCTGCCAGAGTTAAAGGAGCATTTGGACATTGCTCTCAGACATAGGGTTTGAATTTTGGGTGGTCCTGTGTGGAGCCAGGAGTTAGACTCGATGATCCTTGTGGGTCCCTTCCAACTCAGGATATTCTGTGGTTCTATGATTCTGTGAATCTTAGATTTGCTGGAGGGATTTAAAAGCATGAACCCTGCTGGGAGCCAGTGGCCCTAAAGCCTTTAGAAATAACATGAACTATTTCTGGATGGCAATGCATGTCCTTCACATAGTGCTGCAAGAAGAAGAAAGGAAATGTTTTTGACTCCTCTTTCTGCAGGGAAATTCCACATCTGAACCATGAACCACAAGAAAGACAGTCACTTGCTGCCAGTGGCCTGCTGAGGGTGGGTCTGACGTGCAGACTGAGAGTCCAAGCACCTTCCCCAAAAGGGAGTGCTAACAAAATCCAGACATAATTCAGCACCAGTTAGCTTGGAAGTAAGACTTTAAAAAATACCATGTTTCACTTGCCAAAGACATTTTCCTGTGGCATTCTCAGTTCACAAAGACATAATACAACACAGATTGCCTTAGTAGAAATGCACTTTGGGCATCTGGTTACATTATCAGCAGTGTTATCTATCACTTACCTCTTCAGAAAAACTGTGCATGAAAATGAAGTGGCCATTTGTGGCCATTTGTGACCTTCCCATTTCTTTGTCACTCTGAAGTGCAGGACATGTGAAAGTGTCCTATGAAAACTAGGGTCACAAACCACCACCGCTCCTCAGCAGAGCAACAGCCTGGCTTCACATCCATGCTGCAGCTCACTCAGACTGTGCTTTTAAAAGGTATGAAGATATATCCTCATAGATGTAGCAACCTTTCCTATTTTACCAACTCTTTCTTATGTTTGCAAAGTTTGGTGTGTCAGTCCCTTCAAATCCATATAGCTATTATCTGGAAAAGCAAATTTTTTAAAAGGAAGGAAAGCAAAGTGCAGGTTTCATCAAGGAACAGGGCAATTCTCTTCAGTGCTGTGCACTTTGGTGGCCTGGCCACAATCTCTGGACCCCTCCGGACCAGCCACTGTGCATCCACAGAGCTACAGGGTGGCCATGCTCTGGCTCCTTGGCCTTCCATAGAGCCAGGTTTAGAAATATTAGTGTTCATAAACATTGGGAAGCTCATATGCAAATAAGTATATTTGATTCCAAGTTAGAAGATTTCTTCTAGGTTTGATCTTAACAGTGTCACCAAAATAGACTTACTGGCATTTCTAAAGAGGCAAAGTGCAGCCTGAAGAAATATCCTGATCTTTGTAATGACACCAGCTTTCAAATTTTACTTGAAGTTAGTCAAACATCTACAGACTCTGTCCTTCTTATTAGAAGTAGATGGGTTACTTCCTAGAACAGACCAAAAGCAAAAAAATTTCTACCCCCTGCAAAGAGAAACCACTCTCAATCTATAATCCGTGAACTAATCAGAAGAATAAAAAATATACCCAAGCAGCTTACCTTTTAAAGGCAATCAGATTCCTGAAAATACAGTGTGAGCTGCTGTGCATACATTCTGGCATGCAAACAATATGTGCTACATTTAATTTTTCTGGCTTTAAATACAGTCTTGTAACGCTGGCGTGATTCCAATCAGCTTGCATTCCCCGCTCACCATAATAGACTGAACACGTCCCTTGCGTAATTCCTCTGAAGTTAGACTCTGGATGGATTTGTCCCTTTATGTCCACTCATCAGGTTTCGCCAGACAGTTGCTAACAGGAGGGGGGAAGGAAATATTGGCAAATGTGTCAAAAAGTGGTCATATCTGTCTGACCATTCTAAGGCAGAATACAATAAGTATTGACTTTTTTTCTTTTTCTTTTGTATTTGCTACTATTAGTTTAGCATTTTGGTACCATATAATTATTAGCAAAAAAAAAAAAAAATCCATAATCAATATAAATATAGCCCTTCAGTTCTTAATTTTCTATATCTAAACTCATTTGTGCATTTGCTTTGGATGTGCGCATTTTTGTAAAAAGCTCTCTGGGGTCATTAAAAAAAAAGAAAAAAGTAAAAAAAATAAAAAATAAATTGAAGTCCAATTCTATGATTGTGGAAATTTCTGGTAAGTTCAGTAGGGGAGGCACTAGATGTGAAGATTAGAATTTTGTTCCAGGAGCTTCATTCTCAGTCTGAAAATCACAACCTGCTGTGGAATCGTACAAGATCTAGACTGACGGGATTCTGGCCAGAGCTACTGAAAAACAAGTATTTCATAACAGAAGGAAGTTTATTTAGATACCTATGTAGAAATAAGTGAAGATTTTATGCAATTTTTGTTGTGTCCATTGTCTCTGCCCAAATCATAAAAACCTTAAAACAAGTTTCCAGTAACTGGTACTGTGTAGTCACTGCCAGGTAGAATAACAGGATCTAGACAGCTTTCAGGATACAGAAAAGACTGATCAACCTCTCAGAGACATTATGGCAGCCATTATAAACATAAAAGCTACAAACCTTTCACTTTCTTTATTCAATTTGATGCTTGCCTTGAAACAGTGATGATCAAAAAGAGAATACTTTGATGTCTCAGTTTTCCCAAGTCATTCCAGATTTGCTATTCTGACCAAATATGGTCTTAAATACCAAAAGTCTGCTAAAATCGAAAGAAATCCCACATGGTGGCTGACTAGTCTAGTGAAATGCAACTTTCTTAGATGCTAGGATCATCAGAATCAGGCCCTCAGAGCAGCTTTTTCACACCATAGTAAAAAAGAGGAGTTTGTACACAACAGCCGGAGAGTTAGATCAATCTTGCTAGACAAGATCTGTGTGTTTAAACTGAATCAGGCTCATCTCAGGCCTCCTACTTAGGTTGTCATGGCAACCATGGACCATTGCTGAGGACGTCCTGACTGGTTTTTGTGTCTAGGGACCATAAAACTCCCAAAGAGGAACAATTATCTCTGCTCCACCTTTTTGAGGAATGGGTGCATGTTTTTAGCAGCAAAAGAAGACTGAGATGGGCATATCAGCTCTCTGGCAATCTGGGAGAAGATGGCATCATTTTTGGAGTGATCATGAAAAGGCTTTTGGTATCATCCTGTTAGATAATACTCTCCCCTCTAATCTTTAGTTGCTTTTATGAAAAGATTTTACTGCATTTAGCTGCTGAACAGTTAGTGCCTGGATTTCCAACATCTGCAACAATGCTACCAAACCTAACAAGTAATTACAAGAATTTCCTAAAGCCTTGAAACCCTTGTCCCTCTGTCACGAACAGCTGTTCCATTAGTTTAATAGCCTGCACAGTGCCCTCGAGATCCACAAATAACTGCTTTATAATTCTGCCCTAGCAATGTGGATATATTTTGAGTGTTCCATTGTCATCAAACCACTCTCCTCCTTCCAGAGAGAGATGTATGAAAACAGGAAACTCTCTTGGTAAAAGCAATTGGAGCAAACAGTCCATGAGATATGAAACTTCCCGAGGAGCATTCAGCCAAATTTCCCTGTAAGAGGAGTTCCATTGAGGGGTAAGACAACAGGGCATCTATGTGTCCTGCTCTCTTGAGCTGTAGGTGGACATGCAGCTGCCATCACTCAGATGGTGCCTCACTACCATTGCCTCTCTTCTCCCTTCAGTGACAGGGTTGATGAAGAAACGGTGTCTTGAAGGTCAAAAAATTTGGCCTTATGGCACCATTTGGTGAAAAGGTGGCTTGACTCTGGGCTACCAGTTTCGAAAGTTTCAGGATGGGATTTTCCCCATGTTAGGTTGGCTCCTGCACTCCACAGTGAGATTTCTTAAGTGAAACATCTTTGGACACCAACTCCCAGAAAGCTCATTCCAGTGGCACACCAGGTGAGTGCCACTCCTTTGGGTTGAGAGCCACAAGCTCTTTCCCACAACAGAAGGATCTTCTGTAACAAACAAATGAGCTGTGGGTCCCTTTGACTGTTCCTGTCTTCTGCAGCCCCACTGCACAAGTTGTCTGTCACACAAGCAGAGAGAAAAAGAGAGATGAAGTTGTCTGGGTTAGGACATTTCCTTTTTTAAAAGGAAAGGAGGTGGGCATGCATGTGTAGATGGTAACTGTCCCTACACAAAGTCTTACTTTAAGACACTGGATTCACAAGGGAGAGGTGTGGATTTTATCCTGGGTCTGGTCCAGCCTTTGAAAAATCATTTAGTCTGTGTACCTTGGTCCCACTACTGCAGAATAAATGCTCCAACTTGTTTCCATGAGAGTGCTGTGAGGAAAAACCCGTCTTTCTAAAGTGCTCAGAGTACAGAGATGGGCTCCATAGCATCATCGTCAGAGGCAGGTGAGGATACCCAGCCTTTGAGGGCTGCAGCACACTGTGCTCTCCGTGCTGCTATAAGGGTCGCTGTGTTTGTCTGCTTGTGAGCTGCCTTGACATATCTGGAGCTTTGTAGCTTTCCTGTGCATAGAAATTGCAGTTTTAAGTCACTGTTGTTAAATCTGCATATTTCTATATTAATGCATGAAATGAAAGCTGGCCTGGGTTTACATTGTCACTCTTCAATAATAAAGACCTGTATTTCTTTGTTGAGAATGTAGCATTTAAGAAACAGTAATAAAAAGCTGAGAACAAAGAGGAAAATATTATACCAATGGATGATGGTACAAATCCACAGTATATGCAAACTCTGAATAATGTGCAGTTCAAGTGTTGGCAAGGACAATGAATGGAGTGGAAGTATGCTAAAGCTGTCTTCATTTACAGGCATTCATCCACAGCTTCGCTGATAATGCACATCACACAATCGTTACACTGTCACTTTCTTATGTTTTCACGTAATTATTCCATTTCCTGGAAAAGTGTAAATCTAGCAAGGTCTGGTAAAGTTCTGCTATTCTGTTTTGGTGCTCAGGTTTTTGGCATTGTCCACTTCCACAGTTTCGTGTCCAGCCTCATGCACTAGATCTATACGATCAGCTTTGTGACTTTCCTTCTCCATTTTAAAAGCATTATTAATTGACACATCTGCTCATTTACAGTTAAGACACTCAGATCTACACAACAATCTAAGGAAGCCCTTTTTCTCACAAAGTATAATTAAATTGTGGCATTTATTACTAGAGAATGTTACAAAGGCCAAAAGCAAAAATGAGCTCAGAAGAGATGAGACGAATTTGTGGAGGGCGATCATTTTGGTGTCTGTCAAGGCTCAGAGGCAACTTCTAGCTTAGAAATTCCTTCAGTATCTGGACGGAATAGTCTTGATACATGTGTACTGTTGTTTATGTGATTTCTTATGCATCCATTTCTGGGCACTAATGGAGAGCAAATATTGGGCTAAATGCAAGTACGTTCTTCCCAGCATAGTGTCTCTGATGTTACCAGTGTCTGTACGGGAGGATGGGCACCCTGCTCATCTCCTTGCTCACAAGCAACCAGGCAAGAAAGGTGGAGTTTCAGCTCCTTGAACTGAATGGAGACTCAAGGAGCTTGCAGTGTCTGCTCTTGATGCCCAACAAGGCTGCACAGGGTCAAGCACTCAACAAGTTTCTCTGATTTATTTACCTGCTCAGAGAAGGTGGAGTGTGCAATGCGAGGACAAAAAAAAAAAAAGAATCAAGCAGAAGAAAATCCAACCAAGCTACCCATGCAGACATCTGTAAGTCTTCCCTTTAATATCACTAGTCATTGCATCACCATTTCAAACTGGATCCTTAATTTATAGCCAGGGAATCCCTGATATAATATGTGCAGATTGGACTTCTGAGCCCACGTATATTAGACTTAAAACCTTGATATTTCATCTTGGCAACTCTACCTTTCTAGACAGAAAACATCTTAAGCCTCTCTTGATTTCAAGTTTTGTATCTATAGTTGGAGCCCTAAATCCTACTTACAGTGATAAATAATAATAATCAATATATACCATATGCTTTCTCTTGTATTCTCATGTATAAATTGCCCATGTCCCTTAAGAATTGGTGTGGGAAAATATATTCTGTAGCATTCTTCATAATGAAACAGTTACAGCCTATTCTACATACTAGGAATTCAGTGAGACACAGCAAGAAATCAATAAAAACACAAATTGCTCCATCAATACGTACATTCATTTATACTCTTCAAGGTTATCTTTGCTATGCCAGCACAGACACATTTTCTCCATATATAGCCATGCATATTAAACTAGGCAAGAGAGAAAAGAACGGAAACAAAAGCTATCAGTACAAATCTAATCTAGCCAGCATGCACGTTCAGAGACTTTAGAGCTGGTTCTCCCCTCTGTTCAGAAAGCAATTTGAGATCCGGGTACACCAGCTGAGAATGACTCTCCTCCATCCTCTGTAAAATCATCACCTCCCAAGGCAGGTACAGTTAGTCATATAAAACATCTCCACATTCATCTTGTGTATGTACCATCCACATAACACATATGAACAGGACTCTCTACACATTAGTGACAGATGAATTGAGGCAAATGGGTTAAATTCTGATATGTGGCCATTCGTGACAAAGGATTATAAGTAACACCCATATAAGCCTTTTTTGGGCTATCCATGTACATGTTTTTTTGCTGAAATCCACTGATCCAGAAAAAAAAACAAAGCTTACATCTTTACTGACACTCCAGTTCATAGGTATGAACTGCTGGCCTTGCACGTTATTAATATTATGTACAATAATGCACTACTTAGTTGTATAATTCCTACAGTGCCATTTATTATTTGCACAATTTGATCAAAACCAGACTTGCCAGGCCAGTGTCACTCATACTTTTCCATTCTGTCCAGTACTGATGCAGTCCCTTGCCTCTTATTGCTAGGGTGTTTATTATGTGTACGTTTTCTGCAAGGTCAAACTGAACATGTGCCTTCCAACAGGAGATGCACATTACGTTGTTTACAGTGAATATCCATTCTTTTGGTAGGTAGATCTTCATGGAGTGCCCGAGGAGAAAAATGAGCCTTGGAAAAGCACAGCTGCTTCCTTGGATGCTAAGAGTGTGGTAGCAGGTATTCTCTGTGCTCTCATCCATCGCTAGTGAGATTGAGGCATAGATGTGCATTTATTTGATCTCACATCCCAATGTAGGATCAGCCATGTGCAGCTGCTGAGTATCTCTCAAGGGCTAGCTCTCCTATTTCTGTAGAGATCCCCAGGCTGGATTCACCCAGACCTTATATGACATGATCCAGCTGGTTTCCACAGAATCTCTGTAATTTTCAGTGGATTACTCTTTCCCCATCAAACACAAAAAGGCCGTGGGCTGAAGTCTTTGACATTTCAGGTGAAAGCCTCACAAACGGCTTCACCGAGACCATGTGAGAGAGTAAGATGTGTGCTCCTGGAAAGCATCTCGCTGCTCAGGAGACACTTGAATGCATCTCTTTTGCAATGGAGCACTCAGCTCAAATGCATTTCCTAATCTGAGTCTCCATTCCTTTGCATTTGAGGTTCTCATTAAACCTTGCTTTAAATGTGTTCACAGGAAAACCTCTCCCCAAGCTTTCCATGCTGAATTCTCAGCAAATCTTGCAGACAGTAGCAGAATTCAGTACCAGAGGAGCCTGACAGTCACGTACCGTAGCAACTGCACAGTAGCACAGTGCTAAAACTGTAGAAACTTTGTGTGCTGGAAAAGCTAAACACAACAGTAAGCAAACTTGTTTGTTTCCCTCTCCAGAGGCTGAAAGCAAACTTCAGGAGTGTTTTCCCCCACGTGGGGTATCTCAGCAATACATGTGTTGTTATGATTTTTGCCCAGTCCGCATTGAATATGGAAATGACAGTCCTGCAATTTTTGTAATCATCTCACAATCTGTCCCTCTGGATTTCAGCATTTAAGCAGACAGGGACACTGTAATGCCCCATGATTAGCTCTGATTGTGAATCTCCTTCCATGACAAAATGATAAAAGTGATCAATCACCTTAACAATAGTTAATAGCTCTTATCTAAAGTCATAATAACCCCAGTCTGCAGTTTGACTATAGCAAGCTATTACCCTATCAGCACAGGCTTGTGTCTGAAGCAGCACTGTTCCCTCTTGTCTAGCAGCCTGAAAGGGCACCTTATCTCACAGTCCCACAGGCCTCTTTCCACCTTCCTTCATCCCTGCACAGAAATTCCTGCTCCTTTCTGACTTCCAGCCACCATCCAAAAACTTCTCTTTCCTCTCCTGGGAGGCTTCCACAGAAAGGCCCTTATTTTCCATTATTGAAGGTATGAAATTAAACTCTGAGAAAGCGGGGACAGTGTTTGTGGGGTTGGTGGAAGATGAAGATGTGGCATATTTCCATGCAGAAGTAAAGCCAGTCTGCCAGGCACACAGGCAGGATTTTCTCCTGCAATGTCCAGAAGTTTTATCTGCTTTGAAGGGATGCTTCACTTACTCTGTGATTCAATATCCACAACTTAAGTAGTTGCTTTTTTGCCTTCTGGTTTAGGATGAGGGGAAACCCCTGTTTGGAGATGTCAGATTTACTCTGGGTTTCTTTGCCTCCTTGCTTATCTTCTGGAAGAAGTCTTCAAATGGTTACCAAACAGATTTACTCTCATTTCACTGTAATAGCTCTACTTGTTTTGTTATGGTTTTAACTCAAAAATAGATCCCTCCCCACTTTGGTACATCTACAAATCTTTTTTTTTTTTTTTGTCTTAAATTATTATTTGCTCATACATTTAGTTCACACATTTGCTTGGTAGAGATAAGCTCTCTCTGCAAGCTCCAACACTTCCAGCTCATTTCCTCTGCCTGTGGCTTTTATCTCTATGATAATATCAGTGTTTCTGGCCCCACACCAGCTTGTCTACCTGTGTCCAACTTAAAATTCATAAATGTTCCATTTGATTTCAAGCTAATATTCCACCCCTCTTTTGCAGCAGCATCCATTGTTCAAAGAAGGAATAGCTCTGAGCTACTGATACTGTTGTCATCTGCTTTGTCCATGCTGTGCACACTCTGCTGGCATATGCACTCTTTCAAGGTAGCATAATCAATTTCAATTTTGCATATCTTTCCAAATATCAGAAATTATCTTTGCTTACAGTAGTTTTCAGTGCATTTCTATATGCTATTTTTGTTGGCCATGACTTTCTGCCACTCTTCTTATACAATATTCTGAATTGCCTTTACTGGCCACAGCGTCACCTTCATAAGAAATAATGCAGCTTCAGTTAGTGCTTTTTAGAAATGTTATTTTCTTTGCCACAGATCAAATCTGACTTCTCAGTCACTTCTGTGAGTATTTTTGCCCCAAATTCTTGCCATGACCTCATCTCTTACTAAAGACTTGGGACCCTACAATTGGCTTGTTAGCCTTAAGTGAGTCACAGGCCGTTGCTCTGCATTGACTCTTGGATTTCTACATGTGTATACACATACATATATACTACGTCTCTCTGTATATGTATGCAATGTTAGCAACACGTTTTTCTTCTGGACAGGACAGTACACCTCACATTTCCATGTACAACTCCACATTGATCTCTCCAAGAGAATATTAAATGAAAACCATTAAGCACATGAGCTGCCTCAGATCAGAATGTTGCCAGAAACAACATTGCCTTCTGATTATCTTCCTGTTTGCTGACTTCCATATCTTGTGGATGGTGAAGTGAGATGGAAACCATCTCTAGTGATCTGGCACATTTTTAGAAAGGTTCAACACGTAACATTCAACTTCCAGCCTTTTTCTCAGTACACCTTCCTAGCTGGTTCTCCAGCTGCCCTGAGTCCTTTAGTAGTCATACAGAGCCAAAAAGCAAAAGAAACCCACTTCATGCAGTACCCACATTTACCTGATCAGCAGCTACCACCACTGCTGCGTCAGCTGCTCTGAGCTGGCTGATGTGGACAGGTTTCATGCAGCTTAGCCCCCAGAGTTTCTTGCTTGAGCAAAGCAGCTGTGATGCTGATGTGAGACTTAACGTGTGGATGAGGGATCTGAGCTGGTCTCCTTCTCCTGTTGTCACTTTCCCCAGCTTTGCACCTCTGTCCTGCCTCCCCATGCCCAGTTCTGTTCTCCTCCTTCAGGATCCTCTTTACAAGCAAGTCTTCTCTCACAGCTCTCCCATAGCCTCTCCCACACCTCGGTTTCCTCTTGTTTTCCAGGGGACTAACTTTAGCTCTGGGCTGGCTGGCTCACCCAAAAGGGTGAGTTCTGCCCTGGGGAGTGCAGCCCTCCTCGTGCTGCTCCTGCCATTGACACCAGCACCAATCAAATGAATGCTTCACAGTAGAGTCGGCTCTGACTGAGCCAAAAGCTTTTAAAACCAAATGTTTCAGAGAGATACTAGTTATTCAATTAGACTACAGACAAAGCCAAGAACATCACAGAAGTCTCACTGCTCACATGCTGATTTAGAGAAGGCAATGGAAACATCTGGCCCCTGCAACAAGACTGCAGCCAAAACAATCCCTCCAGTGGAAACGTATGAGCTCTAACAACATTTTAGGCATAAAAACAGTGGCCGATAAAGGGCTGGTGAAAGGTGTCACATACATTCCCAAAACTGAGTCTTGTGCTTTGTGAAAGGCTCAGAATGATTGACTCCCAGTCCTCAGACTCCAGACACCTTGTCTTGGACAACCCCACCTATACACCAGGGCAAGAGCTGTTGTGCTATGTGATGTTTCCTCACAACTTCCAAAAAGATGTGCATCCAGAGGACATACCTGTACTGCAGTGATCCTCCCACTTTACCTTAAAATCACCCTCTTATCCCAAAGTAAGAAAGGCCACATGAGACATTGGGTTTTAAATGTTTGTGCTAAAACTAGTTCCTTTTTCATTATTGTTTAAAAAAAAAAAATCTGAGGCAATATCTTTTTTGTCTTCTCTGAACAGGTATTATTTAATCAAACTTCTCAACAGAGAAGTTTGTAATTCCAAACAAAAACAGTCCAGTGGGATCTCACAGCATCTTGAATTAAATCAAGTAGTATAAAAATATAACCGAGATATTCTCAAAGTAAATACAACTAACCAGTTTTAAAATGGAAACTGTCTTTCGCTTTTTAATTGGGGTGACATTTTGCAAGGCCATTCCTTGGTGAGTTTCATATTCTTCCATTCTGTTCTGCTTTTCTTATTTGTATAGTGTTACCAAGGCATATGAGATACGTTTCAAAGTACAGACACCAGCTCATTTACAGCTAATTATAATAGGCAAGTGGTGCAGTAAATGGAACACCCGATTTTCTCCCCTCTTTTTTTTTTTTCCTTTTGGTTGAAGCTTTTGTGATGTTCTCCAGGTGACTCCCATGCATAATGTAACACCAGCAATGCTGTTTGCATAATAAGCTATTTTCTACCACAGAAGCAGAAACATTTTATCACTATAGAGAAGGCTTGGATTATGAATACATTTTCATATAAGTTGATTTATGTGAAAATTACCAATAAATGCATTCTAGCCATAAGTAAAATGTTTGTTCCTACTTTAAGAAGTAGTATGATTTGAAACTTAGGGGGAGGGGAAATGCATACCCCACTAAGGGAAATTATTTTATTAATACGATTCAAATGTCAGAGCCTGCAGTCACCTTGTGAGGTGCTGAGCTCCCTCAGTGGCCTCCAGTGAAGTCAACAGGAGCAGAAATAGCCCAGCACCTGACAGAAGTGCTCTGCATCTTGCCACACTGAGCCGCCAGTTCCGGAGTACTTAACGCAATATAAAAGCCAAACCAAACCCTGCTCTGACCCTGCTCTGGAACCTTCTGCAGACTCCAAAATAGCTGTTTGTTGCCCTCTTGTTTAAAATGCAGCCTCATTTTCTTATTGTGAGGTTTGTGTTTCATTAGTCTTGTTGTTTAATGCATTTATTTGAATTACAGCACCATTCTAAACAAGGCCAGGAGTCTCACCTAGCGACCAGTGATACAAGGAACAGGACTACCCAGCCTGGGTCTGGTCCAGCAAATGCAGACAGAACAAGCACCTCCGTGCACTCAGGCAGCCTTTCGCTCTCATGCTGATGCTGAAGCATCATTAAAAGAGGCTCACGGGGCTGACGTCTCGAGAGCAGTGCAGGATCACAGCTCGTTTGTCTGGCCACAGACAAAATGTGACCCAGATGCATATAAAGCACCAGCATCAGCCTCCACAAACTGACATCCTTGAGACTAAGCTGGTGCCCCTCGAAACCAGCAGAATAGACGGCTTTAGATCTGGCCATTTGCGTTGGAGGGTATCCCAGAACCAATTAATCACCATTCCAAGTACCTTTGTGATGGGATAGGGTACAGAGGCAATCCTAAGGAAGTGCTGGAAGTGCTCCCTGTTCAGTGACGTCCTGCACAGCACACGCTGTGAGCAAGCCCTGCTCCTCCCGTGCCTGCAGGGACCTCGCAGAGCTGCCAGACACAGCACGGCAGTGTCCCGCTGGAGCCAAGCATGCCTCTACCTTTGGAACAAGAAATGTATGCACACCTCTATTTTTCAAAGCAATATATGGTCCAGATCTCCTGCTACTGTAAATCAAGGGGGTTTTATTGACACCAGAGGAGTTCTGCTGATTTACTGATTTGCATGAGCTGAATGTCTGCTCCAGTGCTGGTGTGGGACTATTGCTATTTAAGGGATATCTTGCAGAAGAAAACTTTTCTTATAGTATGTTGACAGCTTTCAACTCTACACAATTAAAAGGTAATCACTCTAGTAGGAGTTGGTGGGGTATAAAGATTACTGGAAATGAACAACTCCAGTAACATGTTTTGCTTCAAACATCTTTCTGAAGTTGTAAACGTTGCTTCATGTCATCATTTTCCTACAGATTTTGTAAACTTCTGCAAAAACGTTCTCTATAAATCCATTGTTTTCAGGTTGGTGTGGATTTCTTCCCCTAAACATCTGTTTTTTTCTAAATGCCTTCCAGATTTACCAGTCCTTCTCTTTGCACATGTACCCATGCAAAGAGCACTGCGTGGCAAGCAGCCTCCAACGTACACCCGCCCTTCAGCTCCGCTGCAAAAGGCAGCCTGCGGCTAGCAGACTTCACCAGGCCACAGCAGGCCATGCCTGCTGCCTCCAGCCCCTGCTGATGGCAAGGCGAAAAAGTGCACCATCTCTGTGTGATATCCCACAAAACTGCTGCTCTGGGTTGCCTCCCAGCAAGATCCAGCATTGTCCACTCCCACTCTGCTGCCCAGGAGTGTCTGTCCCTGCCTCTGATCCTCATTTAGGTTTAATGTTAGAGTCACCTCACAGAGCTAAACTGTATGTATTTCTCATGGAGCAAGGGATGTTTGTACAAAAAGATGGGTTAAACTCTCCTCCAAATGTTCCCTGCACACACCTAACTCCAGCGTCCCTGCATGACCAGTGTCTGCTGTTCAGGCCAGGTGGCCCTGGCCTGGGAGCAAGCCAGCTCCACACCACCATCTCAGCAGTACAAGTCACTTGCAACTTGTGTTACATTTTCAGCCCCTTTCCGGTGAACACCTAGCAGCACGTTCTGCGTACCACAGGAATGTCCCTGCATGATGTCCCCTTTCAGCTGCACACACACCCACTGCCCACCACAGGCAGTACCTGCCTGGCAGCTCTCCCTCCACACCCGGCAGGGAGTACAGCCAAAGGTGCCCTAGCAAAGCTGCTTCCTCCCAAGGCTCCCTGAGTTTTGCAAAGCCTGAAGCGGTCACCAATGCTGTGGGTCTGCTGCTGGAGCACGGATTAAAGAAATTAAACTAATTCATATTCAGATGAGATGGTGTGGAGATTAAAGGTGGGAAGCAAGCTACAGAATAGGGGTGTTAGATCATGCATTCTTAGTTACACATTTACTGTATCTATAACAGCTCACTTTTCTATTTTAAACTCTACTAAGTGGAGACTATTTAAATGTACTGCTGTAGTAATAAAGAAAAGGTCAACCCAATGTCTGTCTCGGCCATTAATCAATCTTGCCCATACTTTCTAATTATCTTGATTGCCCGATTGAATGAAGCATGGGACACAGATCATCTATATGTTCCTTGGTTATGTCTGCTCTTGGCACCTTTTATTTTTGGAGACCAGAGAGGATATTTTCATATGGCAACTTTCTCCAAAAAGACCCCCGGCTTCTCCCTCTGACAGCCAACCCTTTTTCTGCTTTAACTCTCACCATTTTCAGTAGCAATTTTGAAGACTGTTCACTATAAAATTGTGAAGTGTCTTTAATCATCCCAGGCAGCAATTTTGTGTTGCTGGGTTTTTTTTGTTCTCATTTTCAGTAATCTGGGATTCCCAGCATTAGACTCTCTCTCTCTGATTATGAATTGTTGCTTTTTATTTTTAGAGGGAGCTTAATGCAATGCAATAACACACAAACACGGGAACAAATTACAGACATGAAAAGACCAGATTTTTTATAATGGTAATTCCATTTTACTCCTGGGTGCCTCCTATCCACGGGGGACCCAAGAACTTCAGCAAGAGTATCCAGATAGCTTGTTACCAAGGCACCCGGGGCTGCACAACCAGGTCTCCATTCCCAGGTGACTTGGAGGGCCTTGGGGAAAGAGTGCAGCAGGGCACACCCAGACAACTCAGATCCAGCCCAGGGATTAGAAATGCACGTAACAACTGCAATACACAGAGGGGCAGTGGTGCAGCTCATGTATGAACTCTCAGAGATTATTAAGTCTCTACAGAAAGTAGCAGGGAAACAGGAGTCCTGCAAAGATGGAAACATCTTAATGCTTCAGTACTGAATTCACCGGCAGTTTGGGATGTTTGTAGAATGCAGAATGGGATCCTTTACAAGTATTTTTCACCCCCTTTGATTACCTCTAGAGCTTGATGGAATGAGTCATGCAGCCTGGCTCCCTCAGATATCCATTAGTGCCAAGCAAACAAAGTGTTTTCAACCCATCACTGGGTTTTGTGGGGTTGGGTTGTTTGTTTGTTTTTCCTGTTCATAAATAGCTTGAGTACAAAGATATTTATTGTTTGTAATCTTTGGCCAGCAACTTCTGCAATTTATGCAGAGCCTTCAGCTTGCTCGAGGAGCTCCTGGAGATCACTGCCTTCCCCCAGTGCTGTGGAAGCAGGTGGGCACCCCAGCAGCCTTTCAGCAGGAGGCAGCAGCCACCTCTGCAAACATCCACACACCTCTGCAAACTCTGTCTCTGCTGTGTACTGCCAGGCTCAGGCTCTCCAAAACATCCCAAGAACCCCAAGTGTTCACATCCCCATTCTTCACCTACTGACACCCTCAACATTAGGGTAGTTTCCCCAGCAGATGCAGGGCTGAAGCTGGGAGAGCTGAAGCAGCCTGGCAGTCCTGCTTCCTGACAGTGGAATTGCCACAGAGGTGTTCTCCCTGGGCTGCCCTTCAAGTGGTCACTGGATCCAGAGCCAGAACGAAAACAGCAGACCTCTTTGCTGTCAAGAGATCAGCCTCTCCTCAGCCCAACGGCCTCACCACCATACCAACCAATGATGCTCATTTTTGGCCATCTCAGCAGCTGTACACTTTGATTCCCATCCACTCCCTTCCTATTAAGACAGGTTTTTTTTTCTTATCCACTCTTTTGCACTTGTAATGGCAGAAACACTCTGCAACGGTGCTTGAGTACATCCTCCTGCTCAGCAGACCCTACCAGCACTTCTTGGCACATCCTCCTCTGCTTATTAACCACCCATCATACGTATATACCTCCTCCAACTGAGTATCTAGAGAGCCTAGTAATCTGATTTTCTTTTTTTCTTTTCCTATTTTTTGTGTACTTTGTTGGAGCCAGCTACTGCTTTTATGCATTGCAGAGCCACGCTGACAGCATTGGGGGTACTTTGCTAGATCTCAGCCCTGGGAAATGGTGGCTGCTTCTGGAGGTAAACAGCACATTCAGGTTAGCACAGGTTAAGGGAGATCATTGCTGTACAGCTTCACCACGTTTCCTGTTCTCCCTAGGACAATCACAGAGTGATAAATTAAATGATGCCTCTAATAGAGAATTACTAGGTGCAAAATTACAAACTTTAGTTTCAGTAATAGCACATTCAGGCAATATTTACATGATAAATAAGAAAAACCTCCGACAGAAGAATCTTTCATGTACTTGTCTGGTTTTATCACTCCGCTCACAGTTTTATCTTGCATTTAATCATATTGCCCTTCATCTGCCATCCAGTAGCCAAAGTACTAAAATAGCCTTAATCTCTCTGTATCTCATTACAATGTGAGACTACGGTTTTGCAAAACTTTCTGTTAAGTATGATATATCTCAGCTGCATAAAATATATGCCCAAAATGCACACAGTACATGGAATAGTACTATAAATTCTAGGACCATCTTAAAAGCAAAAGGGACTGGATAAAATGATGCAGAAAATACAGACTGATGGGTAGGGAAAGTGTTATTAATAGATCATAAAGGCAAATGAAAAATATCAAATGCAATTTCATTTAATAACCATCACAGAGAAATACACGTCAGTGGGTCTAATGGCATCAGACTTTCTTTGAAGATTGTTTCCTTCCTTCCTGAGAGCTTACAATAAAAGGCTCCACGACATATGTTTGGGGTAAATACAACCGTGGAGAAAACGTTTTGTTTTTCATCTCTAAACATGTCGTCAGGATGACATAACATATTTTCAGGCCAGCAGAACACAATACAATAAGTCAACAATACTTACAAAGATCACTATTTACTTGATTAACTCCTCATCAGCTTCAGGCCATAGATACTCAGCACTGCATAGCAGTAGGTCCATAATTGGATGTGACTGTTGTCACACCTTTGTGTTGAATTTACTCTTCACCTGCCTGAGATTTACAAGTGGAAATCCCTTCGGCAAATGTATGTGCGAATAGCTAATTATTATTATTGATGTTATTTTAGCCTTGGCTTGATGGAGATTTGCACTCTGAAGGGTAGCAAGTGGCACTGTGGAACTCTCTGGAATGACTGAATTTGGGCTCTAACACTGCTCTGCAGATAGTTGGCAATTTATTAGTTACACATCCCATTTGTCTACACCAGCTCCTGTATATTTTAAGATCTCCACTTTTAAGTATCTCTGAGACTCCTGTTGTTTCAATTACTTGCCACTGTGGCCCGAGGTATCATTACTATGCTGAGGATAATAAACAACTCCTCCTAGTCCTGTTGCTAGAGCTGTGACTAACTTAGCATGATCAAGAATCAGCATAGGATGGAGAAGTGAGTGCTGTATGGTGGGTGGCTGATTCTAAATCATATTCTGCTCTGCCAGCTTTGTCACACTGTCCTGGGCAAACCTCTCAACCTCACTTTTCGGAAGAGCTGAGCACTGTGTAAGCCCAGGGCATATACTGACAGTGCAATATTGCATACTGATTTTGAAACTGTGTGGCCTCTCCAGTTTCTTTGTTGTAAAAGGGTTCAGGTATGATGCTAGGAATAGCAGAAGTCTATTTAATACAGCAAATTCAGAAATGCAACATGGAAGGACTGAGCTTCAGAGCCATTTCATTTGTACCAGAGCGTGTGGCTGGACATCAGAGCACGTTCTGGTGGAGACAGCTTTAATACTTAGGCATTGGGGTGCCTGTCTTCTCACACAACATCTTAATGAAATACTGAGTAGCAGTTTTGATAACCATCCCACAACCCTGCTGTTGAATGCAGTTTGGATACAGCTTCACCTATTTCTGTCTGTGAATGTCTCACTTATGCTCTCTCTGTAACTTCTTTTTATTTTCTCACAGCCATTTGACCGATTTAACATCGAATGTGGGATGTGTCACTTCTATTATTTATTATAACCAGGTTCGTCTTGTTGTTTTAAAAAGTTGCATTCTACAAGAACTGTGCCAGCCCTAAAGAATGCAGTAGTTCAGAGTTACATCTCATCTGTGTCTATGCATCATGCAACTTAAGACAATTTAAGGGCAAAGAGTTACACCCTCTTTTATTTGCTTAAAAGGTGCATATGAAATGCCACAGAAGTTATGCATGAGAAACTCTTTATGGAGGAGCAGAACAAAACACTGTAAACTCAGAGCTCACACAGAATCCTGCTGTTACCATTCTTGCAATCACATCTTTCAGCTAACCTATCCCCATTAAGTGTAATGTTACAGAGAAAAACTGCTTTGCAAACATTTAATGGCTTCTATCAGTCTGTGCAAATGACACCATAAGTTCCCGCCTCTTTAAATATCTTCGTTGTTCTTGATGTTCTAAAGAAGCAGTCTCGGGTTGCTCATACCTGCAGGTGCAAGCCCCTGAGATCTCAGGCATCTGAGCCATGATTCATTTTTCCGCTTTTTGGTGGACAGACCTACTTGTAGGCTCACACTGCAGACTGCACAGCTGCATCACAAAGCCATATTCCTTCCTTGTTCTGCCCATAACAAGTTCTAAGCACAAGGAATGTTGATGGTGGGAGCAGACAGAGAGATGAGATCTCCTAAGTCTTAAAATGTCTGGTTTGTTAAAGGACAGTTGTCAGTGTCCAGCATCTTCAATGCTGCCTTCCCCGTGGATTTTACTACCCCCAGACTGTTCTCTTGGTGGGGTGAAACAGTCAGCAAAGTACCACAAAATAAGAGAAAAACAAACGGAAGAACAAATGTAAGAAGAAAAGAAAAAGACAAGATAGGCAAGAGGAATGTAAACATGTAAATTGGACATGCTTTCGATTCTATAATAAGTACTGGTCTGGTTTAAATAGGGAGTTTAACTACTACCAAGGTAAGGCTAAGTTTACAACACAGCAACTAACCTCACAAAACTGTCCGAACGGTGTTCATGCACAAAAATGTGTTTGTGCTTTGTTCCTTTGTGCATCATCACCTGCAAGGCAGGTGCCAAATCCTGCATTCGGCCAGGCACAGCCACAGTGGCACAGAGCAGGGACTAGTGCTGGAGGCCCCAGCTCTTGCCCTGAAGGGAACACTAGACAGCTAAGCTGAGTGTGGAACAGGACCACGGTCCTTCTTTTGATAGGAAATTCTGCTTCACAAGATGGGGAATGCTCGCAGAGCACTCACTCAGGTCCTCCTAGCAGGACTGTGGGCAGATCGAGGTTGCCGGCCTCCCCAGGGACAGTGCTTAGATCTCTGACAGAGAGAAGAAGAAGATTGGTGGTTCCTTGTCTGCCCATTGCTGGAATGGTTAATGTCCAGTCTGGGAGACAAAGGAAATGTTGCTGATAAGCAAAACAGAGAGACAAAGGAGATGTTTTTGATCTTCATGCCAGAAATGTTCCATGGGATGGGGATATGCATACCCCAGTGCTGTGGGCGTTGTGCAGTGATTTGCTCCAATGCAAAGTGCTCCCACAGACCTTCTGCTTTACACCCCACCTGAGTGGCAGGGCAAAAGGCAATCGAACCTCCAAGTTACTAATGACCTCATGTTTACCCTACAGGTAAGCAACTGGAGAGCCGCATACAGTCAGCACTGCAAGTCTGTGCCCTTACCACAAGATGGTAATTCCTCTCACAGTTATTTTTCCCCTCCCCACCTGAAAATCTTATTGTATGAGACACTGTAGCATGGCAGATGTAAGCATCAAGCTTGTTTTTCTCCCCTGGAAAGACAGATCAGCTTTTTTATTTGGTACCTCAGCCAGATGTAATCTTGAGATGTTACAGACGGATCCGCATTACAGACGGTTACAGACATTTTACAGAATACAAAATTAAGAATTCAGGCCTTTTGAAATGAAAATTGTCATTGTTTTTATATTGTTCGATCTGCAAAATCATGAAGTACCCCAGACTTCAGAGGGAGTAAATATCATCTCTAATATATTTTCTAAACTATTCATGATTTCCCCAAAATAACCTTTTTATAAGTATAATCTTTTAATTTCAGATTATTTTAATCATACGCAATACCTTGTTATCTGACAATATTTCACAAAATCTAATGCCCCTGACTGTTGATTTTTAACTGTAAAAATACCAACTTCTAGACCCAACAAAGAGTGAAACAACACCTTAAAACTGCCAGTGGCACAGCACTGCCATGTCAGGCCTGTCGGGGAGTAAAGGAAGGACTGCTCTGCATTTTGGGAAAAGAAAGGACCATTTCTCTTGCAACTCAGTTTTTAGCAACGATTGTTTAAAGAACCTCATTAGCATGAGAAAAAGACTCCTGGTAGAAATGAATTAGCAGTCACAGAGCAGGTGAATCAGGCAGATAATATATGCAAGGTGAATGGAATTTATTGTGAACATTGTCTATCACATGGCTGTCATCTCCACCTGCTTTTTTTCTGACATACGCTTCTGTGCTACATGAAAACAGCCCCACGTAAGTTCCCCGCTGCAGCTTTCCCCACACATCAGGCAGCACTGCCATTCATTGGGCTGCACTCAGGCAGAGCTCCTGCAGGCACACAGCCTGTGCCTGCTGAGCATCACCTCCAGCGCCCCTTGGGCCCAGTCTCCCAGAGATGCTCACAGCCTCACTGGTCCACTGAGGACACCCCGTGCCAGCCAGCAGTGGACTGCAGCAATCACATAACCAACAGCTCCGACATCTGGGTCAGGGAGAGAAGCCACCAAGGCACAGGGATGTGTGCCCCTAACTGGGGGGAATACAGACAAGGATACAGTTGTAGGAGTTCTCCACGTAGCGCTTAAAGCACCCTGGTCTACAGACCTACAGCAAAATACCACTTGTGTGTGGGGCAGGGAAGAGGAGTGGAGTCAGGGACAGTCCTGCAAGGTTTTGAGGAAGTCGGATTATTTATGTGCACAGAAATGTCTCCTCTAAGAGTGGCTCAGCAGATGGGCTTCTCAGCTGGTAAATGTCTGCCCTGGTCCAAGGTGTTGCCCTCACCAATCCTTTCCTCACCACCACCAATACAGTGATTCCGTGACATGGACAGCATGCCCACATCCCACATCAACACTTAGCAATAGCTCTATACTCTGTGCATTTCGCTGATGCCTTTTGGATACATTACGCTTTGTAACTCCCAAATAGTCAGTGGTGGAGAAGTTCTGTAGCATGACAGCATGTGGCATGTGAACCTTTGTCCCACACTTGCTACTCGAGTGAATGCCCTCCAGTTTTCAATGGAAGGAACGGTGAGTAATCATTCTGCATTCACCTTTTCCACACCACTCACGGTTTTACAACACTACGTCAGGAATTTTTCAGTCATTCCTTTTCTAAACTGGTGAGTCCATGTTCACTTAGAAATTCTTCATATGGAGGTTTACAGAAATCTAGCTGAGTCCTGACAAACTGACTTCACACTTTGTAAGATGAAAAAAAGTCTAGATATTATACTGTATAATCTGAGAAATAATATTTGATCATGTAATTAGAGTGTATCATAGGCAAATGCACTGGGGAACAGAGTTAATGTTGCATGTACAACCTTAATTTTATTTCCTGACTTTTAAATGCCGAATTAGGCAACTTTAACATTTTCTTAATGCAATTTTTGTATGGAATATTATATAGCCTATTACATATGCATGCATATTGAAATATAGAATACATTAGGCTGCACCACACAGATTACGGCACACACATCTGAGTCTTAGATGTCGGCACTAGTCTTGATGGCAGTGGCACAAACAAAGTTACACAGGTCATTTCAGAGCGGTGCTCGCAGTGCTTTTGTCTGTTACTGCCCTGTTGTTCATTCTCTGATTACTATAGGTCTTATAGAGCACTTGTACAGAGAAATGGCCCAAGAAAGACTTTTAAAAAAAAAAAAAATTGAATTGATGCTGGTTTTTACAGTCTCTTTCTTACAAAGATAGCCTTATTTGAGTATTTAGGCTTCAGTAACTTAAAAGAAAGAGCACATCCTCAGAAGCTTTAACAATTATGAAAATGTAAAATAATACTACAAAACATGAAATGATTCTCCAAATGTAATGATAGCATGGCTGTACTTCCTGATCTCTGAAGACCTCCCTGGGTGTGAAGACAGAAGGCTGGGAACCTCCTTTTTCAAGTGGGAGGTGTAAGAAGTCCCTTTCCAGCTACAAAGGGACACCAGATGATTCACTTTGAGGCTGACTTGTAAAGGATTAGACACTGTCCTTTCCACATCTTCTTCTGCACTGCAGTGTCAGGGTCTCTCTGAAGTTACACAACAGTTTTAGGGGATAGAAGAAATCCTTTGCAGAGGCGCATTGCTGAATGAACTGCAGGGAAGGCACTTGGATGAACCAGAATGCAGAACTGATTGATGTAGCTAATCTAAAGAATTCAATATTCAGTCAGCAACAAAAAATAAACCATATCATATACATGTTGTCACGGATGTGTGACACAGAAGGGTGCTGTTGGACACGAGGCTTTATTTCCCTGGCCAAAGATATCTAATACATGTCAGGATTACAAAAGGTTAATATCATATGACAGGAGCAAGAAATCTACTGTCTTTGGAGGTTACTCTTGAAGAATGTCACCATGGACTGGATGGAATATACCTCTAATAAATCACAGCAACGCTCTTCCAATAAACTAAGTGATTTTTGAAAAGGGCAAAAAAAATCAAATAACATATTCAGCTAACAGGATTTGATCAGACGATCATCTAGTGAATATTAAAAAAGCTGATCTGATGAATAAATTATTCAGTGGAAGCAGGCAAAATTAACAAATTATGTATTTGCTGAACAACAGTTAAACTGTTCAGCATATATATCATTAAATATTTATTCATACATATTTATAAATCGTTCATACACAATTTTTTGTGCTTCATCCAGGTGAATAAAAACTCCTCAGTTTTTTTTCCTTTCTTCTGAGGAAAGAGGAAATAGCCTGTCCTCTGAAAGCTTGATCTCAGGTCAGCATCTCACAGACACCAGCCTCATCTGCATTTTTAATGAGATGCCTATGGAAGTGAACCTGTAAAATCTTCACTGTTCCTGCGTCAGATTTTAATATTTAGTTTTCCAGTTTTCTGGATGTGTCTATAAGAAATTGTTAAGAAAGAAAAGGCGTGTATGTGTTAATACTTTGCCCAGATGTATTTGTGCAATGTACTTTCTTTAAAATCCGGGCTGCTTTCTTGTTAGTAGCGTTTTCCAGAAGCCACGATCTCTTGCTTTCATATATTTACACGGTCTGAAAACAACAAAACTGAAGCCCTTGCTTTGGAAAGCACGGTTTCCTCCATCATGAGTAGAGCTGAGGATTTTTATCCCACTAAAAGAAAATGACGAAAATCACAGTATTGAAAAATCAAAAAGGGATTGGAGAATTACACAGAGAACCAGAAAAACACCCACAACCTTTTTTCCTTAACAAGCTAAATCCTACATAAGTGAAATGGATGCTTGTGGAGGGAGAGCAAGAAATACTGTCTTCCTTCAAGAGCCACTCTCCTAACAGCTGGGTGGAAGATTTTCATAAATTTTTAAATGTTAGTCCAGATTAAAATAATGTAAATGACCTAAATTCTGATCTTCTTTACTCTTACTAAGGCTGGCAGAATCAGCATCAAAAACAGCAGGTAATTCCAGAGATGGTAGGTGATAGAAGATTTCCTGAGCTATAAATTAAGAGATTCAGGGACAGATCATTAGCTGAAGGTAACTGTCATTGCTCTGTTGACGTTGATGGGTGAGGGTCCCTCCCGCTTTAAGGCTTAAACCCATCGTCAAATAGCAAAGAAACACAAATACAGCAACGAGGATTCTGAATAATGACCAGGACACAAAGAGTCTCATGATACAGTAATCGCAAAAGTAAAGCTGATACATGCTCAGGATATTATCGTAGCATTATCTGAGACAACCACAGACACATCATCAATTTTATTTGAGACTCTTTGCATTTAAGCAAGTGAAAACATACATTTATACAGGATGCCATTTATTTGGAGTACTGTTCCCAGATCCCCTCTGGATGCCTTTTGGGTGAAACTTATCTGGGTGCAGAAGTGGGTGATGCATCAGGTGAATTTCAGCCTCTGCAAACACAACATCTGTACACTGCCTTTGAGCAAACATGGTTTCACCTTTTTTTTCTCCCCCTAAGCAGATGCAGCTTGTGATGGACTCGTTCCCAGGCACACGGCACTTGCAGGGTGACGGAATTTCTTCTTGCTTGAAACCACAGCGGTCTCCTGGCCCAACTCCCACACAATTTTGCCTTTTTGTTGTCTTTCTTTCACTCCTTTCAGTGTGGCACTCAGTTTAGTTTGTGTTCCAAAGATTTTAGCACCTCTCCCAATGGAGTCATTTTGTGCTGCACCACTCAGTGCACAATCGAGGTCTCAGGGGATTCCAGGTTTTGTCCATTGCTTTCTTCTTTTCCGAACTGTAAGTAATGACTTTGCCCCCGAGGACAGCTTTTTGCGTTTCCCAAAGGATTGCCAGTGTAACTGCTACAAGATTATTAACGTAGAAGAAGCCCTTTATTTCGTCTCTGTGAAGCGTCTGAACTCTGCATTTCAGAATGCAAAATGTCGGCGTCTCTGCTTGGGGAAAGCAAGGCTTTCTGCTCCAAGTTCTAGCTCAGTGTGACTGCTCCTGTCCTACAACGACCCACTTTTCGCAATCCGTTTAAGGGGAAGCGCAGGGAATAGGTTTGGCAAAGCAGCGTGATCCCAACCTGCAGAGCCTCAGCTCTGTCAGCCGGCAGCAATCAGACCTTCAGCAGTGCTCCAAAGACCTCAAGCACCGCAAGACAAGGTCTGAACATTACAGAGCAATGACAAGCTGGCCAACATGCAAGCACAAAGCCTGCCAAGAGCTAATGTCCCAGGGAGCCGATGCCATTCCAAATCAGCCCAGCGGGGCAAGCAGAAGTTGTGGACGTGTTATGTCATCAGTTTCACCCATGACGCGTGTAATGGAAACATGAGGTCACGGCCTGAATTAGTGATTGAGCACCTGGTGAAGGGCGGTGGCTGACCTAAGGAACACCTGTGCCTCCTTCCATGTGACCAGGAGGGGGTGGACCCAGGGTGGGACTACCCTGGGCTTATTTAAGAGCCAGCCACCGAGAGGAAAAGGTCTCTTGTGTGGGATCTGGATGTTCCTTGTCTTGGTGGGAGATTGCTATTGTAAGTTAAAATCTTTTGTTTACGATCATTAAACCTTTTAATACTTTACCTGGGATTGCTTCTGTGATTGCACCACAACGTATATCTAAAAAGTTCTAAGCAACAAGTACCCTATACAATTTCTCCCTTCTTCAAACTGCTCTGTGTAAGCGACCTTTAATTAAAATGAGCTTTTCCATGTGTCCACAATTGATTTCTTAAAATATTAATAATTTTTCCTACATCAGGTATCAAAGCCATTACTTTTTCCTGTGTGTCCTTTTAACTATACTTAAATAATTCATTTATTCATTTTCCAGTCCTCAGGGAGACTGGTTCTTTTTTTTTTCCTCGCACAATACGATCCCATAAAAAACACAGGATATTTCCTTTTCCTAAAGGTGGAGGATATTGTCTGTCTCGCCAATGTTTGCTCAGCATAAGAATCCAGTTAGCTACCATTTTATTAAGACACAAATGCAGCATGGAAATGTGTGTCTGCCTGTGTATAAATGCCCTTTCCACTGCTCATCAATCTTGCACTAATTAGAAAGAGAAAAATATTTTAAAACCAATTAATGTCATTGAGAAACATTCCAGTAATTCTCAATACACAATGTAGCAGTGATAGATGTATTTCAATTATTTCAAAGCATTTTCACAAAGGACTGAGTACGCCTAAAGGAAGACCAGGAACCCACAGCCCTTGGCTGCTGGCTCTGCAGCATGGGACATGGGGCAGCGGTGAGGTGAGGCTGGCACTTGTGTTCCCCTCCAAGCTCCTGAGTCACCTGACCAAAGCGCAACCTTGACAAATATGCACAGCGCTGTCTCTCGCAGTTGGAATCACTAAAGAGGCTAAAAACAGAACCACGCGCTGCATAATCTCTAACCTCAGGGGACAACAAAAACAGAGAATTGCTGTGTCAATCTCATTTCCTTGTTAGGCTCATTATCATAAATGTGGGCCTTTGGTTTTGAATGCCACACTTCAATAACATTTACCTATCAGCAGCTGCTGAAATATTGAATTCCACAGTCATCTTTCCCTTTTGATGCTCTCTCTTTTGTTTCTTTATCCATAAACATGAGCAACTGAGCTAAGCTTAAATTAACTAGCCGGGGTTAAATGTTTAGGGCAGCAAATTACGGCCAGCCTGCTTGCAGAGTGCTTTAGATTACAGGGGAGAGTTGCCAATCTCAGCTCTCATCGCGCACTCCAAACGCGCAGAGCAATATTGGCAGCTCATGGCCAAATCCTGCAGGCTCTCGCTAGCACTGTAGCGCAGCTCCCACAAATAAGTGGTGCGAGATTCAGCCCTGCTGGGCAGATAGAGATGGATCACGCTTCTGTTCTTTGAGCACCTCGCGGTGCCTTCAACACAGGCATGCCCAGTGATTGATGGCCTGTGTCTAGATTGGGCATTTTTCTATATACTGACAAATATTCTCTTTGCAGTGATTTCTAGGAGCAGGAGAGCACACACTGCAGCAGTGCTGGGTTTCTTATTTTTCATTGTGCTCTTTGTTTTGATTAGCTTTTTTTTTTTATTATTTCTTGAGGGTCAGCTACTTCCCATTCTTTCTCCAGTCACTCAGAGCACTCTGCAATAATCCTGTTACAGATCTCAAACCCCCCAGTACCAGTAAAACAACGGAAGCACACACCAGCAAGCAGATAGGGAAAGACACAACTATTCCACCAGGGTCAAACCCCAAGCACAGCACCATCTGAGGGAATCATGGAATCATAGAATCACAGAACCACAGAATCATAGGTTGGAAGGGGCCTCAAAGCCCATCCAGTTCCAACCCTCTGCCATGGGCAGGGCTGCCACCCACCAGATCAGGCTGCCCAGGGCCCATCTAACCTGGCCTTGAACGCTTCCAGGGATGAGGAACCCACAGCTCTGGGCAGCTGTGCCAGTGCCTCGCCACCCTCTGAGCTGGTCCAGAGGAGGGTCACGAAGATGATCAAAGGCTGAAGCACCTCTCACACGAAGACATGCTGAGGGAGCTGGGCTTCTGGAGAACAGAAGGCTCTGAGGAGACTTCATTGTGGCCTTCCAGTACTTGAAGGGAGCTTATAAACAGGAGGGGGACCGGCTTTTTACATGGTCTGATTGTGACAGGACAAGGGGGAATGGCTTTAAACTGAAAAAGGGGAAATTTAGGTTAGATGTTAGGGGGAAATTTTTCACTCAGAGGGTGATGAGGGAAACAAAGGTGTTGGCTTTCTTGAAACGAGCTGCTGGTGTCAGCTAAGGCCATTCTGGGGGATGATCAAGATGAGGACGTGCTATTTTAATCCAGTGTGCAACTGAAATTTCTGACCTAATAACATCAGCCTACCTGCAAGAGTGCCCACATGCCTGTTTGGAGCTCTGAGGAAGCAGTGTTCCTCACCAAGGGGCACCCACAAGGCCCAGAGCTCAGCAGGGTTCAGCTGTGGGAGCTCCACACCATGTTATCCCCACACAGGCTTCTCCCTTCGTGTCCACACAGACCCAGCCCCAGCCTGGAGCTGGTGGTGCTGTGGGGACACGACACTGGATGACACAGAGCACTGTCCTGGTTCTCTGCCATATGCAGGAGGCCCATGGCAAGCCAGGGCTGTTCCCTTCACTGGGAGCAGGGACAACGCTGAGGAACAGTGAGCTCCCAGAATGGCAGCTGACACCTGAGCAGTTAACTTGGGGCTGTTTACTTGAATTTACCTGAATCTAGCCACTGAGAGCCTACTATCAACTTTACGCAGTGCTGTTGCCCTGCTGACCTCAGGGAGCAGGAGGAGGCCAGGGCGGGAGGTGCGAGATGCAGATGGGGCCCCAGGCCCTTTCCATAGCAGTGGCCAACGTGAGGGTACTGCAGCTCATATCCTACGTGTGCCATTTCCAAGTGGAAGCACAGTTTCTCTCCCACTTATTTCCATTCTCTCTTTTGCATTACAGTACAATATTTTCTTTAAAGCGCAGGCGATCAAAGAGTCAGCCGGAAAACAAAGACTTATGATTGATTTTCTTAAGTAAAATAGCGATTTCTATCACACTAGCCTTCATTTAGAGGCTTTTGGCTGCTACCAGGAATCGACTTACCCTACTTGTCAAAAAGCTCAGAACCCGGCACAGCCCCGCTTCCCGTGTGCCCCATGGAACGAGGCCCAGGGCCTGCAGCAGGGGCCAGGAGCAGGGCTCAGCCACACCAGGCAGGGGTTGGTAATACGGAGCAGGGGACAGTCACACCGGGCAGGGGTTGGTAATACGGAGCAGGGGACAGTCACACCGGGCAGGGGTTGGTCACGCCGGGCAGGAGTCGGTCACACAGAGCAGGGTTGGTCACACCAAGCAGAGGTTGGTCGCACAGAGCAGGCCACTGTCGCTCATCCCCAGCCGGCCCGGCTCAAGCTGGACAGCACAGCTGGGACGCAGAGTGGTGCCCACGGTGCGTGCTGTGTGATGGCAGGAGGATGATTTCCCACCGCCACGGCTTAAATATAACCAAGGTGTTCTGTAATTTTACTTCCAAAAGCCAGAGGGCTTATTGTAATCCTGATAAATTACAGCAGCAAAGAGAAGTGGGACAGGAGAAGGGAAACATGAATGCAAAATACCAAATTGCCTTGCAGAGAAGAATGGGAAGAGCCAGTGGTTTGTTATCGTTTATTTTTCTCCAACGCATCACTCAGCCTCAGCTGTCTCCCATCTCCCCCCGATCTCCACCATTTCTCAGGAACGTCTCTCGACGGCATCTCATTCTGCTCCTGTCTCTCAGCGGCATCTCATTACTGCGAACTGTCCCTGGCAGCCCTTCTGGGGAGCGGCACGGCCGCGCCTCGGTACAGCGCTTCGCGGAAAGCGGGCGCGGCGCAGGGGGGCACGCTGCGAACAGCGCTAAATGTGATTAATCTCCAGGATCCCTGGAAATCTGACATGCACGAATTACAGCGAAACCGCTCTTATTTCGCCACGAAGCGCTTTGGCATAATGAGAAAGAAAATGTCCTCTGCGCCCTCATCAACTCTGACAGGTCCCGCGCTCCCCAACACTTTCGCTGACGGCGGCCCCGCCCGGGGCAGCGCCCGGGGGCCGCTAAAGTTTGGCGGCGGCGGCGCGGGGCGGCTCCGGGCCGGGATGGGCCCCGCCGCGGCTCCCACCGCGAAC
>WBMW01000650.1:366882-439183 GCA_013396635.1 Penelope pileata
GGGGCCGGGAGCGGGGAGCAGGGGTGGGGGCAGCGGGCGGCCGTGCCTCGCGCCGCTCTCGGGGAGCGCGGTGGGGAGCCGGGAGCCGAGGATGTCGTTTGTCTCCGTGCGAGGTGTGAGGGAGCGGGGTGGTGCTGAGCGCCTCTCTTTCTGCCGCCGGTGGCTCGGAGTTGAAACCCGCGTAGATCTTGATGTGCAGCCTAAATTTGGCATCAGGAAATGGGAAATTGCATCTTTAAGCAGAGTACAATCAAAAATGAATTACAATAAATCCTATATAATTGCATAGGTCATTCTCTTTAATGAGATTTTATTAACCTGACTGTCAAGCTTTTGAGTCAGGCAGATATTTTATCTTCTTCAACTGATAAAAGTGTCAGCTATAAACCACCATATAAATATTCATAAATCTACACATCTGTGGCAGCCTATCAGCATCATTCTTTTGGACATTAAAAGCATTCTAATTACTTTCTGTCTAGCAGAGCTGAAATGCTGCCTGTTATAGTATGTGCTTGGCAGGCATGATTGCTTTTGTTTGCCATCACAAATAGCAGCATCCTATTTTATATACTGATGGTCCAGAATACATTCAGGGTTTGACTGAGCAGGATGAATATTATGAAGCGCCATCTGGTTTTGATAGCGTCGGGGATATTAACTCATCTGTTAATTTTTGACACATCATTGATTTATTTATTTAGAAAAATTGGATCCTGTTTTGCTATGTCGCCGTTTGCCTTTGTAACAAACACGATGACATTTCTTTACCAAGCAGGGAGAGATGCTGCTTCATAGGGTCCGTGGCTGCATCGTAATGCGTGCGTGTGCGGGACGGGTTTGTCACGTGCTGTTAGAAATAACTGAGGTACTTTACCAAAAAAGTTTAATGCTGGAATAGATGAGTCTGAAAATCCACTGCTCCGACGCAGTCCCGTGACCACTGGCAGAAGGTCACGTTGGCTTTTTTCTCGAAACTTCTGCCCGAATGCTGTTATTTCAGTATTTTTGTGGCCTGCAGTCAAAACACTGCTGACAAATGTGACACCTGCATTTCTCCATAGAAGCAGATGATGCTGCAGAAGACGGTCGGTGCCTGGTAGGTGACAGATGAGGCCATAGTCGCAGCAGAGCCCTCTGGGCTTTGGTGAGCAGAAGTCTGCACTTCCTCTTGCCTCCATGGCTGTGCCAGCCAGGAGCTGGAGCAGGCTCCGGAGTTCGTCACTGATTTTGGTCTGTGCCGGAGAGGATAGCTGATGAGCAGCTATTTGCACACTTGTTCTTGGCGGACCCCATCACCCCCATCCGGGCTCACATTGAGTTTCCAGGCAGATCCAAACACACCCTCCTCACAGCTGGGGCTGAGCTACCAAGCAGAGCAGACACAGCAGGAGAAGGCAAACCCAAAGCTTGCTGGAATGTGCAGGAGTGGGATTCCACGTGGGTTGTTGCCACAGGTTGTCAGCTGGGTACTGTTGCTCTGCAGAGGGCAGGCAGTCCCCACCCTGGCTCATGGAGTTGTCATAGAATCACAGAATGCTTTGGATTGGAAGGGACCTTAGAGATCATCTTTTTCCAACCCCCTTGGTATGGGCAGGGACACCTCCCAGGTGCTCAAAAGCCCCATCCAGCCTGGCCTTGAACACTTCCAGGGAGGGGGCATCCACAGTATCTCTAGGCAGCCTGTTCCAGTGTCTCACCACCGTCACAGTGAAGAATTTCTTCCTTTTATCTAGTCTACCCTCTTCCAGTTTATAGCCATTGCCCCTTGTCCTATTGCTACGTACCCTTGTAAAGAGTCTCTTGTAGCTTATCTGCAGCACTTGGCAGGTTCTTGCAGGTTTGAACTGATGGAGGGCTGCAGATCACATCTTCATAGGGACACCTGTTTCAGGGGCTCCCCTCTTTTTGCTGGCACTGCGCATGTGTAGGCAACAGCCCATAAGCCGACTAGTCAGGTTCCATTCCTGGGATGTCTTAGTCTCATCTAGCAGCTTAAATGCTTGATACAGTTGGTTCTCAGTCTTTAGGCGTGATTATGGCAGCTAGAGATTCAGAGCACCAAGTTTGATTTTCAGAGTGGGCACCTAAAACACAGCCGCAAGAGGAGGAGTGAGGGTGCTCCCATGTTGTGGGGTGTCTCCTAATGGCTAGAGCTCCTGCCAGGCGTGAGTAGTGTCTTCCTCAGTCCTTCTAGGAGACTGCCCTGGCCCAGGCTCCAGATTCTCAGCCGGGAGAGGGCTGTGGGAAGGGTGACGAGCAGGAGATCTCTACCCTGCGTCATCAGGAGGAAAGGTCTGGCTTGAGAGCCCATCTTGCAGGGAAGGGTCCAGCCTGAGGAATGTCATTGTACTGTGAGAAATAGGGAGCTGTGCTGCAAACACAGCCCTCCCCTTCTGTCCAGGGAGCAGTGGTTACTGGGACTGCTGCCGTGGAAGCCACACGACTGCATTCAAGGCGTGGGCAGATGCCAGTTTTCTCCTTTGGAGTATTAATCCTGTTAGTCTGTTTGGAATATTTTCCTGGTATGAAAACAATGTGTGTTTTTCGTTTACATTTATACTAAATGTAAATGTAGTCCCTGAAATAAACTCCTTTCCCATAGGAAAGCACGATGTAGACCTTAACATTTAAGAAGGGCTTAAGTGGGAAGCAAGAAAGATGAACAGAGCTGTCATAGAGGCGTTTAGACATAGAGGTGGCCAGTGCTAGGAGCTGGCATGTTCAACAAGACTGATTAAGCAATGTCTGTCATGTCCAGACAGAAAAAATACTCCAATAGAGAAGGTGAAGAGCATCATTGTGGCCTTAATCAAGAAGCTGGAAATATTTACCTGGAGTAGATGGATCGGTTTTGAAATGTCCAGATCTGCTGGAGTGTCTCAGTGATCTTCACGCAAAATGCCCACGAAAGCATCCCCTGGTCAGGGTGTCCAGTGCTCTTGATTTTGACTCAGGCATTTGCAGCAATGTTCATATCTAAATACATGATGAAAAAATTTGTATACAAGGACAAAGCCATTTGGGGATGCAGAGCTGCTACCCCAGGACCTAAAGTAATAGAATACAGTAATTCAACAAATCAAGAGATAAAAATCTGAAACATTGCAAAGTGAAAAGTGAGATTATTAAAATTGCTGAGGAACCTGGAAGTTCACATCTTACTGGAAGTCAAATACAAATGAGTACGTACCCCGCAGGGGAGAATGTATGGTATTTGGGCCCCCTCAGTAGCTATAAAGACATCTTATATCATCTGCCCGAGGTCACGAAGGAAACCACGGAGAAGCTAACACCTGAGTGCAGATCCTGAGACCCAGCACGATGCCTTATTCATAAAGCTGTCTGGTCTTAGAATTGGAAAAATCCTCAGGTGTAGAAAAACCTGTGTTACAACCACCAGCCTTTCCAGACAGCTTTTCTGATGCACTGCCATAATTCACCTGGTTGAGTTTAAGGCGTTTACTCTTACTAAATCCTTGTTTTCAGTCTGGCAGTTGGATAACCAAAAAAACACATAGATCAGCTTCTATGAGAAAAAGAGGTAAAGATGAAGAGCTGTATCTGGGAGTTGTTATCTTCTGGTTGCTTGCATTCTCAGAAGAAATAGCCCAGTTAGAGCTACTTACACTTCTAGCGAGTTCATCATCCTCTGTTAGTACTTTATGGGCCTAATCTGGCAAGTCCACCTTCAGGCAAAAGTGGAGCTGAAGTCAATCGAAGTTCTGTAAGACTGAAGACTGCGGGGTCTGGCACGTTAGAATTACATGGTTGGTGAGCATTGTAATAAGGAAGGGGAGTGTCACAATGAGACTTCAGTAAAAGGATTACACTATTCCAGTCCGGTGCAGTCATTTCAGCAGCATCCTTCTTTCCTAGAAAATATATACATTACATTAAATCAATTAAGAATCATAGATCAGTGATTATTCAGTAGTGTTCACATAAAAACAATTTTTTGTCATTTATTAGTGATTAGACATTGCACGCTGCTTGCATTTCTAATCACAGTCACCCTGTAAGAGCTGGCACACCGAGCTCCACACTAAATGCTAAGCAGGCAGCATTTGTTTTTATTTCTTTCCCATCACAAGAGATAACCACAGTTGCCATTCTCCCTTAGGGTTGTGCAGACTGTGGGTACGTGTCAGTGGGTTGCTGGTCCCTCTGCAGTGTCACACGCTCCAGCACAGAGCCAGGTGTGTCGAGAACGTGTGCCGAGGGCATCCCTGCCTGCCGGTGCCCAGCGGTACCCGCAGGAAGCGTTAGCAAATCCTTGTGCTCGCATTTCCTAATAGCCTGCCTTGTCACGGCTTTCACTTCTACAGCTTCGGGTGTGGGTTAAAGTTAAGAAAAAAGAGAGTAATTGCTGTTATTGTGTCTTTGTAGTAGATCTGATACTGAACTGAAGATTAAATCAATGCTGTCATTTCTGTATAAAATTTCAGCTGCGTTTTAAGCCATTATCACAGAGAATGCGTAACGCATTCAATTTTACAACAAAACTAATCATTAATTTTATCTCTGCTGATGGTGGTATGTATGAAAGTGTTCTTCAGAGCTGGTATTTGAAATGTTGGGTTACTCCTCGCCATATTTTAGCAGAAGCCATAATACTAGAATAACATCTCTTTTGCTAATCTAATCCCTTTTCAGTTGTTTCATTCATTTTCCGTCCCCTTGCAAGAAAGGTACGCTAAAAAAAGGAGTCACTGTTTTGTCAGCAGGGACCATAATGATTAAAATACAAACAGTAAATATGACTTCAGGTCTGGAATCGGATTATAGGATTAAAATGAATGAAAAACCTCTCTGTAGTAGGATTGCAAAGTTCCAATCAATATCCTTTCATATTTTTAAAGGGAAAATGTGTGAGGTAAAGACATGAGGCAAAGAAAACACAAGTTGATGTTGTTAGTGTACTTTAGTTCCTCGATTTCCTTTTTTGTCAGTGGGTCCCAGTCAGAAGGCTGCAATGTCACCAGGGCTCCGTGCTGTTAGAAGAAGTGACAACCGGTACAGAGGCTGCCAAGCACTCTGGTTTTGTAGTGTAGATGGAGCGCGTTTCTTAGCGTTTCTGATGACAGACAGATGCATCTGAGGGATCTGTTATGCTTGGTCAGAGCCCACTTGCAACACAAGGGTGCAGTCCGACTTGCTGGCACAGATTGTGGGGCTGCTCTGAGTGGTCTCAGGGCCCCACTGCTTCCCAAGCTGATGCGCACTTGGCTTGTCCCAGGCCATCTCGCAGCGCAGCACTGCGCGTTCCCTCCTGTCCGCATGATGCCTCTGCTCTTACCCGCGAGTCCTCAGAAGATGACACTCTCAGGCTGTGTGCCAGCAAGGTCTCTTCCAGCTGTACCCAAGACTCGCAGCATTTGTATGCTGGCTCAGCCCTTTCCTCCACACAGACAGCTGGAGGATGGTGAAAATCCAAATTCGTGTCATTTCAGATGTTCTGCAGGACAGCTGTACTAACCCCAGGATGAAGTAGGTTTTCTACCAGAAAGCAGAACTCCTGAATCATGGAGAAGTGCCATGAGAAGTACAATTTCTTAGAGGATTGAATTCCCCAAGTTTCTGTTCTTTACATGTTATCAGTGTGATGAGGCTGTGTTTTTCATCTCTAGTGATAAGGTTAAGTTAAATGAAGGTTTGGGGTGCCTGGTTTCATGCATCGGTAGCAGGCTGCCTTTTCAAAAGGGAATGCATTTGTCACTTTCTAAAAGTCAAGCCTGTCTGAGAAGAGCTCTCCAAATTTGGCAGCACTGAAATCTACCACTTTTTTAATTTCCTGCAAAATGTTAGTTACATCTTTTAGACACCTAGAGGAACTCAGCTATAAGCTATAAATAATTTTTAAGAAGACATGGATATCAGGGAACCTAACAGGTAGTACCATAAATCAGAGCCAAGCATCTTGGCCATTTCCATGTGGTACTTACAGCAGCTTGGCTCTGCATACGTAGGCACTGCAGAAGTAAGCCATCCTGTAGTTCTGCTGTGTTTGACCCTTCCTCTTACTGGAGGCAGGTCCAACCACGGCACGTTTCCCTGCCTCCAAAGCCCAGCTGCTGCCTCCAGAAACTGCTGCTCAGCCCCATGTATCTGCTATGAGATAGTGGCATGCCCACAACTTAGTGGGAGGTCACGATGGAAAGCATTGCTCCTTTGGCCAGAGCAGCTTTCTCTGATGTCTTTCCTTGGTTTAAAAGATTTTTGTGCCTATTGCTCCTGAATTGTTTCTGGGCATATTTGGAAGCTAAAGCAAAAGGAACAGAAACAAAGTCCATGAAATTGGGATGGGTCACGTGAAGTGACCTCAGCCCAATATCAGGCAAGTGCAGCAAAGGTGAAAGGGAGAAAAACTGAAGGTTGGCAGCCTTGTTGGAGGGGAGCAGGGCATAGGAAGGAGGTGTAGCAGAGAGTCCTGCAGATTTGTACAGGCAGTGCCCACCATCAGCTTGAAATATGCTTCAAAAGAAATACTTCCTTGAACTTCAACTTCTACTTGTGGCAAATTGAATAGAATTTGTATTTTCTTCCCCATTTCCCTGTCTTAATCTCTCTGAAGGAACACGGCACTGAGCAGTGACTATCATCACAATGCATTTCTGATTAACAGCAAGGGCACAAGGGCACTCTCAAAATAGAAGCAAAGTCAGGATTGTTTTAAATCACAGTGTTGCAGAAGTATTAAAGCAGAAGCCATAATTTTAATGCGTTCAGAAATAAAATGCATGCTGCTGTAAATGGTTGTGTACGTTCATCTGGCTGCTGCTGCCTGGCGTAACTTTTTGCATTAGGTTTCTGTGATTCATCTTTTCTTTTGTTTCAGAGAGTCGAATGATTCTGGATGCCTTTGCTCAACAGTGCAGCCGGGTTCTAAGTCTTTTAAATTGTGGTGGAAAACTACTGGACAACAATCACTCCCAGTCCATGATTTCTTGTATAAAGCAGGAAAACCCAAATTATAGTGAAAGACAAGAGCAATGTCAGCTTGGGAAAATGGTCCACAGTCAGACGTCAGACATTTTAGACATAGAGATGCAGTATATGCAAAAGAAACAACAAACCTCAGCCTTTCTGAGAGTTTTTACTGATTCCCTGCAGAACTATTTGCTTTCTGGGAGCTTCCCTTCTCAGAACACCTCGTCAGTAAATGATTTTAGCCATTTGGCAGATGTGGATCCGCTTTCAACCTCTCCAGTACACACTTTAGGTGGATGGACATCTCCAGCAACTTCTGAATCTCATGGTCATCCATCATCTTCTACACTTCCAGAGGAGGAGGAGGAGGAGGAGGAGGAAGGATACTGCCCTCGGTGTCAAGAGCTTGAACAGGAGGTAATTTCATTGCAGCAAGAAAACGAGGAGCTTCGTAGAAAACTGGAAAGCATTCCAGGTAAACAATCCCCTGCTATGTAATATTTTCAGTCAGTGATAAAAATGGTTGGGGTAATAATTTGTTTTATGTTCTAGTTGTTTTTCCAGTGTGCAGTCATACTTGTCAAACACTGGTGTTTGTCTCCGTCCTAAATTCCTGTAGCTGTGCCCACTGAAAATTATCTGCTGTTACTCATCCATGTGAATTGTGAATCCTAGACTAATGAGCAGTGCTCTGGGTGGGATGTACCTGTAATTCCAAATTCCAAGCATCAGGTGGTTTATCACGGTAATTTCAAACATATGCTTTTAAACCTAATTGCCTGTGTTGTTCTGTAAGTGATGCTGCAGCTTATAACCTAATTCCCTTTTGGGGCTCCTGTTTTGGTTACTTAAAGAAACTATTCAAAGTTACATCCATACTTTTAACAAAATGGATTCGGCTTTTATCTTGAACGGTATCTCTTAAGTTGCTCTTAGCTCTGTGAGAAGCATGAGCACATCTCCTTCTGTTCATTTTCCAATAAAACTCGGGGGGGGAAAAGCTTAGCAACTTTTCCATTGCAGCACTGGGGGAAAGAAAGCAGACAATAGCGTTATCCAGTAGGAGACCACTTTGTGAAAACCTTTTCCTGCCCCTTTAAACCTAGGACTTCTCACTGTTAAGATACACTGATGTACTTGAAGATTGGTATCGGATGAGAGCAGAGTATCTTAAACCCATATCCTCTAAACTTTAAGCACAAGTGAAAATGCACCTCGAATGATACTAAAAGCAACTCAGAAGTTATCACAGAAAATAAGTATATATCACACTTCCAGCGTGTTTCCAAATGCTAGGGAGGTGGAACTTTGCTAGCTAAACTTTGTGATGCTGAAAGTAGATCCATGCAAAGTTCATTAAACAAATCCGTAAATGGCAGAAACGTACAGATAATTTAGCATCATCTGCAAGACAGAAAATACTCCAAAGCTGCTAACTATGCAGAAGGGACGAAGGCAGCAACCAACTACATTCTGAATATTTAGGTGCAGTTTCAAAATCTGAGCAAAAAGCTATCAGGAAGGGAGCTTTAGTTTTCATCATTCTTCTCCCCAGCTACCAGTGATGTATTATGATTTGCCTTGAGTTTTTCTTTTGTGTACTGGTTCCTTAGTGGTGCCAACATTGTTCAGGGCAGAGAAAACGTTCAGAATATTTCCCCATACCCTTCCCAAAATCTAGAGTCACCATAACTCTTGCTCTCGCTGGATTTAGTAGCGATTTGTGCACCACATGAAAACACTGTGTGATGAAGGGAGTCATGTGGACTTCAGCTCCTGTTCAGTCCTAGTTTCAGAAATGCAAGACCAAAAATGATCATTAGAATCTCTAATTTGACCTGCAGCTTTCAGTCACCTGTATTGAACCCACATTCTTTTTGACTTTGAGTAAAGCATAACATACATTTAACTGAAGTAATATCCCTGAAAGCCTCCAGTACTGATTTGTAGACTGCACAGGTGGCTCTACCTTTTTCCCCAGTGCTTGACTCCACCAGTTAATCACATCAGTTAAAATGCGTGCCTAATTCCCTACCTGGCTATCTGAAATCAGCTTCTAGCCATTGACTTTTATGCTTTGCTCCACTAACTGAAGTGCTGTATACCACAGACTACTTTTTCCAGATGAAGGTGCTTAGAGATTGAAAGCTGGCTTAATTTCCATCTAAGCAAACAGAGCTGTTTAAAGCTACCAGAATGAGTTGAATCCTTTGTAGCTCTTTTCTCTCCTCTGCTCATTTCTTTAAAGTTTGGGCACTGGCAATATGTACAATATGTTCTTATCTGCCTGACAGAAGGAGGAATACTCTCTTTGTTCCCTTGAAAACAGCTCCTAGAAGGCAGCTTCTCCTTCCGTGTGCATTTCTTCCTACACATACCTGCTTTGTCTTTGGCTGTATTAATTTACTAAGTGATCCAGGTTGCTTTGGATACACTTTTTTTCCCACTGCTTGCTGGTTCACCAATTTTTGTATCATCCACAATATTTTCAATTGTTTTTAAATTAACTTCCTGATCCTGGTTAGAAATGTTGAATGTTATTGAGACTGGTATCAGTCCCTGTAGAACCCTGCTAGAAATACATTTATTCAGGATGATTCCCCCAATGACAAGCACTTGAGATGTCAGCAGCAGTTTCTTAATCAATGTGAGTTATAGTCTACTGATGTTGTACGTTGCTGCTTTTGCAGTCAAATAACACATGGTACTAAGTTAAATGCCCTTCAGGAGTCTAGGTATACTATCTAGAGTCATATCATGGAATGGCTTAGGTTGGAAGGGACCTTAAAGCCCATCCAGCCCCAACCCCCTGCCACAGGCAGGGCTGCCACCCACCAGCTCATGCTGTTCAGGGTCCATCCAGCCTGGCCTTGAACGCTTCCAGGGATGGGGCACCCATAGCTCTGGGCAGCTGTGCCAGTGCCTCACCGCCCTCTCAGCAAAGAGTTTCTTCCTAACATCAAACCTGAATTTCCCCTCTTTTTGTTTAAAGCCATTCCCCTTTGTCCTATCACTATCTATCCATGTTAAAAGTTGGTCTCCCCCTGCTGCTCTGCTCCCTTCAAGTCCTGAAAGGACTTCTGTTCAACCAAACTTTTCCAATCAAACCTCATTAAAGAATGGCAATCGGGCTAGCCTGATGAGATGCACTTTCCACAAGACCATTTTGACTGGCATGAATTTTATTCATACTCTTTAATGTTTTGTCAGTTGAATCCCACTGCATTTTCCTGTACCAGGATTAATGCCAGGCTGAGCAGTCTGTGCTCACCTGGGTCATTGCAGTTACCCTTCATCTCACTTTAAAAGTGAGGAAAGTTATGGAGACACAGCCCTTTCTCACCCCCCAGCAATAATGAAACACCTTGTTAGTGGTGTGTCAGAGGAAGCAGAAAAAACTGAAATAAATGTGCAAGGACGTATGAGTTCACTAGCCAGCATAAAATATTTCAAATCACCTGTTGCTGTCTGGGTGACATATTCAGATAGGCCTGAAGCATCCTAGGCGTTGGAGGAAACATCAAGAGCCATGCAAAGTCCCATATGATTTTGCTGCGTGCTAGGCCAGGGTCTGGGCTCTCCAGTTGGTCCCACAGCTACGGCTGGGTGAGTTTAATCAACTCAAGGCTGTGTCTGATTATTTCCGCCTCACATGCTGGTTTTGCTCCAGAGAGGTTCTGCTGCCAGAGCAGCTGACAGAGGTTGCCCCCTATCGTGAAACGTCAAGCTTTGTATGTAAGCAGGGACAATGCCCAGAGTTGATTAAGGCATTTCTGGCTCTATCCTGAGGCATACAGGCCCTCCTGAAAGCAGAGCGTCTCAGTAGTGTTTGCCCCATCTACCACGAGAGCCATCTTGGAGCACAACCTTTCTTTCCTGCTCCTTCGTCCATGTCACGCTGAGTGTCCAACAGGCCAAGCAAGGCCGTGAGTGCAGAGAACCTCTGTAAGGGCAACTGGGTTGGCATGGAGGCAACTGGGTTAGCGTGGAGGCTGCAGTACCATGCCACAAAGCTGCTAAAAGAGCGCTGTGCTGGCTTAGTGCTGGCCTGCTCTTAACTTGGCCCTCTCAGCCCTCAGCGAGCAGGGCTCCCGCTGCTGTGTCTGGGGTCGGTGAGGGCCGTGCACCGTACCCGTAGCGCAGGGGCTGGGGCTCACGCTAGCAGCTCTGCAAACAAGGTAAGAGCACCAGCACATCCCTTCTGTTCTGTAACTGTCTATGAATCACTTTATCCCTTTCCTGAAATACTTAGCATTTTTTTTACATTCCATATGCAAAGGGCCTTTCAAAATCCCTGAGAGTTTGCATGCTAAAAATACCTGCCCTGTACGTCTCTGACTGGAGCTCTGCAGAGCGCCATTTGCATTGCTCACAGAAAGACACCCAGGAAGAGTGTTTCTTCAGGAAATCTGAAGGCAATCACTTCTGTTTTTTAACAAATATTACAGAAAGCAGTATCTTTTGGACACAGAAAATAAGATTTTTCTCTTTCTAGCACTCTTCCATGTAGCCCTGTTGTTGCAGGTGCCCTCTGGTTGCATCCATAGCCTAGCATCATCCGTTTGGCAGATCACCACTGAAGAAAAACGATTACATGGATGAAATATTGCTTATGTTTTGTTTGTGTGTTTTATTTTCTCAAAAAATATCCATTTGATTTGACTGAAACAATACCTAAATTTGTATGAAATCTCAATCGTTTCAGCTGTGGAATATATGAAGAAAAACTTGTGTTTCAGTGCTTTTGTTTTGGAGCAGTGTGATGTCTTGCAGTTTGTGCAGTTCTCTCTGGTTTTCGTTTGTTTTTTAAAGCAAAACTGTGAACTAAACGTTGTCAGTTTTCAGTCCAACTGAAAAAAGTTTTTGTTCAGTGTATTGTCTGATTTTGGAAACCAATTTTAGAAAGATTAGGTAATTCCTGGAAGAAGTTTGGCAAACTTGCCGTTATCTCTGTAAGGTTCTGAGACCATAAAGAACAGAGCAAATCCATCTATATGAGGGGAAAGACGTGACCTAATCTCTTTCGTCTGTATAAAAATTACCAGGGCTGTGAGCCATTCCCAGAAGTAAAATTACAGATTTATTTGTGAAACAGCAAGTAAGACCTGGATCTAGCCTGTATTATAGGTAAGATTATTACACGGTTCTCTTTTGCTGTTGTCAGTAGGGTTTTCTCACAGCTTTCTGCCTAAAAGGGAGGAAATATTTCTGCATGATTGAAGCAGAGGCCTGGAGTCGTGTGTGAGGGTTTGCCTCCTGGTGCTCTCGCTTTGCTGCACCATTTCAGGCAGACCAGCCTGGAAGCAGCAAAAAGGCACAAGTAAGTAAGATGAAGCCAAGTGTGATAACTGCAGTAATTATTCTTACCTCGTTGGCCTGAAAGCAGAAAATGCTTCAGCAAAAGGAGGAAGAATGGAAGTGAAAAGAAACCCTCCAATGTAGAGGTGATAACATATGGAGAAGGTGCTGGTGCTAGCTGGAAGTAGCCAAAGCAAAGTGGGGTTTGGAGGTAGAGTTGATATCAGAGTAATTGAAAAAGTCAGACAAGTTTTCCAGAACATTTTGCGTGCCCAGGGCTTGACTCTTTTTTCCTAAGTCAAATGATCTAATAGAAGATAGGACTTTTCCCGACAAACCCTGTCTCCTTTATACTTTCAGAGCATCGCATTTCCAAAGAGCCTACTACAGCAACAGCAGAGATAAAGCAGCCATCAAGGGTTGTGATGAACACTTTTTCATGTCTCTTTTTGTTGCCCTTTTTTCTTGATGTTCACATTTAACCAGTTCCGTGGTTTCCCTTGATGCTCGGGATGTTTTGGTCTGATCTCTGGCCTGTTCATCTTCAAAGTGTGAGGTTCCCTTGGCAGGCGAGCCTCAAGTGCAGCTGCCGCTGGCTTTAGCAGGCCTCTTCTGCAAGAGGGCCTGTTTGAATCCGCCTGCAGCATGGCCCTGCCTTCAGTTTTGGGGCGCAGTTAGCTCACCCAACCAGCCTGAGCTCAAGAACACACAGATGTGGCAGACCAGGGCTTTATTATGGCTTTTCATCCTCTTCTTTTTTAAGTTTGCCCCTGCAGAAACCCATGGGAATTGGTGCAGGCAGGTTCTCCTGCGGATTTGCAGAGCTGTGGTTGACCTGTGTGGACTTGGGCTTGTGTTTTGCAGGTCAGCCCTTAGTGTTGGCGGGACACAGCCTGCTCTCCCTGCTTCCTGGGGGCTCCTTGGTTTCACTGTTACTTGTTAACAGTGTGAGTGGTGCTCCATAGGAGAGGTCCCTGTCCTGCAGACAGTTGTGGCAGGGGCTTGAAGGGGAAGAATAGGCAGCTTTTGCAAAGTACAGGAAAAGGGAGGGAGCTCATGCAAAAATAAAAGCCATAGCAGATTGGGAAGAGGCACATTATTCTTTCTGGAAGAAATGTATTTGCAAAAGAAAATTAAGAGAAAAAAATGCCTTTTCAGATTCAAATTTACAGAAGTAACGTGTTTTTCCACTCCACCTGGAAAGCACAAGTGGGAGAGATTTTAGGAGTAACAGGATATTTGCTGTCTCTTTTTCCTCCCTTCCCTGTTTTCGGCAGTGATGCTGGGTCACTTCAGCCAATCTTTAATGCCCTCGTGCATGTAATGTTGATTCTTTGGCTCTCGGCTTTCTTCTGGCTGCTCTCACTCAAAATGCTGCTGTTATTTTGCCATCCAACACAAAAATCCACATCTGCCAGCTTTTGAGCACTGAGATCTGGTACTGGTTACTAACTCCCATCTCTCCTTCCCCTCACTATTTTTGAGCTCAGCACACCCCATGTTCTCTTAGCAGGCTGTCCATGCAGCTTTCAGCTCCCTACCGAAATAAATGAGCGCATGAGCTGAAATGGTACAAGCTGTGTTATGCTGCACACTTGTCCAAATCTCAGGCAGGGAAGGGACTCAGTTAATGTTATGAGAAATTCACCCTGCCAGGTCCTGTATCATATGTCACATCTTTTTGACAGTCAGACATCAATTTAGAAATGCCCTGAAATGAACTTTAAGTGAAGAATGGCTGAAGGTCAAGCGAAGGAGGACACATTGCAATGCTGAGCGAGTGTTAACAAACAGCTGCCAGTCTGAGCGGGATGGGGGGGGTGTGCAGCTTCCTGATTTTGGGGTGCTGGAACCCGTGCTCTGTGAGGCACGGGGAGGGATGCTGGCTTGTGTCAGCTGCAGAGCACCACATCTCATTAGGGAGCGGAGTAACCAGATTTCTTGCTGCCTGCTCGCCTGGGGGATCAGAGCCCCACCTACAGTGTGTGGCACTGGAGGCCACGTTTTGGGGAAACTGAGAGCCCTCATTTTGACAAGTACCAGCACAAGCGATCATGAGTCATTAATGTTTGTAATGAGCAGAGGGAGCACGGCCCAAACCAATTCTACAAATATTCTTGGTACTTCATAAAAAGTTGGTTTCAGAAAACCAAGGAAAATTGTCAGAGCTGGAGGTAAAAAAGGAGTGGGTGATAATTGGGCAACATTAAAAGCATTTTATTGAAGGCGCCCAAAGTCTTTTTAGGAGACAGAGATTTGTGCTGGTTACAGAAAGAACCACCTTAGAGTGATAGTGAAGGGACAGTTAGAAACATAACAAATGGAGAAAAGCAGTAGTGAATGAAAACCTGAGAAACTGTAGAAAATTAATAATTAAAAAGAGCATCTGGAGCCTTCTGCGGAGGAGTTGTTCTTTCTGTGGCAAATTAAAGGGAAAAAATGGAGTCCTAATAACAGTACTGGTCAATGATCAAGGGGAATTAGTAGGTTTTGTCAGTAATGTGGATCTGCTCATTGAATATTTGTGAGCTGATGCCTGAGTAAAGTGATGCAGTCATACCACCATACAATGAGGATAGGAATTAGGTAGAAATATTTGTCATTTTTCACTTTCAGGACCTTGCATGGCTAGGATATCTTGAATGTTTCTGCATTTTACCAGCTTACACTGTCTGCAGAGAAGATGTGCCCTGGGAAGCCCATGCACTGTGCCATGCCGTGCTGTGCAGCGGGTCAGGCTGAGCCATCACACCCTGGCTTTTGTAACCAGTATAGACAGTGGCCAACACACCCGACAATGGTTTATTAGAAATGAGGATATTCCACAGAGAAACCTGTGGCAGCCTGTGCCAAAGGAACACTTGTTAGAGCATTCAGAAACAAAGTTTGCTGCCTAGAATAACAATGAGGTCTGGTAACTTTGATCAATTAACAATGAAGCCCTGTCACCTCTGAGCATATCCTGCTTAGTCACTGCTTAGCATCTTAGCGCGGCCAGCTTCCCCGACATACCAAACACTCCTGGCACCTCCTCCTCGCTGTCGAGCTTGCTCAGAGATCTCACTCCTTCATCACTCCCCGCAGGCCAGGTTACTTTGCCACCACCATCTTTTCTGAGTCACACATACAGAAAGTCAGGGCCATGGGAACTTCTTCCTAATGGGCGGGAAAGTTGCTGCCTCCCCTCAGGCCTTCTGCTAAATCAGAGCAAGCGTTATTTCTACATTAACAACTTCCACTTCGGTTACAGTAAGCACAGATCCCTGTCAGTAATGCCACTGACATTACTCAATACACGCAGAAGCGTGCAGAGAATCAGCTCTCCAGGTTATGATCCTGTTAACTCTCTAGAGACCACATCAAAGCAAAATAAATACAAAATGAGTAAGCAAGCGGGTTTAAATGATTATTCATACTCACGGTTGGGAACCACAGGCTCTTCTAAAGTTACCTTTGCTGTGGGGTTGGGAGGAAGCAGTTCTCTCAGCAAAGAGAATATTTGTAAAGCTCAGAGAAGGGCACAGAAGCAAGCCTGAAGCTTTGTCTCTGGGGCCTTGCACTGCTCTCTTTGTGGCTTCCTCTTGGGTTTGGTTAAATGGCAGCCCGAGAAGCATGGCCTCGCAAGCAGCATCTGGTGCTTGAAGGGCTGGGGTTACTCATACCAGCAGCAAACTGCATGAGGGTTTTGTGGGTCAAAAGTGCTCAAAGTCCTCCAGTTACCGGAACAATACAAAATCACAGTTTTGTGCTTGAAACGTTACTGCTTTTGTGAAGACAGAAGTATGTGTAGGCTTCAGCCAGCTTTTAGCACCTTTGTATTTCTCACCAGCAATGGGAAAGCATTTTGTCAGCCGAGTACCGTTGAAGTACAGCTGTACTTGTACCAGGGACACAACAGGTTGAATACTTTCCTGTTGTCTTCTCACTTGTGCCCCATTCATTTGGAAGAACATGGGTAAATACATTTTTTAACAGCCTGCAGTGAAATTACTTATTGCAGGTAGAATAATACGCTGCTGTGAGATCAGTTCCTGAAGATGATTAGAAGTTTTTGGCACGTAATTCAGGTAGTAGCACCAACTATGACTGACAGCCATGAGGTCATCAGCAGGTTTCCCAGCTATCACTCAGCTATTCTCCAAGTCCAAGCATTTTTCTTTCAGGCAATAGTGCAGTCACCCATTGTATCCCTTTCCAGCCTTCCTGTCACCTCCCAGAAGATCTCAGGATCCCGCAGGAGATGCTGGTGGCCTGCAGTAATTGCCACCTGAGCAGGAGGTTTTGCTGACCCTATCACACAGGTTCTGAAGTTACCAGGACAAGTCTTTGTGATCCTTGTGCTTCTTCCTAGGACACCTACTACGCTACAGAGTAACCTGTGCATGGACATCCCCAGTTCAGTCTTGATTTTGGACACATCAGACAGCAAACACATACAAAAACAACGTGTTTTTAGTAGGGCACAATTTCCATTTGTCTGCCAGGACACCTCCCAGCTCGTGCTAATCAGCCTATGATGTCCTCAGTCAGCATTTAATTTTCTGCAGGGACTTGAACAGCGCTGATTTGTTCACCTCTTCAGGCAAGTGGCAGTCACTGTTACGGGACCACAGGGACTCGGTTGTGCTGAACAAAATGTAAGAAAAGGATCTCCAAACACAGGCTCATCCTTCAGCCCATCCACAGGGACAAAAAAAAAAAGACTTCTTTCCTGTATATAAAAATGGGGAAGAAAAGCCAGATCTTTTCTTGCCTCACCCTCTGAAGAATACCCAGTGTACCACCTGTGGTTAGCACATTTTTTTCCTTTATTCCACCCAAGAACCTGTTGTACTGATTTTTTTGATTGCTGCTATACTCTAAATGCACAGCTGTCGTTACAAGGTTACTGAACAGACTGGTGACACTATGAAGCTTGACTGCCTTTGTGACTTCTTCAGAATTGAAACATTTTCTAAAGCCATTTGATGACTTAAAAAGGCTTTTTTTTTTCCTACACACAAAGTGCCCATGCTCTCCTGCTCATACACTTCAGCCTCACCACTGCCTAGCACCTGCACTGATGGTGTAGGAGTAAGCAGTGAGGTCATCAGAGAAATTAAACAGTTCGGGTCTCTGCAAGTGCTAACTTTTGTCCAGCACATAAACGTAGTTTGCCACGAGGCTGTGAGCTTATGATATATCAAATGATAGAGGGGGAAGTACACTGGTGGCTCATCTTTCTGCATCTTCATGCAGTAGAACAATTTGGTAGGAATTTGTTACCCATGCCAGGGACTCTGCACGGCTTCTGTGCACAGACCACTGAATATGGCACTGCTTTGCCCACATGCCAAGCAGAGAGCAGTGCCCGGGCAGGGGCTTGTTACTGCTCACTGTGAGTGAGCCCAGGGAAGAGCGCACAATGCCAGGGAAAGTCTTCCGTAAATCCTGCCTTAATACAATTTCAGTGATTTGAGTGCTTGCTTTCTGATTGCCAGCTTAAGACAAAGCCCCGCATGCCAGGTTTTTGCAGGTGTGAAGGCTGACAACCAAGAAATAGATTGAAAAAGAAGGAACACTGGGATTTCTTTTTCTGGATTTTTAGCTGAAGCTAAGATTATCTCTGAATACTTTACTGAAACAAGCCACACAAAATGTGAGGCTGGTGAGGTACCGTAAAAACGATGCTTATTTAGTCTTGGAAAAGTCAGTCTTAATGTTGGGTTAATATCTGTTTAAGTCTCCTACTGTGTTCCAGGCTCAGGAGAAATGCACCGTGTCTCAAAAATACTCTAGAGTTAATCAGCGGTGTGGCAGCATCTGCTTAAGAGAGACCCATAATTGAATCATCCCTAATTAACCTATCACCTCAGCAGAAGGGAATAGGATGTCAGTACAACTACTGAAATGGATGAGAGTAATGGGGATAGAGAGGGGAAAGGATGAGGGAAAGAGAAATAACGCAATGTGCCTAACACCTAGTTTTATAACAAAGTTGGGAGGAGGAAATGGAAAAGAAATTGAAGTATATGAATCATTAAATCTGTTCAGTATAGTTAATCATACTGTAGTTTCAGAAACATTAGAGCATATTTATGTGTTAATCAGTGCATGATTTAAGTCCAAGGAGTGTTTTCTCCTTTGTACGGTTTGGGCTGTTTACTGTACTTACAGATATTTTTGCTATTACTACTCCTGACCTAATGTATATTTGTAATAATTTAATTTCAAACTAGAGAAAACCTTTGAAAACTAGTGGGCAGGAAATATGACAAATATCAGAGATCTCAACGTAAGAAATACAACATTGGTTGTGTATTTCTTGAACGAAATGACCACACAAATCAAAACGAGGAACGTTTCCTATTTGAAATAAATCTCACAGAAGTACACAAATCCTGAGGAACACCGCTTGATTTAATATTGCTTTCGCATTTTGTGATAACTAGCTAATATATAGTAATTGCAATTTGTTTCCTGCAGTGCCCTGCCAGACTGTTCTGGATTACTTGAAGACTGTGCTTCAGCATCACAACCAACTTATGGTGCCGCAGCCAACAGACCATCCGACTGAGGTAGTGTACAGTGAAGACAAGCTACATATTTTTGTTTGAAAATTCACTAAAAACCTGTAAGCAAATAAATCAGAAGGTGCTGGAAGAATGCATGTAGTAGTAAAATATGTAAAATCTTGTATTGAACTGTCATTCTTAGGCACAGTAATCCCTGAAATGGAAGAGCATCATCACTAGCATAACATAGGATGACTTAGGGAACAGCATGTAGCTCCCTGCATCTGCATCCTCTGCACTTGGATAATTTTTTTCTCGCTTCAGGAGCATCAGTGGTGGATCACAGGTGGACTTCAGGCTAGGGCTGATCTGGTGAAAACGACAGGTGGAAGCAGGGAGCCCGATGAAGCCCCCCTTCACCCAGCCAAGCATGGTGGTTCAGGGTGGCCACACACGGGGGGCTGAGGCCCTGCCAGCCCTGGGAGATGGAGGAGTTGGAGAGCTGGTGGTCAAGTGCTTTGTAAAGGAATAAAGTGGGGCTGCCTCTAACTCCCCACTAAGGCTGCTGTTGTCTAATGTGGCCCTGAGCTGGTTAAAGCTGAAATATAAATTATTTCCTTCCTTTTGCCACCAGACCCACTGTAAAACTTCAGAAAGTCTTTGGAGCACCTTTTCTTTTCAGAAAGGGTCCCAAACAAAGTGTTGCATGTTGGCTATTTTGTGGTTAATGCAGATTGGGGGATTTTTGTAATTATATGTCTTTTGAAAGTGCTTCAGTGAAAAAGCAGGGAATCTCTGTCCTCCATTTCTCCAGAAGATAGACGCAGGTAGATGTAGTTATCAGCTCTGGTGTAGCTCGTTCATTTTGCTCCAATCTGTTTCTATCCAGGCATGTTAAAACTGTCCATGTTTCAGGACCTTACTATGCATGCTTTCATGTATATAGTCTGCACATGTCAGTACCCATTATTCAAGCAAACAAAATCATAGGAGGGAAGACATAGGTCTAGTCTGACCTCCTGTTGCTCCTCATATAAATTATATGCCATGCAAGCCTCGCAGAGTCCAATTTAGCACAGCTCTGCTGAAGATGCTTTGCAGCAGTTCAGGCTTCACATCAGTTTGCTTCTCCCTTCAGTTTTACCCCATGCAAATTGTTATATATGATATTTATATATCATTGGATGTTATCACTCCAATATATTCCAGTGTTTCCTCTTCCTTTTAAATGCTTTCTGATTAACTAGATTTTTCCAGCATTGTAAAAATGATGCAGTTTTGCAATGCCCACATGGAATTGCTTGTCATGATGTGACAGAATTTTTTATTCAATTAAACACGTAGATGCTAATCTTTTATTCATAAGCTTAACCGCATACAAATACAAGCATGGACGCATTCATACTTCGGTTCTTCCTTCAGGATGTGCTTATTTCATTGCTGGAAGGTTTTCTGTTTGTTTTAGTTTAATGGCTGCTGGACGCACCAAACTGCATCATATATTTACCGAGAATATTTTGCCCAGAAGTGCCTTGCTCTCACAGCAAGTAATGAAAGTGTATCTGTAGCAGGAACACAGTAATTGTTCAACAGAGTATCATAACACTGTATCATGCCTTTGGAGAAGAAGGAGGAAAAATACCCTAAATTTCAGTGGGAATAAGAGGGAAGTATAATAAAATTTGGGCTGAGGAAATTACACAAAATTTATTACCTTCTCTGCAGTTAATAGTAATGTGAGCTCTCATGAAATTTAGATGTCAGGCCTTTCTGCACTAGATTTAAAAACCCATATTTCCATCAGTGCAGTGCATTTAAACAGAAAGGTAGCTTTTAAGATAACTTGCTGCTTAGCAAAGCCACCCATGAGCATCCATCGCCAGCACACGTGAGCAAGGCTGGAGCCTGGATGCTGCGCAAGGACGGGCATTGTGCTGCTCCTGCCTGTCGGGCTCCAAAGCACCACAGTGCCCACGGAGTCAGCTGCTGGGTGTGCTGGACACCAGCAGCAGTAAGAAAGGTTCTTGCTTCACTATGTTTTATTTTAATAGGGAAAAAAAAGGAGATTTCAAGAATCTGTGGTATATATAGAAGGGATGCAGAGCAAGCTGCTGGAAAAAACATAGCATGGGAGTCAGGTGGTCCTGTGTATCACATCTGTGAGGGAACAAGCCAAGGAAGTATTAGTGTCAGCTCCAACTGGGTTGAGATGTTTGGCTATCAGAGCAACAAGGCTCATCTCCTTCTTTATATTTTGGCTTCCTTTGCTGAGATTTGGATTTGCCTGTGGCTGCCTTTGCAGCAGTTTGCACCAAGACAGTTAGGTCTGCAGCAGGGTGAACGTGTGGAATGCCGTCACGTACGCGGTGCTCCTGGCAGTGCCCCGCACTGGGAGGTGACAAAGTCCTGAGTTGTACCTACAGGCTCTCCAGTGACCCCTCATCACAGCCTTCACTGCCTTCAGCCTTGCGCATATTTATTGAACTATCAAAAAATTAAAAGTAAGTACCTGAGGAAAAGCTTCAAAGATGCTTCAGAGATGCTCCCAAGCTGCCCCCAGCATGCTTTTATAACCATAAGAAAAGAGGCAAGGGCAGTCCATAAAATAGTTTTCAGATATCAAAGATTGGAAAGCAAGGAGGATGACTTCGCAACAGCTGACCATGAGTAGAGCATACAGGTGTAATAAACAGGCATCACTGTGGAAGCGAGTCAGTGTCCAGGACGATGTGGTGTTGGGTTATTTGCATACTTAATTGACATAGGATGGTACTGTTAAGATACTATATTAAATAGACTAATCCTGAATTGTAGCGTTTTATAGGCAGCAAGAATACAAGTAACACGATTTAGGTACAATTGACTGAAGAGGGTTTATAATGGGTGTGGATTACAGGAATCCCCATAATTAGTCCCTCAGCATTCACTTAATAGTGGAAAATTGAAGCGCACAAATTACGAAGGTTAAAAGCAAAATTTCTTTCCAGCTGACATGGTGGCATTCCTGTAAAGCTGTAATTTGAGTTAATATGGCATTCATTAATAGTAATGAAGCTTTTAGTTTTCGTAGTTGCTTTATTTATTTTCTTTATCTTTTTCACGGTAACATAACTGCTGTCAGATTTCAGGTGTGCACTACAGAAGTGATAAATTTATTGTAAAAATAGACCAAAAGAGCCACCTCTGAAAAAAAGAACCTGTCAGCTGCTATGAAGTGATCCATTTGATCACGCTCTTCAAAGACCCTTTCTGTTCATTTTAACAGATTAAGAAGGTTATATTTAAATAGTATATCCAGTCACTGGTTCTCAACACTTTAGCAAGTAGGTTAAAAAAAGTGCAAATTACCAATAGCCTCTCTCTCTCTTAAAGGGCGTTCCTTTCACCTCACCAAGTTGCAGTTTTAAAATTATATTTCCATTTTTTGTAAGTACTCAGTAAGAGCCATGATGTGTTCACCTCGGTGTGTGTTTTGCTGTCAGCATCTCAGCTAGTTAAAAAACAAATGTTTTTTGTATTGCAGCTGACATTACCTATTTGCCTTGTAAAATAAGCAATGGAAATATTTCACTTTTTCAGGGAAGCAAGCAGTTGCTGAACAACTACCCTGTCTACATCACTAGTAAACAGTGGGATGAGGCTGTAAATTCGTCAAAGAAAGATGGACGGCGGCTCCTTCGATATCTCATCAGATTTGTTTTCACAACCGATGAGCTTAAGTACTCATGCGGCCTTGGGAAAAGGAAAAGGTCAGTGCAGTCAGGAGAGACAGGTCCTGAAAGACGTCCTCTGGATCCAGTAAAAGTAACATGTCTCAGAGGTACTGCATCCTTTCGCTCAGTGTCCACCATATGTGATCTCATTTCACCACATTGGCTCTGGCTCAGTAGAAGAGTTTGGCTGACAGTTGCACATCTAGAAGGGGTTTCAGAGACAAGTGACAAGCAGCCAGAAACCCTCCACATTTTCTTTAATACATACATACATACACATATGTATGCATTATATATATGTATGTAAATATTTGAGTAGGACAAAAGCAGAGCTGCTTATGCAAGGGAGGAGACAAATACAATAGTGCATGACACCAATGTATGTGAAACAGCAGAGGAACATCAGACAGTCCTGGTTACCCTCTCTTATAGTAAAACAGCAGGGCATTCTTTGAAGCTGATACACAACAATATTTTCCAAAGAAATATTTTTAGCCAAACGTGTATTTAGCATATGGCACTCAAGGCCACAGTGCATTATTTGAGTCGAAACATCACTGACATTCAGAGTAGGTTTGGACTTTTTATAAGGCCAGGAACACTTATAGGTTAGTTAGATACAAGTCTGCACAAATGCATTGTCAAGGATTTAACTTCTTCGGAATACTGATATAAAATTAATTGCAATAGGTGGGGAACTTCCACGTTTGGCCTCAAAAACAGAGTTTTGCAAGCATATCACAACATCAGAGTAAGAATCATAGAACCACAGAGTCATAGAAACACAAGGTTGGAAAGGACCTACAAGATCATCTAGTCCAACCCTCCTCCTATTGCCATTACTACCCACTAAGCTACTAAAATGTTGGACATTATGATGGAATGTTGGACAGTACAGAGAAAGGACCTAGACTTAAAAGAATTTTCGCTTGTGGCAGTTCCTACTTTGGTATCCTGATATTTTAAGACCTGTCTGTGGGCTTTTTAATGAAACATACAAAATAGAACCTTTTAAAGCCCAGTTAAAACATTTTTCTAGTATCAGTGTCTGCATTTCATAAATGTATCTGCTTTTTATTTCCTTAATTAACTCAGTTGATAGTGTTCTATGAGCACATACCTTAAATTTAGATGGAACTGACTTCAAGAATTTTTTACTAATCAATGCAGTGCAAACGGCTAAATTTGCAGCAGCCAGCAGTAATATTTTTGACTCACATAGCTGGAACCCAAAGTTGTTATACATAAGACAGAACCTCTTTCCACTTGGTTTAGAGGAATTCAGCAAGGCCAGGCGAATACTACATTTAGTTGTAGCACGTTGATGTAACCAGGTAATGAACTCAGTTTTTCTATACAGCCAAATTAGGCAAAGATATTCTTCCTCTACTGTAAAGGAACCTGTTAACTTGCTGTATGATACTCTGCCAGTCCTTACTCTCCATCAGCGCTCAACAGAAGGGCGAGGCCATTGCACAGCGTGCCACACAGGAGCCTGGAGCCAGATTCAGAGTCTCAGAAGTTCTCCCGGAAACTGAAGGGCTGAATATTATTTAGTAAATGGCTTTACATTTCATCTAACGATTTGTGCACAAGTAGAGAATTAATGCCCTTTTCTTCTTCTTTCTTCCCCTCTTCCTCCCACTGGGACTGATAGTGATTCCACCTGTAGATGATCTTAGCGTATGGCCAATTGCCTCTTTGGGGCACCAGGCAGGTTGAATGTGTGCAGTGTTCCTTGGGAGAAAGAGAAAGGCCAGTTTCCTTACATTTTCAGAAAGTTGGAACAGAATGGCAAAATGTTCAGTGTAGTTAAGAAAGCCAAAAAGACAGCTGTCCCTTTGAACTTCTGTGTGTGGGTAGGAACATCAGGAACATTATGACTTTCCACAGTGCCAAGAGTTATCTACTGGCTCCTAACCATTTGCAAGCCCAGGTAATGCATGTCTGACCAATTCCCAGCATATCACACTGCAGCCAGAAGAGCAAACTGCTGCTGTCTGCACTCAGGGTAGATTAAACATCTGTACAGATTTGCAGTGTATTCCTACAACTGCCCATTGTCTGGAACCATTTAAAACAGCCTGGCGTGCCTAAATTATTGGACTGGTCCTTTACGTAGTGACTATTTCTTTGAGAAAAGAAATGCGTTTGTGAAGCATCGTGTGAACATAACTAGGAATTAATGTGGATTTTCAGGGAAATGAATTTAAAACCAGGACAGCTATCAGTTCTGCAAACACACTGCTGGAAGAGCTATGCAAAAATCACATCCTAATTGTCCAACAGATGAGATATCTTGCAGGTGCAGCAGCTCGTGTAGAAGTACAGCATTCCCTGGTCTCAAGATGTTGTGACAGTAATGAAGTTGCCTTACGCCACTTAGTGTGCTGTTGGCTTGTCAACAGGAGAAAATGGAATTTAAAAATATCCTGAGAGACGCAACAGCACCTGAGGGAATAACTAATGTTACAGAATAACTAAGAACCTGGGTTTCCATACGATACAGTGTAGCCAATATATCTAATAAGGCTCCCTCACAATTGTACTTGGATGTTTCAAAGTCCCAATAACACCCATTTCAGAACTGTCTGGCGGTTACAACTCCAGAATTGGTATGGTGCCTTCTGCAAATGTAGCTATTGCACATCAGAGAATCTGGAAAGAAATTGTAAAAGCTAATCATCACACACAAACAGCTGCCTATAGGAGCAGCAGCAGCTTAAACAGCCAAATTATACAAATTATACAGTTCACTTTCCCACACATTGAAAACTATTACATGGCTCCCCAAATTATCCCTTTCCTCTCATTTGGCTGTTCCTAAGGCCAGTTTAGCCTCTGAAAAACAGGCATCAGCTTCCAAAAGATGAAAAGAGCAGGACTTAAAGTGAAAGAAACTCCAAGCAGAAGGCAGCGCTGAACTGAAATACCAGCAGGGACGTTTTTGAGCAGCTCTCAGGCTGCTGCAGCCTGCTGATGTCCAGGCAGCCAGCAGAGGGAGATGCTGAAGGCCCATGGATGTATAACTAGTTAAGGCACACACACACAACAGGTTTCAAGTGAAACACATCCTGGTTCATTTTAACTTTGAGCTATTGCAGATGCTGAATCATAAGTATCACTTAGAAACAGTTGTTTTTCTTTCTGCAAGAGGGGATTTTATCTCCACATCCCATCAGGTAGAAGAGCAGACACTGCATGTGGAGAAACACACTTGTGCAGAAGTACAGTAGGTCCAGCTGGCATTATCATGGCATTTCCCATAAGGCTTTGCTGCTGCTTTAGTAGAACAGCGATGCCCTGTCTATTATTTCCCATGAGCTTTTGGTGTCTGAGCGATAGCAGGTGCTGCCAAGACAAGCTGTTTTCTGTATCCTTGCCTGTTTTCCTGCAGAGTTCATTAGAATGCATTGCACTTCCAACCCCGACTGGTGGATGCCCTCTGAAGAGCAAATCAACAAGGTCTTCAGCGATGCGGTAGGACATGCTCGTCAGGGGCGTGCGGTGGGGACTTTCCTTCACAATGGGAACTCTTACTATGAAGGGAGTGACCATCCGGGGTCGCAGGACGAAGTCTTCAATAGAGGTATGCAGGACGGATCTGGTGATTGACAGCAGCGAGAGGAAACTCACACAACAGTAGCGAGCGGTTAATTTAGAAGAGACTGTTTGTTAAGCATACTTAACCTGAAGTCATTTAAGAGTCCAAAGCATGTTTGAACACATACATACTGCATACATTTCAGCTTCTCCATCCTATCACATCCCCCTTTACAGAAAAAAATCCATTTCAAGACCTGCCCCATGGGATTTCTCAGTGCCTATTATTTGCAAACTCTTTGTAGCACCCCAAGGGGAAACTTCAGTTTACTTCAACTAGTTCTAGAGGAAAGATCATTTGAAATTTATAAAAATTTTAAAAGAAACAAAAACGACAACTGCCATCTTGTCTGCCTGCTGGTAACAAACCCAAGTCTAGACCCTCGGACAGAACAACCAGATACTATTTGCTTTCCCTGAGTAGGAGATGTAAGAACACGTCTCCATGCTTGTGACAAAAAAAAGAAGTGGTCACCCATTTCATAACAGAAAGTAGCATAATTACAAATGCTACCTTAAAATACCACATAAGATGGAAAATTCAGGGACTTCCTTTAGCCAACTATGCCAGGAAATTAAGCTTCTTGGATAAAACAGCACCTCTCGTCAACCACAGAATCCTTCAAAGGCTCAGGACAATGACAGGCACTTTTACTAGATAAAAATTGCTTTGTGCATCAGATAGGCACAGTGTTTATGTAGATTTCTAAGGGATTAAGGTTGATCACGACAGTTTTCATTAAAAAACGATTGCTGAAAACAAACTGCCATTTCAGAAGACAGGTTTTGCTTTGTCTGTTGCTGTTCTGCAGCCATATTATGTAGCTTTAGAGATTTAAAATTGCGTTTTCTTGTTTTTGCTTTCATTTGTGTTTTGTAACCATTCCTTAAAATAGATGAGGCAACGTGCTGGTCTCAGCAGTCAGATGCTCAGTGGTGCATTCAGGGAGGGGTTGAGTTACGAAATTTAGTGTTTTGTTGTAAGAGAAGTAAACCTGGAATTCAGTCTAAGAGCTGTAAAAACAGAGATTTGCTAGAGCAGAAGCCAGTTCACAGCCGAGTACAACATGGGAAGCAGATGCCAGTCAATGTAAAGGAAAAACAATCTGTCCGTTAACAATGTTTAATTTCAAAGGCTTGGGAGTCCCTTTCCCTCCAAATTGATGCACTCCAGAAATACGTAATGCCAAAGAAACAATCCCCTTTCCTTTCAGCGTCAGGGTGTTTCCATCTCCGTACCCTGGTCGGTTGCTCAGGCTGATGCTGTTGTTCATCCGAGCCTGACCCAGCCTCCTTGGGGCGATGTGTCCCAACCGGCAGGGACAGGGAACTGGTTTTTGCAAAGAAAATCCAAATTTTGATCACCTTTAGTGCTACCTCATCAGTGTTGATTCTCCTGAACGTGTATCTCATACTGCCCAGCTTTCCTACCCACCTCACTGAGACCATTGGAGAAGCTACTGATTACTCCTTCCACCATTCCCCTCCCCAACCTTCCTCCATGCATCAGGCAGAGTGGGAAACACACAGCCCATTCCCTTAAAGGCCTGGAAGGGCCCTCTGCCACGGAGCAGCCCCAGCCTGGCCGCAGACAAAGGCCTGGGGCAGTCCCTCAGATGGCAGCTCACCCACACCGTCATTTTGTCCTGCCGTCGGCCTCCCCTCTGCCTGCTGTCTTGAGCGGCCTGCAGGCATCAGTGTGTGCCATTGCAGACGGGACTCTGCTCAGCCAGGATATGCTTTAGGCCCTTAAATGTCCGATACCTCTCAACTCGTTTTAATTTTGGTACATTTAAAAAAGGGGGGTTGCAAGGCACTCATCTGACCCAGAAGAACCAATTTATTTTCTGATGCGAAAAGCAGTTGAGTCACACTGCACCTTACCAGGCCAGGGGGCTTGGGGCAGCATCCCTCACGACAGGCAGGAGGTGCCTTGCTTTGACCGGTCCATGGGGGAGAAACTAGGTGTATAACAGTGTCACGGTGCAGCTCTCCTGTAGTAGCTTTTCTGTGTTGAACTTACACTTTTTTTAAGAGAACTATTATAGAAGATGTTACATTGCTCAGATGGTGTAAGTCTTGCTGGTATATGTTTAATGTGGTGACACTTGCCAGAACTACTTGGTAAAACATGTCAGAGCGTGCAAGTCAACATTATACTGTAAATTTGTCCACAGCGGTATGTATCATGCTGTATTTTTGTCAACATTGTGACAGTTCCTTTCAAATGTTCGAGCGTATGAGGTTAAAAATACAGATGTTTCATCTTTAATAGTTGCAGAACAGAGTTACTGGACTGGATGGACCTCTCATCTAGTAAGTCTAGCTTTATTTCAGGAAAATCTGTAGGCTGTTATTTTTAGTGTAAAAAGCGTAGCCAGTGTCCTGGTACCACTCACAATCCTGTGCTCTCATACTGTGCAAAATAACCAAATGTATAGTGTCATCCTGAAAGCCACGTTAGCACTGGAAATGGCTTTGCAGGGTTGGACCTTTCTTTATGAACAAAACTTTGCCCTCAGCCGCTTGCAATCCTCAGTGATGTGACTAGCAGTCATGGACAGGCCTCAGAGCTCATCTCTTTTTGTTTCTGCTTGTTTTTAACACAAAAACAAGGGAGATGCTGCTAACTGCTGTCACGACCACTCGGCTCCTGACCCACTCATTCCATTTAAAAACCCCTTTACCACTGCTCGTTCCAGTTAGCTTTTTCACGAGGCGTTACAAATGCATTCGCACCAAAGCATCGATGTATCCACGAGATGTTAGGTGTAACGCTTTGGGACCTGAAATAGCAGCGAGGCTGTAAGGCCCCGCACCGCGAGACGGCCCTGATCACGCGCCGCGCTTTGTAAGCAGCTCATCCCTTCTGCGCGCCGGGTGCTGGCGGCAGGCTGGCAGCAGGAGGCTGCGATCTGTCATGTCGCTCCAGCGCATCCCAGGAGGATAGCTCCTCGTCTTATCCCTCCATACTCTTTAATCTTACTGTCATTTATGTATCTGCCTTCTCTCAAACTTCGTGTAGCAGTACCGCACGCCCATCTGTGCCAACATGCCTTCGCTATATTTTCTATGACAAATATTTGTGGAGAAACTGTGATTAAAAAACCATTAATCCTGATATTTTTATTGTTATGGTGTAGTTAATTCTATGAATACTTTCTAATGATGATTGTACTGTGTAGGGTAAGTACAGGTTAGGGATAGACCTTTACCAGATATTGTACAAAAAAGTGCATAGTGTAATATAGACTAGTAAGGTTTTTGTGACAATTTCTATAGGATGTGTGAATTGTTTTCTATGTGGCAACACACATTTCTTTTAAAAAATACAAAAATCTTAGAGAATTTTTTAAACAGTCAATATTTTTTAATTATAAAGACATTTGTTACCTACAGTTTACTATTTCAGGTGTTAATCCTAATTTGAATATTGGTTTTATTACTACATACCTCCAGTTCCATTTGTTCTGTTGCATAACAATGCACAATAAAAGTTGGTCTCTGGTTAACCTGCGTCTCTTTCTCTGCACACACCGGTGCGGCAGCAGCCGCAATTGGCTCTAAGTATAAATCCAATACAAATATGTTTTAGGTTTAAAGGCTAGAGCGTTGTCATTTCCATTAAATGCTTGGTTGGTATGAAGGGCTAGAAAGCGCAGGGAGATATTACATTCATACTTAAATTCTTCATGAAATAAATTATTTTTGCCTCAAAACATGACAATATTTGTCTATCCAACCTGTGCATCAATATATAGAGTGCTCAGAGATAGCACCCATCTGCAGTCTTAAGACCTGGATTTTCAGACAGTGAAATTTAAACCCCATTTTAATTCAAAATTCAGTGCTGGCCGACCGTCTCCTCTTAAGTGCTTTAGGAAATCCTGGCTCCAACTAGTTTGCAGAGAACTTACGGCTTCTGCAGGGGCAGACACCCACCCCAGCCAAGCAGGATGGGCCCAGCCACACACTGCTGCCCCCTGGTAGAGGAGGGTGCCACGTGATTCCATCACAGAATCACGGTGTGAAGGTTGCCTGTTTCCCTGCAGAGGTTTAACCCCTTGGGCTGGTATTTTCTCAGTTGCAGGACTTCAGCCTCTTGTATTTTTTTTGTTTAGTGAGGCCACAGCCCAGACCACTTCAGGTGATTCTGAGAAATTAGTAAAGTGTTGATGCCTCCAAAGAAAATATATACACTAAACTTTGAAGAGTTCTGGATTCCCGTACTTTAGGGCAATGGCTTGAAATTCCATAGAGCAGATCTATGGACAGGAGGGAACAGGGCTGGTTATGGGGAAGCAAAATGGGGACAGTGCACTTCTGGTCCCTGGGGCAGGAAAGGTGGAGGCCAGCAGGGAAGGGAGAACTTTGTTATGGATCCAAAAGCAGAACTGAGTTTTTGAAGCTTGGAAAAGTTTGTTGATCAAGAGAGATGAGGCCTAGTGATGGAGTCTGGGAAAAAGCTGAAAGGCAGCAACTGGAGCAAGGGAAAGGATAAGGAAGAATCTACCCTGGGGTAGAAGAGAACCAGTCCTGGGCCACAGCTGGATTGGAACAGACAGCACAGCCCAGGAGTGTAATTCAGAATACCACATTTTATCACCCTCGTGCTAAACACCCATTAAACATAGAGGGAAAGCAGCAGTTAAGCTGTGATTCTGCTCTGCTACGTGGCTGCTTTGTTCAGAGAAGCATGGTCACCACTGCTGGCATTTGTGCCTTTGCTCAAGTACCAGGATAACCCTGACGATGACCTCCCGAAGTCTGAGTCATACTCCCCTGAGCATGAAGGAACCTAGGTTTTACTCCATTTTCGTTAATAAGGCTCATTTGTGTGAACAAGTATAAAATAGACATAATAAAAATCTCTGTTAAAATACAATGGCTCCAAAGCTAGCCCCAGGAGCACAGTCAGTCAGGGACTCATGGTTTCTCTTCCAGATGCCCTCTGCGGCCTGTGGTGGTCACAGAGGCCTGTGTGGCACCGGAGCCAGTCTCGTTCACCTCGGCAGGAGCCCTCACCTGCTGAGGGCAAAGCCCCCTACTTCCGGCTGCATCTGGCACGCACGGAGATGGGCAGCGAGCGAGACAGGGCTGTGGGGGGAGGGAGGGATGGGTCTGACAGCTGCCAGCAGGCAAGGGTGAGCCGGGCTCTGTGTGGTGCCACCAGGCTGGAGCACAGGTATGTGCAAATCGGGCAGCTTGCCTCTGGATGGGTGAGCAGGGGCTGTATCCTGCTGGCCCCTCCCCGAGGCCCTACAAGCAGACAGGAGCCACGAGCACACAGCTGGGAGCGAAGCCAACAGGAGCAGTTTCTTCAGCTGCTAAGAGGAGGCTGCAACATCAGTCCCAGGGAGCACAGCACGCTTCAAGCTGCAGTCCAGTGTGCTCAAAACTGGGACACTAGCAGGGTTCTGCCTCTTCCTTTGTGGGGGTTTGGTGAAGATTAGCACTGCTGAAGAACTTGGAGCTGCGGTGATAAGCACAATAGAAAAGCCCTTGAAGAGGATAACAAACCTGCCTGCAGAGCAGCATCGGTGCATGCCGAGCACAAAGCCAGGCCACTTACCTAATGGTGAGGATAAAACCCAATGGCTGGGGGAGGCCCCAGCCCTCAAGCAGGACGCTGGGCAGCCGCAGCAGGGAGCACCAGGCATGAGGATGCCGGTGCACATCTGTACAGCAGCGTCAGTTTGGCTCTCTCCTAACGAATAAGCCGCCGAGAAGCGGCCTTCACAGCGCTCCCACAGCTTCGCAGCCAACCAGTCCACAGCGCAGACATCGTGAGCTGAGTGCTGCTGAGCTGCCGAGTGCTGCTTCAGTTCGTAAACATGCATGCAGGTGATACCTCAAAGGAGAAGAGAAATAAAAATCGTCTTTCATTACCTGGCATTTATTTTGCACTTCTTTGCACCATGGGTGACTGCAAATGGTACCGAGGCACTTCAGCTGGAGGAAAGTGTGAACACAGCTCCAGGTGACACTCATACAATATAAATCTTAGTTACTGAGACAACAAAGCAGTGCCTCCAGGGTCACCTGGCACTCCTTCAGCAGGGCCTACCTAAAGCAAAAGCTCTGTCTTGGTTATTTCATGGTGAGATTATGTACAAAGAGCTCTCCAGGGAGAAATCCTCCCTCTTGCAGCACGGAGTCCCATGGATCTTTGTGATCTGCCCTGCAAACGTAAAACCTCTCCTCCAAAGACTCACCAGCATCTGAAGTGCACAACAGCAGCTTTACTGCAGATGTATTGAGTTAAAGGAAAAAAAAGGAGAGAGAGAACAAACCACTACATTGATTACACGAGTCAAAAGGAAAAAAATCATTACATAATGATGTTGGGAAAAATTTAAAAAAAAAAAAAATCCTTTGTTCTTAAGCACTTTAATCCCCCCCTCCCATCTAGCAGATCTAATTGCTACTACCAGGGCAGTCTGCAGAAAAATAGAAGGAAACAGATCTGCTAATGACTCAAAGTAGTTTCCCATTAGAAAAGTTAATATTAAATTTGATTCCCACCTGGGAACAGGGTCAGTAACACACCAGAAAAAGTCTAATTAAACCTTGCAAAAATGCCTTGTAGTAATCTGAGTGAAAAACTAAAAAGTCTTCTTGCAAAAGGATGTGAAACTGAAAGAGCCCACAACTGAACTATTCATGGAACTGATGGAGAGAGGGCTTTTTTCTAAAGAATAGCTCAAAATCAGGAGCAGTTTTAACAAAATCTGTTGAAAAAAGGAAAGTGAAGGAAACATCCAAAGGCCGCTTTCCCATCCACAGCACCAGGAAGACAGTTCCAGAAGACTTTTTTAGGATTAATTCTTTAGACTAATGAATTTTAGGAGCAGAATGTGTCAAGGTCCACAAGCATCACACAAACTTACCTAAAAGAAGCAGTGATGTCCTTTGCTAGGTGCTCTGTGATGGCAAATTCCTTATCAGCTCAGGAATCTATGAGGAACTGATAGGAGAGGCAAACACCGCCTCCTCCACCAGCCCTGGACACACTGACAGAGCAGGAGCAGCTCAGGACATCACTGTACTGCTAAGCAGGGAAGAGGAAAGCAAACAATCAAAAGAATCAGCAACAAACAACCCTGCATACCTTGTGGCTGAGTTTGCTGAGCCATTATTTGGAAATACAGACAAGGAGATATCTGCACATCCTGAAGGTAACGCGTACACAGAGGGCCAGGTTAGAGGACAGCGGCAATCTCCTCCAGAGCAAGAGTGCAGGCACCCGACTTGTGCTGCCTTGCAGCAGGTTCCTTCTTTAAGATGTCAGAAAGATTTTTCTCTCCATTCCTTCTTCTTTTTCCTTACACGTGTAAAGTTAGATTTAGGATAAACCCTTTAAAACTGATAGAGCGGTTTTTTAAATAGCATGTTCATTTAAGCATCGCTTAATATTTGCCACTGAAGTGAATATCCACAGGCTGCATAGGAAAAGGCAGCAGGTGAAAGGGCATTTTCTTGCAATATGACATTTTATCTTAGAGTAGCATTTTGGTGGTATCTAGGCGCCCCATATGACACTGTACCATAACTCCTCTTCAGACTGATGCTTACGGTAAGCCTCTCAAAGGCTTCATCCCATTCTCTATCTGCTATTTTAGAAGCTTCACATCAGATTTCCCAGGCAACATCTGACCGTCTTCACAATTGACGGAAGATGTGCATGAGCAACATATCTTTTTCTTCAGCCTTATTAAAGCAGACAACCAAGGTCAAGGAAGTTAGACAACACCTTGCATTGGGTTTACGTGGCAGGTTTGGCAGCGGGGTGCTGCAGGGGGTCACTGTGAGCAGAGCCCAGCACTGCCCCATGTCACAGCAGAGCCAGCTCCAGCTGCTCCAAAAGGGCCCCGCTGCTGCCAGAGCTGAGCCATGGGCATCGCTGGGTGCCTCTGGGAGAGCAGATTTAAGGAAAAACCAGCCGCACAACAGCATCTGGGAGAGAGGAGGGAGAAAACATGAGAGAAGCAGCCCTGCAGTCACCGAGGTCAGTGCAGGAGGAGGGCAGGAGGTGCTCCAGGCGTGGAGCAGAAGCTCCCTGCAGCCCAGGAGAGGCCCATGGAGAAACAGGCTGTTCTGCCCATGATGGTAATTGGTGAGTGATCTCCCTGTCCTTAACTCAACCCCTGAGCCTTTCTCCATGTGTTTTTTCCCCTCTTCCCTTGAGGAGGGGGGAGAAAAACGTAAAAAATGTAAGCTGCTTGTGGAAGCAACAGACCTGAGCTGTTCACGCAAGCTGAGGGCCGTTCTGTTCCCATCCCTCTGATGACAGCCATAGGGCTCGACAACCACAGCCAGCACACCACCCATCTGGTCTTCCCAAAACCACAGCCTCACTGACAATTCTCCTTCACATAAAGGTTTCCGAATTGTCCAAATTCATTAGAATCATCTTCTGTGATACTTTGATGTTTGTTTTTGCTAAGATATCAGTAGAAAGGGTGGTTTACTTTCTATGATCTTTTACTGAAGTCTCCCGTAATGCATTAGGAAAGTTGGAGACAAAACTGATTCCTGAACAGGACTGTTAAGATTTTCTCCAATCAGCGGACTGGGAAGTCCCACTTTAACCTGCAATCAGCCCTCTCACACAATTATTTATGAATAGCCTTCCAACTAATGCCACAAATGGCAGATAAATAAAGGATTGCTTAAGTATTCCAGTTTACTTTGCAGAAGACAAATCTCTCTTTCCAAGTGGCTGAGGCCATCTGCCTGGTTATTCAGACAGCCCCAAAGACAGACTCCAGGACCTCAAACACAAAAGGCCCCCAATTTAGTCTGTCACTTTTCTGCTCAGACTTTGTGCCATTTGGTTCATAAAAAGAACGAACCAACCAACCACACCACCCTGCTGGCAATGGTATCACCACCCAAAAATAACGTTGTTTAATGTGGGAAATGAGATTGTGACATGCAGTCATTAGCATTCTGAGCACCACGCACTAATGTACAGTGTCTCTCAGGAAACTCGAGAGAGGCCGTCCCTCAAAAGGGAGGAGTTTCTATCAAAAGAAATAAATAGCCATCAAGACAGATGATGCATGTCCAAAATGTGGGTACCGAGGTGGTTTCCTCTTTTAAAAGGGAGGCCGGAGTGGTTTGCACGTGTGTATCTGGCATGTTCAGCAGCTTCACCGGCAATTCTGGCTCAGAGATGCCTGAGGCACTATTGCAACCAGGGTGACAACGCTTGGAATCACAGAGCTTCTGCAGAAGGCAGGATCATGCAGGTGAGCACTCAGGAACACTCCCAGTAGGGATCTGTGCTGGGGTGACAGGTCGTATGGCAGCCCGATTTATTTCTGTACGCAGGTATCTGAAGCGTTATCTCCGCACACTGACGAACCTGAGTCTTGTAACAATCAGAATGTGGTGAATCATTAAGGTTCAGATGAAGAACCACCTTCTCATCTGTCCTGAAATACGCTGCTTGACCATCTTAGTTCTGATATCCAACACCATACAGACAAATTCTGCATTTTTTCGAGTTTCCCCACTTTATCACCCAGACTTCTTGCATTTGTACACGTTTCCTCTCATTTCCTCTTTTTAATCACATCCAGGGTTTTCTTTTTTTTTTTTCTTCCCTAAGTTCAGGAAGAAATAGCACTTTCCATAACCAGGCAGATCACTAGTTTTTGTTAGCGATAAAGAGACACTTCAGTGAACCAGTCAGTACGTTAAATCCTTTCTAAGCTGATTCCTGATTACTAATTTCTATTGAATGATATCTGGCATTTGCCTAAGAGGCTTGGACAGCTTTGCTGGTACTGTCAAATTATAGTTATTACACAAGTCTACATGAACATAATACATAATACATGAACACAGCCTCTCCAAGACATTCTCTATGTGCTTGACTACACAGAGACATGCAAACCATCTGTAAGGGGAACACTAGGTCACAGCCTGAATCAGTGACTGAGCACCTGGTGAAGGGCGGTGGCTGCCTGGGGAGCACAGGCAAATTGTTTGCACCTGTGCCCCCCCATGTAACCCGGAGGGGTGGACCCAGGGTGGGGCTGCCCTGGGCTCATTTAAGAGCCAGCCACAGAGGGGAGCACATCTCTCTTGTGGGATCTGGCTGCTCCTTGAGGAAGTGTCATTGTCTTGGTGGGGGATCACCATTACGTGAGTCTGAAACTTTTTGTTACTCCTGCTTATGACCCTTAAACTATCTAATGCTTTATCTGCAATTGCTAGAAATCTATCTGAAGAGTCTCGCTCCTTTGGTTGCACGATGCCCCCTTTTTGACCTAGGGCTGCAGTCTGAACTGGAGACAGTACTGGGGCTGTCTGACACAGGCAGGAAGAACTTAGTGCTGGGGAAGGAATTTCACTCTTTGGAGGTCAGGGTGAATAGGATTAATGCCATGTTTGCCAGTGAAGAACCGAGCATTAATAAACACAGCTCGGCTACCCTTGGCAGGCTGCTGACATACGGAGTGCACGCTCTTAACATCACAAAGGCAACTTGAAAAATTTTACAAATAAATGGATATAACTTCAGTTTTGCATTCATAACTGCACTTCTAACACAGAAATGTGGCAAATCACCATCAACTGCCTAAAGCTGGTGTCATTGTCTACCTTCAAAACTACACACAAAATTGCTTAAATTAACAGAACACAACCATTACCAGCTATGAAATATTTTACTGAGTAATTACAGCTTCCAGACATTTTACAAGATGTACCAAATTCAATTATAATTACATGAGAAAACATACGCAGATAAATATCTACACCTCACAAATCAAACTGACTTCTCCTTACTAATATGAAGTAATCAAGAGAGAATGAAGAAGCCAATACGCCAAAAAGCATCAGAAGGGTGCTGAAGGGCAGTAGAGGACACTTTTGACTCAAAGGCTGCGTGGAACGACATGTCTCAACTTTGAAGTTGCCCTTGGAAAGTTCTCCACCAGTGAATATCCTCACTGTTGGCTTCCAGACTTAACACGATTTTGGCAACAGCCAAAACACCTCTCAAATGCTTCAGGCTTTTCTCAGACACTTCATCTCGCATCCTTTTTCAGTCTCTTTACTTTGAAGAGAAACTTACCAAAAAGCATTATATTACATCATTTACACAACATTGCATATTTTTTCTTCTGTCTTCAGATTTGAGGCAGTTGATCACAACTGCAAATGCTCTAAATACAGTCTGAATTAAGTTACAAAAATCAAACTTAATTTAAGATCAGAGTGTGGAGCTGTATTCTGCTATTTTAACAGACACCCCGTCCCCATAACAGCACGATGAACACTGATAATACAAAAATCTGACCAGGCTTACTGTAATGTAACACTTCTGAGAAGTAACCAAGACCTTACATTTTTAATAGGTGATTTTGATTTACACAGGGAAAAAAAAAAAGAGATTGTCCTCAAGAACTATGTGTAATATAGAAAAATGATTCTCTCCAGGTCTACTACATTTTTTATTCAGTGGTACTTTATAAAACGTACACCCTCTTTACATCACTTGTCGGAAGTTCTCTTTAGCTCTGTTGCAGAATGTCATGGCTTAACTAGAAATCTTGTTTATCCACAGACACTTAAGCAAGCTGAAAATACAGACCAATGTATTCAACAATGGTCACAGACCACTGCAGCAATTCTGTAGTCCTTACAACACTGCACCTTTTTTTTCCCCACACTTCAGCACAATGTTTCAATCATTTTCTCTTGAATTCACTCCAGCTCTCATTTCCAAAATTAAAAGCACTTAACCTCCACTCACCTAACGTACACTTCCTCAACAAAGCTTCAAACTGAGATTACGCCATCCTGACTGAATAGGAGTATTCCTGATTAAGAAGTGGTTAAATTGAGGCACTGATTTTTCACTACAGAAAGATGAGTTTTCACCAGTGGGGGGAACATTTCCAGAAAAGAAAATGTTATACTACCTTGTTTTATGCATTCTATCAAATACCATTTCCTATCATTCTTTTCCTTTCCAGTCGTCATTTCTTGCTTCTGGCCACACTTTTTAGATTGTGTTGATCTCTTCCCTGACCCACATCCTCCACATCTTGTCTCCTTTTCCTTTTACCATGCATCTTGTTGCAGTTTCTTTTCTTCTGCTTCAGCCTAAAAGCCCAGACTGCCTGACTGCAGGTCCTACAGTCCATACAACCACATGGCACACTTCATTTTCTTCTAGGGACATCTTTCAGAAATCAGACTATTGTGCTTTAAAGCCTGGATTTCTACTTCTTTTTTTATATAATACAGCTATAGTTTTCTTCTGATCTTTGTTAGTTTGTTCTCACTAACAAGAAAGGGAAAATTATTTAAGCTACAGAACTCCACTACAAAAAAAATCTTTTCAGTACATCTCAACTTCTTGTTTACATTAAACAGGTAAACTGCAGAAGAGATGTTAGTTGTACCCTCTATTCAGAATTAACAATAAGAACAGAAGCAGCACAATATTTAAGCTAGGGAAAAAAGTGCGTTTCCGTTTTATATTCACTTCTGCAGTGTAAGCCTTTTAAGCATGTACAGAAGTTCAGTTCCAGTACAGGAGTCAATATTAATCAATTGTTCTACTCTATCAAATCAAAATGCCTTAAGAACATGACCACCAAATGACATACTTTTCTTTCAAACCTTAGACAATGTGCTTCTGTGGATTCTTTTGTGAGAAACACATCCAGACCATCTTTAGAGAAAGGATTGCTTAAGTGACCATTTTCAGAAATTGCAACACTAAAAACCCCTTGCAGGTAGCACATATTTGATGCACTCATCACTAGCAGAGGTACTTCCATAATGTGTAATTTTTCCTTTGTTAAGGAGAAGTCAGCTAAAATGATAACAAATAAGGAGAACATAGAATTGCAATCAGTGTATTGCCTAGACAAAACAAATCTGAAGCTCTTCCCTGTACTCCCTCCTTCTCAAAGGGAGAGCAATAAAAATTCCTCAGCAAAAACCAAATCTGTGGATATATTAGAAAAAGCTTCACCTACCAGAATCAGAGAATGCTGGTAGTTTCAGGTGGCATGATTTGAAGCTTTCAGAACAGCAATTGCTTTTCAAAACTGTCAATGTACAAGACAGCCAATACAAAATTCAGAGACCAGGATAGTATTCAGCCCTGCTATTAAGACATAAGCTCCTCATAATGGCTTCCTCCTCTCCAAGTAAGAGATGTTTTTGTTTTTTTTTTTTTAAAAAAGNNNNGCTTTTTTTTTTAAAAAAAAAAAAAAGGAAAAAAGAAAAAAGCATAAGAATTCAAAGTCAGAAAAGCACAGGCTGAAAGACCTTTAGCTTGAGCATGAACCACAGAGGATCAAGGATGCAACTTGTCCTTAATGTGTTTTCCTGTTCCCTGAGTCTCTGCTACCCCTAGACCAGGACACAAAGCAGTGTTTGTAATACAGTAGTCCACTAAAGGATTCAGTGCTACAACATGCTTAACAAACACTTCAGAAAATAGAGGCAGAGAACCACATAAAATACTGAATTCCACTGCATATAAACAATTTACGCTTGAAATTGATTCATGGGAGCAAAGATAATCACTTCAGAACTTTATCTTTATCTTACGGAAAACCAAATTATGAAAGAAAACATGTATTAGTGTCCAGCCAACTTTGACTTAAAATACGTTATGATCACTCAGTGTACTGGAATACTAAGAATTTTTTTCAAACAGCACAGACGTCAAAGATTTATGAGACATGACAAAACAAACAAGCAAACTCACAAAGAAGAGGGCAGTAGTACTTGGAGCACAGTCTGAAAAAATAAAACCTATAAGGCCAGTCTACAAAAATAAATTATTTTAAAAGCCTAAATCTTTATTGAAAAAAATCCTAGAGTATAACTTTGTTAGCTAAATCCCCACTCCTTTCCTTTAACTACTCCTTAAAAATCAATCTAAAACAGTCATCATGTAATTCTATTTCTGACAAAGGAAAAAAATCCACTCCTCCACACTTCACAACTTTTCTGCATTTCTGAGGATTCTATTTTGAAAATAGATTATTTAAACATTTTCCTCCAGAACACTAAACCAAAGGAAACGAAACACTGGACCCACATACCTCGAACTTTTTTCTTAAACTTGTGGAAATAGCAAAACTTCTAAGAACAATCTGCAAATTATAATACATACTAGAATGTAACAGCTTGGAATTACCTTGTTTTTCCAATCTGACAAGCTTCATGAATCAATATTTTCACCCAACTACAAGATACACAAACTTACAAGGAACTGCCAAAACCACTCTGCCTTTTCAGGGTAAACCACCATCCAGATCAGTTTTAAAAAATGAAAATGGATCCTCAATCTATGCAATTATTATGTATTCGAAACCATTCGAGATCTAGGTTCTTAAATTTAACATATTGTGTTGATATATTCAGTAATATAACTGGGAGAGAAAGATCTGTATTTTTCTCTTGGCATGTAAACAAAAGGTGTGTAGATGGGTATGCTTTTGACTTAAATAAGGAAATTAGGTTAAGAACTTGTATGAATTACATCTCTGATGAATAAGAAAGCATTTTTACAAGCTGTTGGAGAGGATGTCCTGTAAGAATATAACCTCATGCCTCCTCTTTAAAAAGATACTGGAATATTTCTCTAATCATTACCTAGATACTAATTTTGTGGAATTTCTACACTGCAAAGGGGCAGACTATGAAAAGTATTCCGCTGGCAACAGCGATGCCAGCATATAAACCATTTACATCATATTGACTATTTCCAATAACTCCTCCACAGTAAGATTTTCCCAGTTTTAGTCCCCTTCAGGTTTTTAACATTTCTAGAATAACATGTGTTTATTCAAATTCAAAATCTATAGAGGTATTGTAGCAAGTAGGAAAGAGGTTACGCATTTATCAGATTCCAGTGCTCTTCACGAATAAAACTAACATCAGCAGAGTGCATGACGAGTTGAGATGAAGCTCACACCGTAGAGTGAGGAGAAAGGTAAATCATTCATAATGTGCTTAAGTAATATTGACTTGCTATAGTACACTTACATTTAGTGAAAGATTTTAAAAGTAATTTGCATTTCAAATCATCAGGCTTAGTATACTAACTAGTTCTACAATGGGAGAAAACAGTAAGTGATGCCTTCTGGCTTAGCCATAATAAGCTAATATGCTGTCAAGAAGCCACTGGTGAAGAGGAATTATGGACAAAGACACTAAAGAGATTCTTTATCCACAACTCTGTATGAAAGTCCCACCTTTAAGCAAACCCTGGAATGTTATTCTATGCAAAATGACCAGCAAGCAAAGTGCTTTTCTGTTGTCAAAAGGCATGCCATTTTAAATTTTTCATGATTCACTAGTAAATTACATCTAATATGAGAAAAATTAAAGCTTTTAGTCAAATCTGGACATACTGGTCTCCACAGTTATTTGCTGCAATACTTAGAGTTTAATCTTAATAAATGGATTTTTGAGGACCTGTGTTTCCTATCAGCATTTCTTCTCTCAGCCAGTCATTACCCAGTAACAGAATCACTAGGAGGCTCTTATTGCCACCTCTCACCCATGAGCAATTCTCATTTTGCTGAAATATTTTAAAGTGCATAAAGGATTTTCCTCAGAGTTATTTATACATAGTTATTTCACTTATATTTCAATTTGCATGATCATAGCCTCTGTTAAACAACTGGCTCTTGAAGAATCTGGTAGGACTTGGGTGCCCACTGCAGAAATCCTTTAAGCTGATTTTGTACAGTGCTAGAATTGCAAATTTCAAAGTTATAAAGTCTAGGCACTTATCTCATGATTGCTGAGGATCGCTGTTGTAATTCTTTTGCTTTCCCAGACAAGTATGGGCAACTCTTTTTAAAAAAAAAAANAAAAAAAAAAAAAAAACACAAAGTAGTTCAGAATTCAGGTAATGGAAAATGCCTATCAGTGAATAAATAAAAATACAATGTATTCATTTGTTTAATTATAAATATTCCCAATACATTTTTAACTATTACTTCCAAATATATTTCTTACGTCTTCTAGCAATGACCATTTCTGGCAACACTGCCTATTAAAAGTATAAAAAGCCAAAAATGCCACATAACTTTTAATAAACACTACCGTAAATATCTCCTAGATTGCATCAGAAGATATTTACCAAAAAAAAAAGTGTAAAAGTAGAGGGGAAAAAAGAATAAAACTTAAACAGAGGAAATTCACTGAAATCTTTACATTTTTTTTTCTTCACAGTAGCTCTACATACTCTGGCTAACCACACAAAGCTGACTCCACCAAGGAGAAAAATCTGTATTTTCTGAAGTGCTGTTGGTAATCACAATGGTGGCAAAAAGGTTTCCAGGTCATGGTACTTGAGAGAAGGCCAGTGCCTGTTTGAAAGAACTTATCTCATAGAAAACTGTGAAACAATCACACAGTTGAAATAAAACAATTAGTTTAAGGTTGGCAGGTTCCACTGGAACAAACTCTTCCTAGCTAATCTTAATATCTCCCAAGAACCTCTAATGATATCTTGAAAGAAACTAAAGAAGTGCAAACTGACTGCAAAGGGACACAAATGGAAAAACTAAATGTGCTGTATATTTTCAGGCAGTTACATTTGCCTAACTAAACCTCAAGTCTGAAGTTCTGAATTGCACTAAACAGACAGATTCTCCAGTAGAACTTAAGTAGCTTTTCAAACTGATTTTGCCATGGAAATTTTTGTCTGTAAGTCTAACGCTCTTCGAGAAACAGAAGCAGTGCTAACAGTCCAGGAAGCCTACAAGCTAAGTAAGCGAGGTATGCTGCTGAGGTCACTGCAATTTCAGAAGCTTTTCAGCCCTTCATGTGACTTCTTCCCAAGTCGGTATCAACGTACAGATTGCTTCTGCTAAGTCTATAGTATCTCCAAGTCCACATGACGAACATCAGGATTTCGTTGCTGAAATTAAAAGAATAAAATTACATTTTCATTGAAAACATTCAACAATTTTTGCACCTAGATACAAATAATTGATTTCTGGTATGATGCTGACAAATGGATCACAAATCCCTTTTTCTGTTAACATCAGTAATTTTAAAATGAGGAATAGCTTCAACAAATACAGCTATTTATTATGAGATATTTTGAAGACTACGTCATCTATTTATTTGACAAATACTTTTTAACTTTGCAGCTGAATTAGCTCATGCTTTATAAGGTAGGAAACAGCTCTCTTGACTTTAAAAAAAAAAAAATTAGTTTATATATAAAACTACTCAAATAAGACCTTGTTAAAGTGATATACATGCATTTAACAAATAATTTCCTGAATAATAGATAATTGCTGAAATAATTTGTTGTATGCCATTGAAACTATTTATAAAGATTCAAAATACTATTTTCTATTAAGACATACATGTTTTCCAATATTGTAGGAGTATGTTATCATCATTACATGGATTGTATAATCCATGAGAGGTATACTGATAGTGTATTCCTGAAGCACATTTAGTAGCAATACAATCACTGAAATCCCCAACTATACCGAATCCCAGAATTCATGTTTATAAAATAATCAGTCATGAGCCTGCTGCTTAAAGGCTGTGAAGAACTGGATCTGCTGATGCAATCAGACCCCCCAAATATTTTGGTTTATAAACAGCATCACTCTAGGGATATAAACAAAAACAAGAATATCAATCAAAAATGACAGACAAGGATAGATGTGGTTATGAGCAGCCTCCTGATGAAGGGAAGAGATGGTCACAACACTACTGTATCTGTCTGGCAACCAGTATAGTACAATTCTATAGTCATGTCCAAGAAGGTACAATGAACAACCGCAAAATAAGTAACAATCCTTTGTTGCTTTAACCAAAGTACAGTTAAATCTCAGAATGAAAGAAAAAAGATTGTAATGATGAGGTTATGACAGGCCTATAAAAACAGTGAATGCTGTATTGTTTCAACATGAGCAAAGCAAGTTGTGTAATTGAAGCCCTCACCACACAGGGGTGACGCAAGGAGTTTTGAAAGAATGCGAAGTACCAGATTAAAAACAAAAAAACATGAAGCTTTGCTTCTTTAAAACTAAAACAGAATTCAACAGCCTGGAAATAACTTCACATTAAGAGAATACTCTAGCATTTACAGAGGCACAGTTCTCATTTTATGAAAACCGTTCTATAATGGTATAAATCTGACCAAAATGCAGAAGAAAAACAAATCAAAGGCAAAATAAGGGTTTGCTGCAGTTTAAAACTTAGAGAAACTACAGCAAGAGAACTGGCATTACAATCATCCACTTCTTCCTATTTCTTATACTTACATAATCCCAAGAAATAGAAGCAGTGATACTGTTTAAAATATATCAGAATATGCATTCCCTATTAAACAGGTAACTTTTACCTTTAGGTCCTTCTCAAGTCTGTCTACTTCAGCTCCCAGCGTGTCAATGATATTCTCACCATGCTTAAGCATGAATGCTTCTAATTCTTCAAGGGTCTTCACTTGCTGAATTTCCTAGCATGAGATCAAATTTAATAGGTTGAGAAAAGGGTGGGGGGTGGTGATGGTGTTAGAAAATAACCCTACAGAGAGTTCTGACACATTTAATGGGACTGGAAGTGCAAAAAAAAAAAAACACCCAAACAAAAATGTCAGCAGCTTTTGCCACTTTCAAAACACTATCTACTCTGGTGTCTCAGAGAAGTATATCTATTTAATGCAACTAACTGGCTCATCATTACACCTGCATTTCACAAACAGCTTTCTTCCTTTTTATGTAAAAAGAGTCTAGAGATCTTTATTTTCTAGAAGTTCCCAGGGTATCATTTGCTCACAAGGCAAAGCAGCATGTCCCCACATAGTCTTCCACCATTTTCATGCATTCCTGCTTTTCCATGCGCTGCTTAGTCTAAGAACCACATTACTAATTCATCTTAAATCCCACAACAATTACTGTGAAAGCTGCTGTAAATATTGCTCCCCAATAACATCAAAAAACTCAAGAGTCCAAGTGCACAACAAACTGAAACAAAGTTAAGGAAGAAAGGATGCTACACTCCCTGCTATCCTCAGCTCTCCTACCCAAGAACCAAATTGGCTAGAATCCATTTGCCCTCTAGCACCTCAGCCATAGGTTAGATGATACAGTTGCAATATAGGACAAAAAGGTTATTGGTAAGACTCAGGAATTATTAAATAGCCAAGTCATCATGTGTATACAACTACAAAAGCTTTGCTTTCTGCCCCGTTACTCTAAAACTGAAAAGACTAATAACGTACTGGATTAAGCTTAAAAAACATCCCCCAATCCCACTGATGTGGGACTATGACAAGGGCAAGTCTAATGAGCAAAAGAAATGGAACTAATCTGAATGACAGCACTTCAACTGATAAAATGTCACAATTTCAGAATGAGCAGTGTTGATACCAATACAGGATAAGCTGGTTATTTAAAGAAACACAGACCAAAAGGCAAGCATTATGTTGGCCCATGACTACGGACAACTGAGCCCTGCTGAAAGTGGCCATCTATGACGGTTTCATAGCTGACACTAGGGTACTACATGGACCTATAAGGACCTATCTTACAAGAAACAGCTGCCAAGCTAGAAACAATCAGGAAAAAAAAAATAGTGAAAGCTGTATGCAAGAGAAGGGCATAGTGGGTACAGAACAAAAGTTAAGGAGGCCTTTGAAAAGAAAAGCAGCGCATTGAAGGGCTGTAACAGCAAAGGACCGCAAGCAAACCTGCACTGCTCCTGTTGCACAAACTTGATAGCACTCTTCCTTCCAATAAACATATTAAATTGAAATCAAATACATGAACAGAACACATTGCACTATATATATATATATACACACACATATACTTTTATTATTATTATTAAAGGGTGGTATTTTAAAAAAAATGGGACAATGACTAATAGCTTCAAGATTTACATTAACTAAATGTAAACTCAAATAACTGCTAAATCACGTTTAATGGACAGACATAAAATGCAGAGACCTAATTTTCATTTTGAAAGGATAGCAGAGAAAAATCTTGTAGCTACATAAGCAAACACATAGAAGAAATAGTTACTGGTGAAAATAGATGGACAAGCAAAACATTTTGCCAACTTAAAACTCTCCTTGTAGTTTAGATAAATTATTCCTTATTTCATAGCTTTGCCATGTAAAATTCAACTCAGAGAGGTTTTAAATTTCACTATTGAAGAGAAGGATTTAAAAAAGCTTCGCTGAACTACAGTAGAATCAGAGACATTAAGTATGGTTAATAGATGAATGCTGTCAAAATGCTCAATCATGTGAGGCAATTTGTATTCAAGCCTAGCCTGAATGGCAGGATCTGTAAACTACAACTCTGCTTCTTCAGCACCCAAGGCAGATATCTATGCCAAAACATAGGCTTATGCTCAAGTGACAGGCTTCTAGTTTTAACTAGAGTTCTTGTAATTTAATAAATATTTGATGAACCATGTTTTTACCAGAATGATTTTAGACAGATCTGCATTTTCTAAAAGTTGAATTAAAAAATCTGCCCTCCTTCCTACCCAGGCCCTGCTAAGTCCAAAAATGGCTCTATTTCAGCAGCACATTATTATGATTCTGTGAATAGATACACTAACACAAACCTTCAAAAAGAAGTCGTCACTTCAGTGTCTCATCTACTCAAAAAACTTTTTTTAAGCATACTTGAAACTGGAAAGCAAAATCAAATGTTGGAAGTAACAAAACCACTTTGTTTAAACATACTTGTAGCAGCTGTTCAATGTCTTGTTTTTCCAGGTAAGAACGAGTAACAACCCGTCCATCAAAGTCTACTTCTGCCTTGAATCTCACTTTGCTCATTCCCATGTCTGTGGCTTTAACATCATGAATTGCTCTGAAACAATAATTTTTAAATTTCAAATTATTAAAATCATTTTGTCATCACACATTTCCATTAAATATTGACTTATATTTAACTAATTATATCACTTCCACGGGTACCTGCTGCACCAACACAAGTATCTACAGCCCGTCTACAAAGGGCTGGCTACAATAAAAGACAGGCTACAAGAAGCATTGCAGACTTAGAACAAGATTTGTAGTATTTAAAAAGAAGATTTTTTTAAAAAAAATGCTTTTAGCTTTTGAGTTCAACTTATTTGTTACCACATTGAAGGTTTTGTGCTTTCTTCCACTGTAAAATACAATATAATGTGATGTGAGGGAAACCCTAGGTCATGGCCTGAATCAGTGATTGAGCACCTGGTGAAAGGTGGTGGCTGGCCTAGGGAGCCCCTGTGCCCCCTCCTCACGTGACCAGAAGGGGTGGACCCAGGGTGGGGCTGCCCTGGGCTCATTTAAGAGCCAGCCACCAAGGGGAACACATCTCTCTTGTGGGCTCTGGCTGCTCCTGGAAGAGGCATCATCATCTTGGGAGATCGTCATTACGTGAGTCTGGAACTTTTGTTACCCTTGTTTATGACCGTTAAACTATCCAGTACTTTACCTGGGATTGCTAGAAATCTATCTGAAGCAATCTTGTTTCTTCATTTGCATATCTAGAATGACCTGCAGCTATGTAAAAATCAATCCTTAAGCACCCTCAATTCTGAGGTAAAGAACAATGAGCTGATTTGTGCCAGGTGCTGGAAGATCTTGTTGCAATTACAAAAATGTCCTTTCCTAGCTAACTACAGAACTAGTAAGGGTATAATTTGGAGAACTTTCCATTCAAAACTACATTTCACATACGAAAAAGCTGTGGGTGTTGTGTTTAGAACTCATTTTTGACCATACTGTTCATGACTAATCATAGTACAGCTGTTTGTAACTGGTGAAAACATCTATTTATTTAGAAGTAAAAGAGCAAAACAGATATTTGAGGTCAACTATAAACAAAGTTCCAATGACTGTGCTTCTGTTGACAGGAAATCCAGTCTTGACAAATCTTAAAATTCTAACGTAACATTTGGAATAAGCAATAAAGCTCACTTGATGGCATGCACTAAAGTTCTTCCCATTTATTTTAGTAAGCTATGCGATTTTGCAGCATCTTTAAAATTACCATGTGCTTTGTCTTAAGCAAATTGACCCTCCCCATTTAGAAATATTTCTTCTCTTTTGGATGCTTATAAATTAGACGTAACTTCACAGGGAGTGCAGGGAGAAGTGGAAGGTGTATATTTCTGAAGTAGCCTGCTATAGTGAACAGCATACAGAAAACAGGAGGCAGAAATTTAAGATGATCAGTCACAGAAGACATCTGCTGAACTCTCTTAGAACGCTCAGGATGGGGAGGGATAGCGTCAAGCACATTAAAAAGAGATACACAGACCATGAACTAAATGTAGATGCACAGAAAAATACATTAGAGTAAATAGTCCTAAAGCAAATTAGAAGAACTATCAGCTTACTGATAGCAATGCATAATTTCCAGCTCCAAATAAACTTGCACAGCAATTCTGTGGGACATTACCAAATCAAAACACTAATAAATGAAGTAATCTAACTTGTATCAAAACATCTCCTCACACAAGAGGGTATTTCAGGTTCCATGTGGCTCACTGAGGATTACTGAAGAGAATTCAAGTCTATGTGATTCAAAAACGTTAAAGATGTATCAAGTCCCTATCAGAGCTAAGAAAGAAGGTAACATATTTCCTATTCTTATTAGGCAGTAAATTGATAATAAAATACAGTGGAATTATGTGTATTCTACAGATGTGGAAAAAATGTCTATCTTACTGCTGGTAACCTGTCTAAGAAAGGCAAGATCATGAGCCAGCAGCAGAAAATCACAAGTAATGCAAAATACAAATGTACATACTAAAACTGAAGATGCAAAGCTTGTGTATGGAAGCTTCCAGGTGGCTAGAGCACACCTTCACCACAAACTAAGGAAAAGAGCAAGTTTCACATTGAAGTAAAGATTGTCAAGAAGTTCAAGTTAAAAGCTTTGAGCCATCAGAAGTAATACTTCCTCTGTTTAAAAAAAAAAAAAAAAAAAAAAAAAGAACAACAGTAAAGACANAAACATAACAGTAGCACAGTTACCTAATAGCTGTTAAAATAAATAAAAATGATGGAAAAAAATATGAACAAAAAAGCTAAAAACTTTCCCAGCTGAGGATAACTGACTGAAAGACCATTTTAGATCACTAATGAAGTGCTACAACGACAACTTACTGAGCAAAATGAAAAGAAAGAGAAAATAAATAGCCACAAGTATTTTAAAATAAAAGAATTATGACGTTCAGGAAACTGATAGAAGTGCAAAAAAGGCACTGTTGGTGATACAACCAAGTTTTGTTTTCTTTTTAAGTATAGCAGAAACAAAAGGATAACCTGGAAAAAAGCCTGATACTAGGTGGAAATAGTAGAATTGCTACATATGATGTAGAGTAGGCAGAAAATAAGCATTGTCTTCTTGATCTGAAAAAAAAAAAGGCAGAACACTATACTTGTACAACAAAGCATTTCTCTTAGCAGCCAAGAAGCATACTGGACATTTGAAAGAAAAAAAAAACTCCTAATTCATCAGGCTCCGTAACTTGTATTCAAGTCAGAAGAACTATGAATAACTTTGAGAGGCAATTAATTTCTCATCTTGCAGCACTAATGAGAGCGGGGAAAAAAATGTTGTGTTAAAATTTAACAATGACAACTAAGTCAATCCATTTACCTAAAGGCAATTTCACCTGACAACCCAAGACAAAATAGTGGAAAAGGTGGTAAAAATACACATTAAGAGCATTAATATCAGTCATTAGGGTTTTAGTGAATGTAGGTCTTGTCAAACAGACCCTGTAAAAAAAAAAAAATTCAAGATTTAGTTGAAAAAAATAATGAGAAAAAATCTGTTTTAGTAGCATAGCAGTTAGTATTGTCTGATAAATAATTTATAGTTAGTAGTAGAATGTGATGTTCAGGTAACCTACTGCCAAAATAGTAAAGTAGTAGCAGCGACAGTAAGGAAGGGAAAACAAATAAATCAATCAGATCCTCTGGATACTTTGGTCATTTTGGATCTAAAATACCTTTTGATGAATAATAAATGATTCCCTAATATATCTCCTCCATATTTGGCAGAACGCATCTAAAAATAAAGATTGTAAACCTCTCCTGAAAGAACAAGGGAGGACTCTTCTGAGAAGCAGCAACACCAAAAAGGATTGCACTGAAAACTCAAATACAGTCAGTTCCTTACTAAGTCTTCACTTTCTTATTACCCTCTGTGCTTTTTTTATTATTATTTTTTGCTCTAAAAAAAACTTCCATCAAGAAGGAGATGAAACAAGTCTGTTCTTTTGAGGAGTTACAGCTGTCTACAAAACAATATAATGCAAAACAGTGTTTGGGACAGAAAAGATTTTAGGATTCCAGGCTGGGATGAGGAAGAGCGAAACATTTGTGCACTTTGGACAAAATAACTACAGAAATCATGTACAAATAACCACATGAACTCACCTACTCTAGAATAACGCTGCTGATATACACCCAACTGACAATTCATACTGTTGTCATTCAAATTAATGCAGGGCCACCACAAATACAGTTTAGCTACTGACATGAAAATCCCAATGTAGCTCTATCCCAAAACAGGAATCTTGCTTGCATCAAGATGCCCAACTTCTGCAGTGAAGGGCATGTTGTTCATATCTGTTGCTTGCAACTGAGATGATACAGGGCTTTAAACACAGGAATAGCTGAAAGAAACTAATGGGCTTGGTTTTTGTTTTTCTCTCCAGACCTTAGGAATTCATACAAATAAATAAATAAAAGCCCTAAAATGCTGCAGCTCAGTTTCTTAGAAATACATTCCCAACTAAAGATTAAGAAAACAAAATGCCTTTTGCTTCTAAATTAAAGCTAATCAGGTTGAAGTAATCTAAAACAGCTCCTTAGAAAGCATTTATACAAGATTTCAGAATTACAATGAGCTATAAGTTTGTTCTTTCCAATTGAAGATTTCCAGAGAGAGAGAAATTAGCACTGAGTTCATTCTGTAAGCATCTAACATGCAGAATCTATTGTATCATAACACTACTGCAGAACTTCACTGCCAACTGCTACAGAATTCCAGACACTGAATATTAACAGTAACACAGAATTAAAACATTTAAGTGTTATAAGCTATAAAAGCAACATCGCAGCATCATTTCAGCTTGTAGTTTATGTATTTGAAATCACTTCTGAATTTGTCATGGCCCTCTCAATTAAATCGTGACAATTCCAGTAATTAATGTAGTTGTTGGTGCACACAAACAATTTCATTTCAGCTGCGGAACATCTGAGAGGTAGGAGTGTTCACTTATTACATTTTTAGCACAGATGTTAGTAACAGCTAACATTCTAAAATCTCAATACAGAAGATTTCACCGTAAAACAATCTCACTAGATTTCTCTTACCTGAGTGCTCAAATGATTTTTCCCAAATGTTATTTTCCTGCTTTTTGCTGTTTGTAGTAGAGTTTTTGAGTTGTAAAAATTCTCACCTTACTACAGGATCACTTTCCAGTAACTCAGTAAGTCGCTGCAGTTGTTCAGGTTGGATAGATCGCCCCAACAGGGCTTCAGTGTTACTGTAGATTAGAAATGCTGACACAGTTCCTAGCAAAGTTCCAACACCTAGAGACCCCACGCTGTCATAGTATGGGTTTCCTAAACAAGACATCTCAAATCAGTTTCATAGAACGTTACTGAAACATATCAGATAATTCAGATTTCATACTGAAAGGAGTACATTGTTTGTTTGTGTGGGGCTTTTTTGTTTTGTTTTAGTCACTGGCAACTCCTTACTACTGATAAACAAGAGGAAGTTGGAAGAATAAAGTTACCAAAAGTCTCAAGTCCCTCCTGTCTCCTTTCTCCCGCAGGACTGACAAACAAGTACACTTCTCAGTTATTGGGGTTTCTGGGTATAGATTTAAGCTGATACACTTACACATAGGTAGTAGTACAACCAAATGTCTTTATTCTTCTATCAGTACAGCAGCACTGATTTATTAAATTAATTAATAGCCATTCCTTGAATTCAGTATTTACATAACAGATGTTAAACAGGTATTCACTGATACCAAGACTGGCAGAAACTGCACTGTATTTTAACTTTATGAAGGAAGCTAGAGATGGAATTAAAAAAAATGACTTCTATATTTAAAAAAATAAATAAATAAATTGCAACTAACTCATTGAAAGCCACAAAACTGTCCTATTTTAAGTAATTTAAAGAAACAAAGTCAAAATCTTAAAAGAGGTAAATAAATAATCTTCCCTCTATAAAATTTCGCTGTGCAAGGACAGATTTTGAATCAGTTGCTATACAGATCATGCATGATTTGGGTTTGTCATGTTGCTCAGAAGCAGCTATCAGAAGATAACGCTAACGCCACTACATATCAAAAGGAAGAAAAGAACTGCTTCCTTGAATCATAGAATGGTTCAGGTTGGAAGGGACCTTAGAGATCATCTTGTTCCAACCCCCCTGCCATGGGCAAGGACACCTCCCACTAGACCAGGTTGCCCAAAGCCCCATCCAGCCTGGCTTTGAATACTTTCAGGGAGGGGGCATCAACGACTTCTCTGGGCAACCTGTTCCAGTGTCTCACCACCCTCACAGGGAAGAATTTCTTCCTTATATCTAGTCTAAATCTACCCTCTTCCAGTTTATAACCATTACCCCTTGTCCTGTCATTATCTATCCTTGTAAAAAGCCCCTCCCCAGCTTTCCTGTAGGCCCCTTCAGGTACTGGAAGGCTGCTATCAGGTCCCCCCGCAGCCTTCTCTTGTCCAGGCTGAAGAGTCCTAACTCTCAGCCAAATCCCAAATCCTCCCCATGTGGATGGGGAGCTGAATACCACTGAACAAGGAAGCTCAAATTGTGTAAAATAGGTAAATTACCTATGTGACCAAACAGGCGTACCTTCAAAACATCTTAGCTTGTCCAACAAAACAGCTCAAAAGAAGTTAAATCCATTTGTGTACAAGTACTCTTTCAAGCTTTATCCCATCAATTACAGACATACGGAAAAACACAGGCTTTTAAAATTTTATTTTAAATACTTTAACTCAAACTACTGGAAATCAGACTAGAAAACAGCATAAATCTCTGGAAGCTCACACAGCGCAAACATCAGAAAAGAGCAGAGCTATACTGAAGTCAACCAATACAAACAGTACTCTGTGTTCATAGAAGAAGAACTTCATATTCAGCACAAGAAGAAATTCATATTCAGCTTGCCTCAGCCTGAAGCAGAATTTTACCTGTTAAAGAAGTCAGACCCATACAGGTAGCAGCTACAGCCACACTCAGAACTGCTGCAGCATCCTCCAGTAACACTACATTGGTACTAGGATCACGACTCTGCACGACTGTACACAAAAACATGAAATTGCTTTGAAAATCTTAGCTTTACCACATTATGCACAGTACTTTATAAACAATGTTAATACTGCCAAATTGAAAGAAAAAATTCCATAAATACATAGTTGTAAACTGTGAATTTTTACATGCTTTCACAAAGCATTCATAAATATTGAGAACAAAACCCTGTGCAAATTACAGAAGCTTCTCCAAAACGTGAAAAATGTAAAGCAGCATTTATTAAAAAAAAAAAAAAAAAAAGAAAGTACTTCAGGAGAAGTATTTAAGTAAGTACTGCTACTTAAATCAATGTTTTCACCTAATTTGTAAATCATATTTGTGACTAGAGTAGAAAAACATAGACCAGTAAAGCAAGGGTAAGTGGGAAGTCAAAAGACACAAAATTGTTTCTATAATTATGCAAACACAATTAAATAGGTTCTGTTTTAAATAACTACATACCTTACTGCTATAACGACACATACCATATTGATAAAATGTCAGACCCTTGGCTCGAGCACTCCTGCGGATTTCATTTATAGCAACAAGAAGGGTAGCTGAAACAAGACCAAAGTAGTTGCTGAATATGGTTAGAGGGGTTAGAGGCAAAAAAAAAAAAAAAAAAGTTCACCTTGAAAAGGGGGGAACTTTTCTTTGTATCATCACAACAGATCATCAAGAAAGCCCTCACTATTTATTGATACTTTGACAAAGTAGAAAGTAACCTTTTCTACACACATCTCCCCATACAAATGTTAATGGTTATATTCACAGATAGTTTAATATCAAAAAGGCATTCTATGTAGACTTTGAAATGATATATTCTTCAACTTTTTATATAAATAGATAAAGTTTTCCCACTTCTTTTGTTTAGCACAACTGTCACTGACAGATTTCAAAGCTTTACAGCTGTATAAGCAAGGACTAATCATCACTGTAATTACTCACAGTGTAGTCTCAGAGATAAGGAACACTTAAACAGAAATACTTCTTGGAACTACATACCTCCTTCAGATACCAACGACCCTGCTAAAATGCAGTATGCCTGTAAGGGAAGGAAAATAGGAAAAAAAAAGTCTCAGTTATTGTTGTATTTATACTTGTACAGGTCTCTTCCCCACAAAATACCCAAATACTGCATTCCAGAACTCCACTACACACCTGCCATGTAGCTATCCATAAACAGAAAAAAGCGATCCAGCAACCAAGAATATTTGAATTATGCAATATATCGTAAAATAGAAAATGATCTTGGCAGGCGAGAAGTAGAGATGCAGGGTTTAAAGAACAACTTCTTCTACAAGATCAGCTATAGCTATAACAAGATTTCTGCCCTCAAAACGTGACCCTCAAGGATGGTTTGAGTTAACTGTTCTAGGATTCAAACTGACTTAGAAGGTGAATTTCAGACAGTGCCATTATTTTCTATTAAATCAGCAGTACTATGTGCAGATACAATAACAAAACAAGATTAGCTTACCCAGAGAAGAGATTCTATAGGATGAGGGTGGAGTAAACCCATGATCCCATGATACCAAGAAAGTCCTGCACCCATCATGAAAATGCCCACCCCGCTAATCAAGGAGGCAATATAGCGCATGTTTGTGAAGCCATACCTAGATGAAAACAAAGAAAGTGATTTAGGAAAACAAGTTACTGCATCTCTACAAACGTATCTACAAGCTTTTTCCATGAATTTGTACGTCTTACATTATCACAACTGTGCCTCTACTTTAGATGCAGGTGCTAAATCCAATCTAACCCAAGTTAAAAAAAAAAAAAAAAAAAAAGGCACTTGGAAAATGATATCAAGTACATACTAAGACATCAAGTGTAGATATTTATTTCCTTTTTAAACAAGCTGTACTAGCTCTTGTGCAGAGACCAAAGGTTTTTTTTTTTTTTTTTTTAACTACTGCAAAAAAAAAATTGTTCTTGTCACTTTTACATTATATTGAAATGCTACTTCTATAGCAAAGGAAATGACAACTAACCTTATAGGCAGCTAGTCTATACATTTTTTTAATGCTAGTGTAAAGAGAAGAAAAGTTGTGATATCTTTGTATTTCAGCTAACTGCAGACCTTTAATGCTTGCAGTCTTTATGAGTAGAGGGCAGAGGTAAAGCAATATTACAGCGTGCCTTTATTCCTTTTCTGACGTTGTCTGCTACTACAAACAGTACGTTTCTTCAGTGACATGTCTAAAGCAACAGTACAAAAGACTAACTTTAAGGAAGAAGTGAAAAACGTGACAGTGGAAGGAGATGCCAAGAATATTTCAACAAGATGAAACCATTTCTTCAAATTACTTGAAGCTCTCAATGAAGAAAAACTTAACTAATTCTGTAAATCAGACGTATATTAAGTATAAGACATATATTAAGCTGTTGCTTACAGTTAAGAATTATTTGCCCAAATATATTAAATGTAAAGCATGTTAAGAGCAGGAAGCTAATCATGGAGACTACAGCTTCTAATGTTCATGAAGCTGTAGGAATATATTGTCAAAATCCCTGTTACTGACATAAGAGCAAATAGTAGTTTGAGTCAAATGCATTTTCATAGAATACAAGTAGCTTGCTTGAAAAAAAGTACTTTGAAAATAGATGACAAAGGTTTGGGTTTTCTTGGTTTTGTTTGTTTTTTAAATGTTGATATTCATGCAAATACTATACAAAAATCATGTAAATCCATCCACTGGAAGAGGCAGAAGAGCTCAATAACGTAAAGGAATAAAGCCAATTAAAATAGTACACATCAAAACACCACAACAAAAAACATTAAATATTATAATATGCATCAGTCTACTTAAGCTAGAATTCCTGCAGTTTGGCAGAAATCTATTTTCTTTTTTTCTATGTTAAAAATCAGAAGCATTTCAGAAATTAGATGAAATGGTACATTTAAAAAGAATAAGGTGATGCACAAAGAACTGATCTTACTCCTATATATGATTACTGAAACCATTATTTACTCCAAAAGCTTACGGATGACTAGGGTCAGGTGTCCTTGCAGACTGACTGATGCCCAAAGCTAGCAACGCCTATTTAGCACAAAAGAAAAATACATTAGTTGAAGAAAATACTAGAAACAGAATCTGTTTCATCTGAACTGGAAAGAGAAATAAAACCAGGTGCAATTTGCTGATTTGCACATGTGCTTTTGTTACTGATGTTTCCTTAGAGCTGGAATATAACCCTCGATATCTGTCAACCAAATCTAAACCCTTCCCTACCCCCAACAAATGTTAATTATAACTGTAAGAGATTTTAGAATTGTAACCTAAAGTGAACATTGTGTGTAATCACAAGTGTCATCACTCTGCTTCAATGTGACGGAATGTAGTTTTTCAGGAAACAAAACTATTAGACCCCTCTTGAAGAGGAATTATATAGAGATTATGTTGATGGCATATAATTTTAAAGCAATAATTTCATACTTTTAGCTTCTTCCACTTCCGAACCTAACATTCTCTAAACTGAAGACAAAAACCCTTGCTGTCTAAGTGGAATGTTTCGGGTATATTTAATTAAGCATGGATTAAAACATTGATGCAGTAAATTACAAATCTAGACCTCAATTTTACAAAATACACACTTTATTTTACGAATGTGAATATATCGAAACACAATAAGGAGTACTAAAACTGAATACACACTGTAGGCTTTGCAGCAGTAAACTGCTTTGAGGCAGCAAGGTTTCTCCTGTAATTTCCCCCAAAACACATACTATTTAGATAAAATAATAAAGAGGTATACTTTGTACATTAGCTTAGTTTCAAGTCCCACTGATGATGCATGAACTAGCTGCATGCAGTTCTAATTACCACAATTCCTCTTTCAACTTACTTCTAAAAAAAACTTTCAGAAATTACATTCTGACTTGTCTCATTCTTACATTAATAGAGATTAAAATTTCATTTCTGAAGTATCAGGACACACACTCAATAACTCTAAGATGACAAATGCAACATTTTTGTCCAGGATGGGCAGGGATCAAGGCAGGGAGGAGTGATCATGTAAACCAAATTACAGGGATTTGGTTCTGATACATCTGGTACATTCTGATAAATCCCAGGACAGACTTCGACTAATATTTTAACCTGCTTAAACTTCTTCAGTACACTTTCATCCTGTTATTTAAAGGGAAAACAGGTTGCAACTGAAGTAGGAACAATTAATTACACGTAAGAAAATAACAGCTCAGAAGAACAGAAGTAATCATGGGAGGGAGAAGGGTGGAGTAACGTAGTTTTTGTAGTCCAAATATTAAAACAGGTTTTATTTATAATTGCAGATGACTCTTTCTAGATTCTTTCTGCACTGAAGGCCTCTAGACTAGGTCAATTATTCTACTGGTGGTAGAATCTGCCTACGATTTGATAAAAACCACACACAATAACATGTTTTAAGTGATATTCCTCCTTTTCTCCAGGAAACTAAAAATATACTTATATACTCATATGCAGTAAAGAGTACATCTTGCTCCCCCTGGATGCATGCATAGCTTATCACACTCTGGGCAGGCTTTGTAATCTGAATGACTTAATCCAAAAATTATTTAATCATTGAGCAGAACACAAGAAACTCTCCTGGATGTAACTGTTCAGTTAAATAAAAACTACTAAGACTTTAAATGGCCATTAAATACTAAACTAGTAAACTGAATTATTGCTTTCAAGTGTAATACAAATACCTTTATTCTTGAAAAATAGCTACAATTGCTAACTGAAGCAGAATAGAAAAACACTCACCTGGTTGCATGTGTCTGCTAAAGAATGTATAGCTTCTGAAAACATACTTGCAGAACCCGTGTAAACCCAAGCAAGTAGCTTAAAGAAAAAGTTCAATCCATTTCTGCAAACAAAGAGAAGAAATAAGCTAAAAAAACACCAGAATATTTGGTCTTTAATATTTTCAGCAACACTGCAAGCACTGTATAATCACGCATTTCCTGCCAGCAAGTGGTGAAACCAACTATCAGTTCATTGGAGACCTGTACAGGCAGGTAAGACGCAAACATGTTAAAAAGCCCCTTCAGCTGAAATTGATATGTAAAGATGTACAATTTGTTTTTCCAAAAATCATTAATTTTTAAGAAATCCTGAATGAATTACACTTTCTGAAAGCTATCATCACTTTTATAAGTCAGGACAACTAATTGCCTATCTATATATGCATCAAGCTTTTCCCATCAGTGGAAGAATTGTGGCCTCAATTTCATTTTCTCTTACTTCAGTCCTTTGCCTCCTATTTATCCCCGTCTACTCCCCACTCTAGTCTCAGCTTGGGCAATTCCAAATAAGATAAGTGTAAGACAGCAGACGGGAAGAGAAGGCTGTCATTAGATTATGCTGTAAAAATTATCTAAGGGACTTTCTCTACTAAGGTGTCCAATGTGATTTGTCAAGCAGTGGCCACCAATGGTGGCCTTGACTTAAAACTCTAAAAAGTCATCAGGTATTTGAGGTACACAAATGATCCTGTAACTTACAAAAGGGAAAAAAATCCACTGAAAAGCTGAGTGAGTAACACAACAGGCTCTGCAAACTTCTACTGGCCTGGCTGTAGGACATTCATTTTTACAGGCCTCTAATCATCCAAAAGTCATTTATGAAGGCAAGACTGAAGTGGAAAAAATGCAGTGTTTATAGAACATATTTACAAAGCAGAAGGCAAGGTTTGTGCATGTAGATCACTGTTGAAGAAAGTAAGGAGGTGGAAGTGACCATACAAACCTTTTTTTCTTTTCTTCTTTCTTCAGCACTACCTATATATTTCAACTTCTAAGTTAAAATCTCTGTCTAGTTACTAGTGGAACACTCAGTAGAGACAGAGCAAAGTTTTCAATCAACTGAAATTTGTGGGTTTTTCCTAGGCAAAAAGCATTTCATTTTATAGGAAAACTCAAATAGCTATGTCTTGCTCAAAGTCTTATTTCTCATGCCAAAAAACTATTTTCCCGTAAGTCTGTATTTTACTCCTTTACATTATGCGTCTTAGTAAAGAACTAATTCATTAAAAAAAAACTAAATGTATTTTTAAAAATTATTTTAAAAATCTACAGGTCTTATGAGATGTAAATGGTAGCCACCCGAGGAAAACTTAACATACTTTCATGCACTTCATGCCAGATGATCTTCTCTGATCACAGATATATTTTATGTCTTATCTCCATATACTGATGAATGTATTAACAGAACATCTTTTTCCACCAACAAGGAATAAACAGATCTACTAACTTCAGTTACAGAGACATGGGTATCTTCACCTTGAATACACAGACTGTTTCCCTTCCCAGGATAATAAAAATAAGTATTTTTCATACTTGCATAAACAAAACTTTTCCTTTTTAAACTTACATGCAAATAGCCACCATTACTACCTTCCCTGGTCCCTTGAAAAACATAGCTGCTGCACTGGAGCGTGGCTGTAAAAAGTAAGGAGAGATTATTAAAACAAGCCACTAAAACAAAATAACCAAATCTTGACCTCCTCAAGTATCCACAGAAGACACTACTGAATAAAATTTTTGCATAACACTGTATCGAAAAAGCAAAGCTACAGTTCTTGAAGCCTTCTAATATACTACTGAACGTTCACCCAAACTGCAGCAGGATCTTACACGTACTTCACTACAAATGGAGGGGGATAAAAAAAGACAATCAACAGAGCCTCCACCAGGGGCCACTGCAAGCACAACGACAAGAGCCAGCCGTTCAGCAGAAAGATTAAGAAATCAGTCCACCATGACACAGCACCTGGATCTAGGCAACACATCTGCCTAAGCAAAGAGGAAAGCCAAAGAGTAAAGCAGGGCCCAAAGCAAACTATTGGTATGATCTTTTTTTCCTTAATAAACCTATTATGTTTAAGTTAACAATGGATTTACTACACATGTTTACAGAACTATAGGTAGAATCCAAATAAAGCTGAAAATTTATCAGACAAAAAAACTTACTGATGGACTACTCTGCCACAGTTGGAACTTGTTTAAACTGGCAATCCATCTACCTCTGCGTTACAGAGATAGATCTGCTATGTTACAGTACAAATAAATCTTCTGGTAATATTCAGACAGTTATTCTTATAAAACTGTTTCACAGCTTTTTTTCCTTCAAAAGCTGTCATAGTACACTTCAAAACATTTTTCTAGAACAGAAAACACTGAAGAGACTCTTACCTTAGTATTTCCAAAGAACTCCCTGTATTCCTTCAACAGCCTTTGGTTTCTAAATAAATCTGCAGCACAAAATTGCTATCATGAATACTAGTTCGTAGTGGTTTCAGGAATTGAAGTCTTTTTTTCTCCATATAGCAGCCAAGTTCTAATAAGGGTTCAAAGGTCTTATCAAATTAAAATCTCCTACAGGGATCTTTGTTTGTGAAAAACTCCCCTCAATATTGCTCTCAATATTAAATACTATATACTTACACAAAATGCCAAACAAAATGTGCTATGGCCCCATACATTGTCAGCAAAACAAACAAACAAAAAAACTAACAGGGTGTTCCAGTGGCAGAATTGTTTCAAAAATAAAAATAATTTTAAAAAGACATCTAATTTTAAAGTGCATAATTGGAGTAAGTACTTTGAAGAAATACTGCCTCTCCTGAGATTTTAACTGACCAGACACATCAAAATCTGTTACAAGCTATACTGATTCAACAGTAGCTGCTACTGGTAGTACCAGGATGATAACAATAATTTTAAGCCAAAAGATTATTTCGCCCCTTCGGAAGCAGAGGCATTCTGAACTCATTCAGAGGAAACTTATAAAGATTTACATTAATTTTACATCTTCTGAATTTTTTCAGTAAGAAATTTGTTTATTGTCGTCTAAAAGTTGAAAGTCCTCTGCCAAAAAAAAAGTTGACTGTAGATTTCAATTGAATGTATTTTCTTGATTCAATTCACACTATTAATAAATTATAAGATACTAACAGATGACAACCACATAGATGGTGATGTGTTACACTAACACTATGCTATAAAATCTTATTCAGTCATTGGTAATTCCAAATTTATACGTTCTCAGTGAAATAACATGTGTACTGACCATCTAGTGGATTTCCAAACATACATGGTTGTTTGCTTTTGAATTTATTTGAAAACTCTATACTCACTTTCTCTGTACTTGATCTCTGCCTCTTTGCGTCGTTTTCTTTCTCTAGCAAGAGCCTCTGGACTACCCCAAACTTCAAGAGACCTGTGCAGAGTAAAAGTATCTTAGTAATGGTTCTATTTATGCAAGCAACACTCAGTGAAGCAGCAGACCTGTAACTTCTTTTTAGTTTAACGACATTACAGTGATTTTCCTAAAAGCAGAACATCACATCGTTCCTTTTGACAAGAAGTCACGTTTTACTTGCAGAACAAAAAACGGGGGGAGAGGGTGCAGAGGAGAAGTGTTTCATCTTTGGATACATGAAACACACTCTCCACACACCTGGTAATTGTTACCAAAATGAGAAAATAAAATGCATTCAAATTGAAAATGTAAAACATTATTGCCCTTTCACACTGTAAACCTTACTTTTGAAAGTTCTCTCTCTTGTATGACCCATTTTAAATGAGCTAAACATTTCCTTTATAAAAAGGCTCTTACTTTGCCTCTACATCCGATCTCAGGTACACAGTGAAAGTCTCGGTGTCATCATGGGGACTTCGTCGTCTAATTTTCCGCAGCTGATCTAAATCACTAAGGAAAGTGGACAAACAGCTTAGTGAAATAAAAAGGCTGTATTATTCTAATTAGACTTTTGTATTTGGGTGCATTTTCCACAGTCAGAAGTCTAAATCACATACACTATGAAAATATGAAATATTATACATTGAAGACGAAGCAATAAAACATTTCCAGTGGATCATCTGCATGCAATTGACTGTATACAGAAGTGTTAAGTAAGAGGGCTCATGGCCTAACACCACTAAATGAAAATCAGAAGTCACATAACATGAAAAGCTAAACATATTTATTCTCTAAGCCAACACACTGCACCTAGCATAAGCTGCAAAAAGTGGAAGGTAACAAAACTATGTGGGGCAACAGATTGATTCCCTGAGCTGACGTATACATTAGGGCATCTGCATTTAGAAACATCCATTTTTTTTGCCTGTTTTTAAATACCACAGAACACTTCATGTCCAGCCAAAACAATAATCTAGTGTTTTAGTTTTTTGGTTTGTTTGTTTTTTTTTCCCAGTCAATTCAGCAAAACTTTAACCTCGTGAAGCAAGCCAATTCAATGATTTGCGTTCAAAGGGACCTTTAAAGATCACCTCCTGCCACGGGCAGGGACACTTCCCACTAGACAAGTTTGCCTAAAGCCCCATCCAGCCTGGCCTTGAACATGTCCAGGAATGGGGCATCCACAGTTTCTCTGAGCACCTGTTCCAGTGCCTCACCACCTGCATTGTAAAGAATTTCTTTCTTATACTAATGTAAATCTACCCTCTTTTAGCTTAAAGCTGTTGCACTTTGTCCTATCACTACATGCTCTTGTAAAAACTTCCCCTCCAGCTTTCTTGTAGGCCTCCTTAAAGTACTGGAAGGCTCCTACGAGGTCTCCCTGGAGCCTTCTCTTCTCCAGGCTGAACAACCCCAGCTGTCTCAGCCTCTCAAAATAGGAAAGGTGGTCTCCTAGGAAGTTTTACCAGTTTTGGTTTAAAAAAAAGAAAAAGAGGGGAAAAAAAAAAAAAGGTAAAGATTTAAGCATAATTTGTCAGTGTATTTTCCCAAAGATCAAGCTTGGTGACCTACAAGGGTTGCTCCGAAAGTAATGCTTCCTATTTTTTTTTTTTTTTTTTAATTTTTATTATGTTGGCCCATGATGTCAGAGGCAGATCTTGGTGGTATGGCAGCAGAGGTTGAACCTTCCCACCGATACCCCATTCCATTTTGTTGCCATGTGGCAGATGGCAGCAGAGGGGCAGTGTGACCACATGGCATCTGACATGGAAGTGCATATGAAGCAAAGGTGAGGGATTGAATGCCTCCATGATGAAAAAATGGCACCCACTGACATTCACTGGTGCTTGCTGAACATTTATGGAGACCAAACAGTGGATGAGAGCACAGTGAAGTGGTGGCGGTGTGCTTCAGCAGCAGTGACAGTGGGTCCCCTCCACTGGTGCAGATTTTTACAAGTGCAGCGTGCAGGCTCTTCTTCATCAGCAGTGAAAATGCAGAGCTAATGCTGGTGACTAAGTTGAAAAATAGCACGTTATAGCTGAGAATCTATCATCTCAGCTCTATCAACTACTGTTATTGTGCACTTTTTGTATCCATTGTAGTTTCCATGGAAATAAATAAGAGGCATTACTTTCAGAGCAACCTATGTACACTGCATGTAAAAACTGGGGAGGAACAGTGACAGCTTGAAAAATTAAAAACGAAGTCACTAAGTGTTTAGATTTAACATAGGTCACACACATAACATGCCCAACATCTGACAGACACCTCATCTATAGCAATACTTGGTAAAACCAGCTGGCAGGAGTAGCACGATACATATTTACTGTCTTTTACTAAGTAAAAATAGGTTGCAGTGAACCAGACTACATTTTACTTCAAATTACAGACCTCATGTAACATGCAGTTTCCAGTGATTAGCTGCTTTACAGGTGGACATCCCCTCTGCCAGGTTTATGGTCATAGAAACATAAGTAAACTAATTTAAGAAGCCACTAAAGAAACATGCAAATTAAGTGCAAATTTCTAATCCACTGCAAGACTAAGTAAACAGGAGTTAACTTCAGTCACTCAGGACTACATATACTGCACAAGTGTTTAGTAGAGTGACTTAGCAACTTTTTCTATCAGTATTACTTCTGAAGCAAAAGTATTCACTGCTTAAATTTCAACCTAAACCCATCATACCTGGATTTGAGACAAAACTCATTTATTGCTCTGACTCCAGTAATGAAGTTGTTCTGCGTGTATTTTGGTCCATACTCTCTTTTTTTCAGGACTGCTTTCACTTAAAAACAGAAAGAAATAAACAAGTAAGTCACTCAACAGAGACTAAAAAGTAGGAATTGCAAAAGGTAATTCCATTTGATATTGCGTGATAGTGGAGATCTGAAAAACACTGCTTGTTAGCGAGGCAGAATTGTGAGACAGGAATGTTTACAATTGTGGAAGTGAGTAATAGGAGAATGATTCTACCTCCAAAAATGTTGCTTACATAGTTGTAGTTCAAGGCTCCCAAACATCCTACACACTTGACTGCTGCTGTCAGCTACGTTTCCAACAATTTCAATGTCAGAGACGGCATGAGAATGCTAACAAAGCATTTAAGTATGGCAGCTTGAAAAATCTTGTTCTGACAAATGAAATGGCAGCAAAGAACTCTGATTCTTTTTCTCCCCCCCAAAACTTAACCAATGCCAAATTCTGTAGGGAAGATTTTATATCTTTGCAGACTGCACAGAGAACCGAGATGGCTGCACATGTCACTTCCATCAACTACTACCTTCAAAATTAACACCCTTAATATTGGACATTTATAAAAAAAAATAAACATATTCTCTACGTATAATTCTTCGCATATCTAGAAGATTCACATTCTCCTGTCCAACAAAGAACACCGCATCTATTCTGAAGGTATTATTTATTTCTGAAATAAATGGAATTTTAAATTAAAGCCATTATTTCCCGCTTGTCTATAGGTACATAGCTTAGTCTTATTTTCTAATGAAAGTCATTACACACTTATTTCCGTTAAAAACACTAGGCATGTCAGAAGAAGAGTTACAGTTGTTGAAGGACAAAGAAGACATCTGAAAACAAGAAGTTTAAACTTTGCAGGTGGAGGAGACTTATACTCATGTATGAGTTTCTAGTGTATCCCAGGATCTCAGCCAATGTTTTTCATTGCTAGTTCAAAACTTCTCCTTAAATCATAGGGTATCAACAGAAAGTTATTGCATTTAAAGACTCTAAGAAAAAAGTTTCCCAGAGTTCCTTATTTCTGATTTTTAAAGCTTAAAGGCAAAATATACTGCTTGACACTCAGCAACTCACTAACCCTGCAGATACTAATATTTACCATAATAATCTGATTTCTGTCATCCAGTTTGAATTTAAACAATTCTGTTAAAGTACTTGAGTAATCATATTCATCACACGATGCTCCTGAGTGAAGATGACAAAACACCAGAGATTTCACAATACAGCCTATCCCTTACTAAGTTTAAAACCAGACGAATATTTTTTAAACAAAGAATTCTTCTCTCCTTTTCTGATTTAAAGCATGGATATGTATCCAAAGTATTAACCTTGACAAATCCACAAGTTATTTTTAACTAAACACTAATACATCTTGCAAAAATACAAGTGAATTTCACTAAAATAAAACACTATGCTACAACATTTATATTTCAAGAATCCTACCCCCTAGTTAAATAACTTCCTCAAATGAGAAGAAGAAAAAACAAATTTGGTATTTTCACTAGAAGGATAAAATAAAAGGTTATTTTTCATTATAAGTAGCACAGATATTTTTTAAGATTACTATTCCTTTAAAAATATTACCTTAAGAATACTTGGATCAATAAGTTTCTAAGTCACAACAGCATCTGAAGACTAGAATTCCACTTGACAAACATTATCAAATTCTTTAACTTTCTTGCTTGTGTGTCTATAATGTACAGAGACAAAACCTCTTCTCACTGAAATACACATGCATTTATTAAATAATCCCACAGTCATGGTGTAACTAATTTCTCCTGTCTACCTTGTACGTTCACCCTGCATACATACACTAAGTGACAACAGACCCAAAGGAATGAACATAAGGGATGCAGACAAAACTGTATGGAGAATACACATGGGGAGACACTGACCTCACCGTGTTACTGAGGAGGATTGTGATCTGATGTTTTTTTAAACTGTGGGAAAGGCAGGAAGGAATTTTGATAGAATGTATAGGGTTCTCAGTCAGTTTCTCTACAGAGATATTTATTTTAAAGGAGTTTAAAGAGAAATGACAATTTCTGCTTTGATAAAGTTCTTTGCATTCATAGGAGGCTAGGAGTGATCAAAAGGACAAGAGTTTATAGCATAACTCTCACAATAACATAATAAAAACTCAAAATACAGACAGTGAAATCAAGCACGATAAATTAAAATGCTGAAAGAAAGATATGCTCTTCTTTCATCCAGTTATATTTTTAAACAATATAAAGACAAAAGCCTGTATTTATTACAGGCACAAACAGGAACACTATAGGACTCAGATTAGGCAGTTCACATGGTCAAAATATATTTAGAAACAACACTGATTAGATTAACTCAGCAATAAGAAGGAACGGAGGAAGACTTAGAACAAGGACCAGGGGAAGATCAACTATTCGGCTTAGCTGCATTAGATCTGAAACAGTGAATGGACATGCCTAACAAGATTCAAGGAGGACAGGCTGTCATAAGAGGAGAAAACACGTCAGTCTTTTTCCCGACAAAAGCCATCAGCTTAAGAGAAGTAATTAAAAAAACATTCACAGAAGACTGAGTAATTAGAAGTAATACTCCTATACTCTGCTTTTTCAGGAATCATTTCCAAAAAACTTGATGCCAAAGCTGACAAACAAGTGCTTTCAAAAATGTTATTCACACAACTTTTTCTACAACTGAAGAGAAACCAGTTACCCTACACACATCTTTGTTGATTATTAGTCGACAGCAGTAAAATTGCAATACATGAAGTATTTATTTACCTTTTACTTGGATTGGCTCTTTAAGGAAAGACTGCTTTTGATCTGCATTGCTGGTATCTTGTCCTGAAAAAAAAAAATAGAGCCCACTGCAAATATGGAAATACCTACTTCTTTTTAGCAAAGAGTTTGGTTGACATAAGAATATATTGCTTTCCATAATGACAATTTTTAAAAAAAATTGCTGGATTACCAACATTTAAAACTCTCAAAATATGAAAAATGACTAGTAAAACATAAATAACAACAAAAGGCATTTAACATGTACTCATCAGTGAACTCCTAGCAGCTTGAAAAAGAGCACAAACACATAATATATAACAGAATCTATCCATTTTAATAGTGTATTTATATGTTGAGGCAATTCTAATGCAAAATTGTAGACTAGTAAATACCACGAGTTCTATACAGTTCATGACTACTGATCAACCTGTAGTCCTCCAAATTTAAGGGACCGAAACTTTTTAACTTACAAAAAAATGTCTCTTTAAAATAAAGAATATTTAAACTAAAATCCACAACTCTTGTCACAAATTGGAGTTATATTTAACACAAAGCATTTTAACTCACTTGGCAATTTGAGGATATGACTCATTTACAATAGATCAATAAAATATAATTTACAATACTGTGAAGTGAGCCTTAATATTTGGAAATTAATAAATTCCAGTAATTTAAATTAAATGTCTAATGACAATTTACACAAATACTGACTGCATCCTTATTTCATACATCTCGACTTAGCTTTCAGAACAATAACCTGGATTCTAACACCCTGAACCAACAGACACCCTTCTTTTATGCCCTAACACGCTCTTAACGAGAGGTTTGCCCCACATCCAGAGTCATTAACAAAATTATAAATGACTTTATTGAAAGGGATTTAAAATAAAGATTTTCCAAGCAGGTTGGCGTTAATTAATGAGATCCTCCTAGCTTAACATGACTCTCAATTACACAAAGGTCAAATATTCCTGAAGCTTAGACTACGTAACTCTCTATTCATCAGGCAGTTCGTTATTGCTCTAACAGCAGCTGTGGAGTAATGTTATTATGCTTCATAAATTATGAGTAAGAAAAATACAAATTTATGAAACTGATCTTATTACACAACAAATAAGTCTGGGTCATAAATAAATAGGATTCCTAGAACCCTATCATCAGTTATTGTTTAACTTGAAAACAAAAGCAGAAAATCCTCTGCCAGTCCCTTTCTTTTCCTACCTGGCTTAAAACATCAGGCAGCTGATATATCAATATTCACAATAAATTTCAGCTAAGATTGCTTACCAAAAACTGAACAGAAGTATGACAGTCATCCATTAGCTTTTCAGAAACTCTGCATGCACACATTCATCTCATTAAACGCATCTCATCAACACTAACAAAAGACTGAGTCGTAAAATTTCAGAGAAAAAAAAATGTATACCTAAGCACAGAGACCACATCAGTTACCCTGTTACACCTTACAACCTTGGCCTAGACACCGGAACAAATCACAACACATCATTGAAGAAAAAAACACCTGAATACTTAATTCATAACTACTGTTTTGCAGACAAGCAGAGCTTGATGATAGCAGTACTCTCAAAATGAATACATTTGTATTTTCAATATCCCATTAACAGGAAAAGCATTTCCCAAGTTTACTGATCAAGAAATGGAGGTCCATTATTTGCTTAACATTTATGTTAATGGAAAAGTATGGCAATCATTACAAAAAGTACACTCCCTTTTGAGAATTGTATCAAGAAATGATGTTTTTTTTAAAACAAACAGTAGTAATACATCCGTAAAGCATAAGAAAGTTCTATTCACCAGGCCCCAGAAATGAACGTGAATGTAACAATATGCATTCCAAACTAAACTTCAAAGCAAATCATCTATGCATTGTATCTCTAAGGAGTGGTTTTATGTGCACTTGCCAGCCCTTAACCTCAGCCAAAGGTGAGTCTTATGGTGGCCATATGGCGCAGCTACCCGTAAGGCTTAGTAGGATTCAAGGCCATGCTGGCACCAAGGGCAGCGTCTCTTCTCCAGGTCACTGCAGAGCCAGTGAGCAGGACCAGCTCACCAATCCATCTGAACCTCCGCAAAACAAGACAGCAATTAACTTTTCACAAAACAAGCCTAAACATCATTAATGCCAGCACAGTAAGAGAGGGATAGGCCACTCCTTTGGACACTAGTCACCAACTGCACAAGTTTACAGCAATCACAAAAGCAGTAGCGCTAGACTATTTTCACACGTCCGACTTTCAAGAACACCAGCAGCTGCATATTAAGAAACCAGAAGACACGAACAACTACAACCAGTTCTACAACCTTTTACTGTATTTGGGCAGATGCTCAAGATTCTCGCCCTTTAGCAACCAGATCAAGACTTTCCAAGACACATGAAGGGGAAAAGTATTATCCTCTTCTAAAATCCAATTACAAACTTCTGAAACAATATCTAATTGTTATTCTAAGTGTAGCATCTGACATCTACTTTTGTAGTTTCGAACATTAGGAAAATCACAAGCTTAGCTGATCTTGCTTACTAGCTTTTAAAGACTGCTGCAAAGCCTCAGGAATTTGCAAGTTACTGAAGTAAGAACTAATACCTGCTAACACAACTGAAGAGAAAAAAAATTTTGTTCAGTAGACCACTCTGTTTCAGACAAAAGCACACAAAAAGCAAGCTATTATTTCAAAAAGCATTACCAATCTCTCGAGCATGCTAGTCTTTCAAATATGTAGGACTGCACAGATAGACTTAGGAAAAAACACATGATGCTGTGATGGAAAAGGACAAGGCGGTTCTGAATTTCTCAAGCACCTAACTAGCACAAGACTGACAAGCAAGCAGGGTTCATGTCCATTATATCAAGTGCTTAATGTGAATGCTGCAGGTGTGACAACTGTTAGGCCAGAGAGCCCTTAGCAGACGAAACAGCTCAATCTTTTTTCATCAATCATCTACACCCTGATCTGGCGAAGTCACAGTGCTCAGTATTTACGCTCATTCTATTTTTATTACTCAATCATTTCACACAAGTCTGGGATAGTACAGAATGAATTCAAGCAATCAAAGTGCCCAAAGAAAACAGATGTATTTTCCCTTCCATTACCTAATCCCTGTTGATATCCATATTTTATCATCACGACTAGTTTGATTACTCCGAACTAAAGTCCTTTAATTAATTTAAGGATAAAGGAATAAATTTCAGCATTCCTTACCCCCTGTGCATTTGATATGTATATACAGATGCCCAGAAAGAACAAACACTAGAATTCTACAGCTGCAGCACCGCAGTGGAATAAAAAAAGTATCAATTGTTACACACACTTTTTCTTTCATTTATATAAATGTTTTTTTATTTCAGCCTGGTACTACCTGTTCCAGCTTTGCGCACAGTTTCTTCAGGAGTTGATACATTTTTATCTTCTGATCCAAGATCTTTTTTCTGACCGTTGGAGGTATAAACTCTCACTTGACTCATCAACTGCACAGGCAGACGGTTGCATGGCAAAATACAAAACAGGCTCCCACTTTTCATTGAAGCTTGCCATCCTAAAAGAGAGAGGAGAAAAACATGTTTCAGACAACTATTTTGAAAGGAAAGCAGTCCAGAAGTAGCAACGTAGGTTATGGAAAGTTAACTTACAAGTACTGATCTGTGCTTATTTTTCCCATGTTTAAGATTTACAAAACAGGAGTACATAGCACACTTTCATTGCTTCTCTTCAAACATCCCCTTTTAAACTCCTCTAATGTTTTGGGTTTTTTCCCTATATACCGTCTGGTTTAAGTGCCACCAGACGACCTCTGGGGAGAGATACTAAGTTGTTTGATAAGATTGGCTTACTGATGCATTAAGTCTAGCCACACTGCTTCAGAATCTTAAAAACAAACAAACACTATTGGTAAACAGAGACAGACCACAGCAAAACTATTAGCCACTGTTGCCATTTTGTTTCACTGCGCACACTCTGTACAAACCACATGTTATCAATCAGCAAAATGTGTAACATACACAGAGCAGAGCACACACAGAAGAGCAATGTGCTGAAGAAATTACCAGTAAAACTGCACCACGTCGCATAAAAAGCCTTAGCACAGAATAATCTTAAATTCTACAGCATTTCCAACAGACAGATTACAACACAAACAGGTAAAGAGCCAAACAAGGAGCCACCCTGGGTAGGAACTCCTCAGTGTTCAGAGGCCAGGCAAAGGCAGCGCTGCGCTGTGTTAGCAGCCAGGCTGCCTGAGGCAGCACAAACATCGTGCACACAGCGTACAGCTCCTCCGACCTGACACACCACGAGCAAGAGGGCTGCTTTGGGAACCATGCATTAAAGGAATAAATAATTAAAAAATAAATAAAAATGCTCAAGCAATGGTGGTAAATCAGGCCATGCGCAGTAGGACTAATTGTGCATGAATAATGCACCTCTCCATAAAATGACTATTTCATGGAACTGTGCATTCCATAGAAGCACCCACAACTTCCCTTTTACTTTTACCCTCCATAGCATGAGCATCTTTGTGTGTGCGCTGATTTGAACCTTACAGAAAAAAAAAACAAAAAAAAAAAACACCAAAGTCGTCAGGAAGCTCCCATTAACTCTCAGTTGCTGCCAATGCAGAGATGCCCATAACGCCAGCGCAGAGCAGCTTGGTGACCTTACTGATTCCAGCTTAAAAAGCCTGCGATGAACACACAATGCAACACGGGCAGTGCTGCTGCCTACGCTTCCATGAAACAGGAGCGCTTGGAGCAAGGAAATCCGTCGCTCCGTTCAGACGATGGCTTTCCCACCGCTGCACGTACTCAATGGCTCCTTAATGCACCAGTGAAGAAGGCCTATGTTGCAACTCAATCACAAGTGAGGATATGAAAAGGGGTCAGAATGCTGCTTTCATGGAATCTGTGGCTTTCAGGGAAGGCCTGGGACTGCCTCTCAGAGCAACCTGAAGGCTGCAGGACCACACTGCGTTTTACAGAACCACTGAGAGCAACCCAGGCATGAAGCTCACGCATGAGGGCTGCAGGTGACAGTGCTGGCGGCCTACACGAAGCACACGGAGAAGCAGTGCAGCAAGCAGCGTTTGCCGGGTCACAGCTAGCTACCGCAGCAGCTACAGGGGGAACTCTCTCCTTTATTGCAAAGCCGAAGCACTCCAGGTTCGGCCGCAGACCCAGCGCTGCCCCACAGCCCCATGCCCCGTTCCCC
>WBMW01000650.1:439909-451273 GCA_013396635.1 Penelope pileata
CAGCCCCATGACCCGTTCCCCGGGGCGAGCAGCAGCGCAGCTCCCCACGCAGCGCTCCGAAGGCCGCCGGGACCCGGCCAGGCCCCGCCGAGCACTCACCGTGGGATGTGCGGCGGAGCTCGGGGCCGCCGGACCGGCACCCAACGGCCGCCGCTGACTCACGGCCCCTCCCGCCGCGCCTGCGCCCAGCGCTGCGACTGAGCGCAACGGCCGCCGTCGTGGGCTGCCGCTGTCGGGGTGCCCCACAGCCCCGCTGTGACCCCGCCGCCTGCTGCTGGCACCCAGAGCTCTGCCCGGGACCCGTGAGTGACCCGCCGCGTGCAGGCAGCAGGTGCACACCCCTGCAAACAGCGTTCGGGCACCTTGAGGATTCCGGGGTAGCTCGGTAATCGCTTAGGTGGCTGCCACAAACTGCCGCCGCCTCCGTTTGCACACTGAGTTCCTCCAGAAGTGAGCGCGGCGGGGAGCTGGGGTAATTAATGCGTCTGATAATGCACAAAGCGTGTGATCGCTTAGGAAAATTGCTGTGGTGCCTGTCTCTGACACAGCCAATTAGATTCCCGGCAAGGTTCACTGGCACGGAACTCCTGCAGCAGGCAGCCAGCGAGCAGCACGGCCGGCCTAGGTGTCCCTCTATGCCCGACAGAGGCAGGTTGAGGTAAAACACGGTGTGAAGCCATTAAATCAACCTCGTCTTCCCCGTGCCGTGAGGCAGGAGCACCGCAGCAGCTGCTGCACCATTACCTGACAGATATACAGCAGCGAGCCGAGTGCTCCCTTCCCTGGGCTGGGGGCCAGCCAGGATGGACGCGAGCAAGGGCTCAGCGTGGGCCTCGACTGATGAATAGCAAAACCTGCAGAAGGAGACAACCACCGAAACAGGAATGGCAGCCTGCTCCGTGTGGGGTAGCCAAGTATGGAAAGCAGTCCCTAATGAATCGCCATGCCTGCAGCATCCCAGGACAAAACCCCCAATTCTTGTACATAACATCACAATCATTAGCTGTCGGTTACTATCAATGAGCAGAAAACACTCGCGGATGATAAGGAATTCTTCACAAATTTTAGCAAATCTAAATAGTACTGAACAATTATTTTGCCAGTTACAAAAGGCTGTGTGTAGCTATAGCGAACAGGTGAGATACCGTTTCTGGCGGAGTGGCAACATTTTCATTCAACAGAACTGCATCCTAAGGTTCCACAATGAATAACGGTTATTCCATAGGAATATTCCATATTCCATATTTTAGGTCCTTATCTCATGAAACCAATCCAGTTTAAAAAAGAAAAAAAAATCTTATTCACATTCAAGTTCCTACACTCTGACCTGATAAAAAAATATTAAAAAAGAAAAATCTCTTTAGAGGTCTCCATGATGACAGGGGAAAGCAGAAGGCAGATCATTTCCCTTAATAATCCCTTACAGGATTTTGCATTTGTTCACTGATGCTGCAGAGCAGCTGTATATTAGAAAATCTGACAGAGGCCATCGAGCCATTGGAGCAGAAGGTTATATGCTGCAGAGAGCACCAGTGCCTGGCTTCAGGGGGGCTGCTTTGCCTTCTGCACACCTGGTGAGGGGACACAGCAAGTTGCAGGCTGCACCACACTGCCGCCTGGAGCTGCCTGCAGGAATGGTACACTGGAGAGGTTTGCGTGACCTCAGAAGAAGCACAAGAGCTGAGGTCCTGACTTAGCACAGTTTACAGAAATCACCATGTGGCATTCCCGTAACATCCTCATTATGTGTCTTTCACTAAGCATATCGATGTTTTTAAAAGGGAGTTTTGTATTTTTTTAAAGGGAGTTTTGATTCTGCAGCTTTTACAATCCTACATGCGTTTGTTTACACCAGAAACCTACTGATAGCTTTTTAAAATGTGCAAATGTATACATGAAGTATCCAGTAATCAGAGACAGTTCTTCAGGTAAAATATTTAGATGAACAGAAATGGCAGATTGCTGCATGAGGGGAATGGCTCTTGTGAAGCACAGAATGGCAAATCCATACAAGTCTGTACAACTCTAAGTCATATACTGTTCCAGATTTGTAAGAATTTCATGGCCGTTGGACATGGATTATTCACATGACCTGCGAGAAATTATTTAGTTGAAGAAACCTTAACCACAAATCCATTTTTCCTTTAATCTCCTTTGTACTGCATAAGGCAGGAAGATGTTTGCAAAACCAAAGTACAATAACTGATGAAAAGACATTATGCTCAAGAAACTTTGGAGGAGAAAGGTCCTATTGCAGACAATGCATATATAAGGTGTACATTAAGTTAAGGTGTTTTGCTTCACAGATGCAAGTCAGCCACTAGAGGTCACTGGTTTGGAATAAAACTAGCACACAAAAGAAAAATTCCATTTAGTTTCAGCTGACCAAATCGTAGACAGGTAGCTTGCAACCTTTATGGAAAAAAAAGTTGTAAGGATAAGAGCAGTTACCTCCATCCTAAATCAGAAAGCTAGTTTAAAATTGTTAAAAACAGTACTAGTGCTATTTGAACAGCAATATGCAGACATGCATAGAAACACGAGACTGGAGGAAGCTTCCAGTGCCGTCGGGTCTAGTCTCCTGCTGCTGCATCTGTCAGACAATCTTACACAAACAAACCAAACACCAGCTTAAAAGCAGCTTGGCTCTTTTGCCCCCCAAAAACTTTAAGAAAAATTTTTGATTTAAGGAATGTGAAGTTGGCTTGACTACTGTTTATGAAGTATACAATGGCAAGAGATTAAAAGCACCTACACAATGCAAGTATCTTTTTTAAAGAAATATTTCCCTTCCAAATGTGTAACATTTTGCAAACAAACAGAAAAGGCTGGCAGAAAGCAGGAAGAGACTTAAAAAAAAAAAAAAAAAAAAAAAAAAAAAAAAAAAAAAAAAAAAAAAACTTTAGAAAAAAAAATGGGAAAAAAAAAAAAAAAAATTTTTTTTTTTTTTTTTTTTTTTTATCTTTAAGTCCTTTATGTGCTGCTGTAAGTATATGCACACGACATTGATTCACAGCACACACACACTGAGGCAGAGGTAAGGAAGCCATTTGGCTGCACCAAAGTGATGTTAAAAAGCTGGAAGAATTAGAGGTGTGAATAGGACCACTGGATAATTAAGAAATATGTACTAAACTGAGGCATGATGCTGTAACTATACCAAGGTCTCAAAATTCCTCTGTATTATACACTTTTATGAGTGTTATAATGCCAACAGACATGCTAGAATTCAGAAACGTGCTTTAAGGTCACTTCATATTTCCATATGCTATTATAAAAACTTTGCTAATAATGGCTTCCATTTAAACTTCCTGCTGTTTTCACAATAGTTTTGTTGTGCTTTAGTCAGGCCCCAAATGATGCTGCTACAACAGAAAGCAGGTTGAAAGGGACTGCAAGAGGCAAATACTATTTCAGAACACTGGTCAGATTTTCTAGAGAGCAAAAATGTAAATCTAAATAATGCAAATTCAAAAATGCCAAAATGCAGTTACATACATGTTCTGTATCTGTCTTTGCACACTGAAGTAAACATGTACCAGGATAAAAACTCATGCAGGTGCACATCTTCATCTTCCCCTACATTGCTAATAAATAAGGTAAAAAAAAAAAAAAAAAGAAGAAGAAAATTAAGCTTAATTCTAAAAAGATGCCAGGAAACCCAGTAGCAATATAGGCCATAGTAAATCTTTATTTCTTTAACTTTTCCACTACAGGAGCCTCAAACATAATGGACAAAAACCACATAATCCCACAGCTTCACCCCCTCCCCCACCACTCCAAGTAGACCAAGAGCAGCCTGTCTGCCGTTGTACAATGCAGCGGCAATTCAAGATGCTATTCCAGTGTTATTTTAATACATAATGAAGTAGACATAACTTACAGCTAGAAAATTTAAGTACTATCCAGAGGATACTGACGTCATAAAACCATGAACCGTAAATTGGGGTTGGTGGAAGCTAGAGTACACCACAGAATTTCCATAGCTCTATTACCTAGAGCTGAATTCTTCCCCATTTTCTTTTTTCTACCCAGTCTTTCTTCTTCTACCTTCCTGAAAGCTACAGCTGACATTGCTTTAACCCTTGACGCTGCTTTAACCTCCACACTTTCATCTCTGATTTTCAGCTTAATTTTCCTGTGAAATATCTCAACTGGCTGATGCACCTCTTCACATTGCCAGATGCATGAGTGAACATTCACAGGAACACACATTGCAAATTAAAATACCATGATCCTTCCTTGCTCTCATGGAAACCAGTTTTCTTCTCCCCAGTTAGGAGTCTAGACTGCTCAACTTACCTCAAAGAAAGACATCAGGGATATCAAGCACCATTTTCTTTTAAGAGTAAGGTCTTTTGTGACTCCTTAGAATATAATCCATGCTATTACTTCTCTGGAAGTAACAAAGGACTGCAGCTCTATGGTAGTTGCCAACTGTGACAGAGTAAAGGCCATGTGACCTGAGCTGAGGTTGAACAGAAGTCAGCTCTTAAATACACCATCACAAATGAGCTAAGCCTAGCCCACAAGAGGAGGATAACGTAGGGTCACATTTTTAACCACAGTGTTTTGTGATCTTGCTTCCTTCTTACACAAGATGTTATTACACAGGTATAAATTCCAAGTAATAAGTGCTAGCTAAGACCAGTTTTCAGATCAGCAGTTGCTGTTATGCAGCCACGTGACTATGATTACCTCACACAAGTAACCTATCTGAAGATTCACAGAATGAGACAGGACTACTGCCAAAACAGATGTACAGTTAACTTTCTCTACTAAGATCTGCACTGAAATACAGCAGTAAACTGAGCACACAGTTGTTCTCACAGAAGCTGTTGTTACATATACCAGGTGTAAAGCAGAATGGTTCCAGTGACTAAAAAAATAGGGATCAGCCTTTGGTTTTAACATGCAGCCTGATCTTTTTCTCTAGAAAAGCAAAATAGGAAGCTGCAGTAGCTCACTACTTCATGTACTATTCTAAACAAAACAAACAAACAAAACAACACACACTTAAGACATTCAGCATCTAAAACTTTTGGTCAGGAACTCAAACTCTGAAATCTAAACTTCAACAAGTGCTGTTTTGCAATGTAACATTGATAGCATTTTACTATCCAGAAAAAGCTACACAATTGGATTTCAAGAACATGAACAAAACTATAGCTGTATCAATACAGAAAACAATTTGTTTTGAAATAAATATTTGACATACAAAGCACACACAGTGAAAAAGGGTCACAATAAATTACAAGTAGAGTTACTTGCTCATTCACTGAGAAAAGCCCTTGGTATTTCCAATTTTATACTATCAAATTTATCATTCTTGCTGATTTAAGCACAGCACTAAACAAATATGGATCCCAATGCTTTCTTTCACAGGTACTGGCATGGATAATTTACTGCAGTGATCCAATTTGAAAATCAGTAGGGACCAGTAAATGGCTGCATAAAAGAAAGAGCGAATGAGGTGCTTTTTCCTTAGTGTCAGCAGCCTGTGATTATTATGTTTATTAGATTTTCTTGAAAGGGCTTCGCATTTTCTCAAATATGCAGGAGGACTATATTTCCCTTCTGAGCCTTACATTAGCATTTTGTGCCTCAGTCCTTGAATGCATGTAAAAGATGAATTTTTCAATTCATTTTAGAAGTTAGTACCATCTGGATGGCACAGAGCTAGGCAATGAAACTCCCTTACCTGGACAATATCTGCTATTATCACAGAGCTAGCTTTTGCAGAAAGGTTAATAAGTAATGCTGACAGTTTATTAAAAAGGTATTTTTGAATCCATATTTAAGACTAAATTCAACTACATGATCCATACTGATAATGTATCTTTGAAATAAAGGATTGCTTAAGGATTTGTAAGGCTTGACTTTTCCTAAGATTTTTAAGAAACTTATACCACATTAAAAGTTACATCACAGAGATACACTGATCTATTTCAATATATATTTTAACCACAAATACATACAGTGCAGCAATTATAGACAACTGCTACAGATCAGCATAGCCTATTAACATCTGGCACAGAAAGGGCTTGCAATCTCATTGTCACATACTTCTTCCCTCAAAAGAAAGAGGCCAGAGGCCATATCTAGCTCTAGCACATAGGAAGCAATTGTTGACAACACTTTAAAAGAACATGCTGTTCTAGCTTAATGGTCTTTGCCAGCCTTCATCTGAGCACTGCAAGGTACTGTACTTTTTGGAAACAGGACCAAGTCATAGGTGGTCTAGAAACAAATCACAGTTCCCTCCAATGCTTATTCAACTTAATTTTTTTCCCTTTTCTGCTCTGCTAGAGTTCTTGCATCACCTCAGGTGAGCAATCTGTCCTTCCACACCTCAATTCCTGTCTGTAAAATGGACAAGAACCGTACTTGCAAGACATCTGTACAGCAAACATTGCAATATAGGTGCCTAATGATAAAAACGTCCAGCATGGACAGCGCAAAGCAACCAGCTACATTATTTGTTTGGACAGCACTATCACGGAGTTAACAGCTCAAAAAGTTCAAAAACGTAAGACAGCACAAAAAAGATGAGGAAAGATGAAGATTATAAGACATTAAATGAAAGGATGGGTGCACTAGTGGATTACTTTGTGTCTAAGAAATCCCGACTAGCAGTAGCTGCTCCCAACAGACCCAATCGGTCCTGATGCTTTATTCGTATACAGGCAAGAATAGAGCAGACAAATGTTATCCTGGAATATCCTTCTACAGCAGGCATGCCCACAGCAAGGTGAGTCTACCCACAGATTCATCCAACAGAACTTTAACTTATGAAAGTTTAGACAATAAGAACAATGACCAGTGTGATTTGTACCAGTGGAAACAATAACCCTATCAGGTAGGCAACCTTTCACTAGAACAAAAGCTCTTCTTCCTAATTGGGGTTCAGAAACATTTTTAGTCAGTAGACACACCTCTCTGCTATCACAGACTTTTGTTACCACTAGCCACTGACAGCAAAGTAATATGAACACACAGAAGAATCTCAAGCTGGCATGACACAACCAGCATTTCGTGTGCTAATGTAGTTGTTAGAGGAAGGAGGCACACGTATAGAATATTTTTTGTTAGCATTGAGAAAGCTTAGTTTTACCAGGAAGGCAGCATAAGGCTACAGTAAATAAAAATAAAGTTGATGCAGGGTGCAGGTCAGCTGCCTGATTTATTTTGCTTGGATATTATTCTTATCCCATTATTCCATAGCTGACTGGGCCACAAAACTAAGTTTTACCAGGCCACAAGCAAAATCCAGGCCTCAGTTTTGTCAAACAGTAATACTAGCCAAATCAAGCCCCATCTATGAAAAAACACTTTTCCTCAATCCATTTGTAATACCACTTATCAGAAGAATGTACAAGAATTTCATATCCACATTTAGACTCTTACTGTAATCTCATTCACTTATTCATTTTAGTCACCCTTCCCCATTCAGGGAGCTGGATCTCAGACTTTGCACCCTTCAGTTACAGTTGCAATATATCAGATCCAATTCCCACCCGAGTGTAATCATAGCGTACAGTTAAAGGAACAGTAGACCACACTCAAACAGCTGTGTTAAACCACAAGAACTGGCTCAAAAGTACCGTGTTATTTTCCTTACGCTAATTACCAAAGCTTTTATTTGTTTTCCATTCCCAGGATGGGGGATGAACTCGGATGACCAATTTAAAAGCGCAGAGCTGAACAGAGCCTGATGTCACCACTCAAAAACATACCAAGTAACACAAAAAGGTCTACAACAGTGCGGAAGAGTTGAAACGGTCAGAAGTAGGTTTAGATTTCTCCTCTGATATTATTGTTGCAGCACCTACTCTTGGGGGTTAAGTTCTGAAGGAAAGAGTAGTAAATTTTTGCATTGTAGAAGAATGTAGAAAATGGTTTAAGAGATGCTCGAGATGCTATGTCCCATTTCAGGAGCTGCAGTGGGACTAAGAGCACACATAAGCACAGGATTGCATTCTGCTCAACTTCCAGGTTCATGTATCAGCACGTTCTGTTAAAGAGAAAATAAGCTTGAAGAGCCTAGCAAATTACATTTAACACTCCTTTTATTGCAGTAGAAATTTCAGTTTTTATAAAATCCTCAAGTTACAGGATATACATATAATGAATCTTGTTGCAAGTCTTAGCAGCTGTAGAGCAGTACTGCATGCAGTTGCTTCTGCAGTATGCAAGTGTTCTATAAATAGCTAACCGTGTTCAGAGAGCAAGATGCAAAGTCAAAGATTATCATATTCAATTACCAAAACCAGGTCTTTATCAGTACCAAGAGGTTGAGCAAAAAATAAGTGTGTAGATGCTCGGCTCTGAACTAGCAAACTAATGCAACCAAGAAGGCTGAATTACATTCACATTGCAAAAAAGATAACTCAATAGTTACCTACTTTGCTCTGAGACTGTTTTCGGAAGTGTTTCACATTTCTCTGGCCAAGGAAGAAGAGTATGGCAGTTTAGGATTTGTACAAAAGGCCAACAAGTCCCATTTAATTTTATGTAATTAGAATATTAACATTAATTACAGAAGATTAGGCAAATCCTTCACCTTGAAGTTATGGAAAGACGCTGTATTCACACAAATATTTTTCCATGACCTACCTTTCAGCTGCTGGGTGAATATATAATCAGTGCTCAATTTAATATTCACTTCTGTAGTCATGACACTGCCTTCAGATCAGTCATAAGATGGATTGATGCCAAAAAATCCTACAGCAATTTGTTTCAATAGCTGCCTGAACAGGTGCAATCCTTTATGCAAATTCCATCACAATGAGAGTCTCAGAAACTAGAATAACAATTTATATAGAGCAAGCTACAGATTAATTTTCTAAAAAGCAGACATGCTTGAATTACCGCAGTCTCACATTTGTGTAGACACAAGAACACATCCGCAATGATTCTCCAAAAGTTACTACATTTACATTGATTAGTTCACTTAAGAGATGGTTAAAAGTTTAAGCATTGCATCTCTGTCTAAAAAGCCTCCAGATCAGCAATTTGGCTTGGTAAAACATCTTGTTTTGACAAGCTAACTGAATTCTCCATGGTCAGAGTCTTGAGATTTCTCCCAACAACTTAATGCAAGGCTATGTCACGAGGTAAAAGGTTGGAAGAGTTATCTTTAAATAATATTACCAGAAATAGGCTCTCCTGAAGAGGTGTTAGCTATGCCAGCTTGATGGCCTTTAATTAAATTTTGTTCAATTAGAAGTGGGCCATATTTTTACATTGAATATAGTCATTTAGACAATAATTCTACAGATATTTAGTAAGCAGAAGAATACTGTCCAATGTGTACTGCATAGGTGTGTGTACCAATGCTACCTGCCGGAGACATCGTACCACAGCAATGGTTCCAACTAATATAAACCTACTATGCACAGGCTTCTTAGAGAGTTTTTATCAGTGTCCAACAGCTAATGATTTCTGAAAAAACAATTCGGTAAGGCTGGGCATATTTAGGATAGAATGCAGCTACTTCTTTCCACCAATTAGCAATATAGCACAGTAATTTTAAAGTTTCCATGACTTGCTTTTGATATGCTAAATTTTATATTATCTCCAAGAAAAGCAAAGACACATTTTTATACAGCCTGGAGTGAGATCAGTGTAAAACCAGAAATTTAATCATCAGCAGAAGTGCCAGCTGCTCATAATGTTCACAAAAGACATGTGTCTGAATTTGGCTATGCAGCAGTTGGTGCCAATCTGCTTATAAAGGAAATGCTGCTGAGACATAGTCTTCTTACAAAAACAGGACACGAGGGCTTCATTATTAGGTGTTCGACAACAATTCTCAGCTCGGTGAAGAGAGTCCTGGGGAAAAAAAAATTTAAATATGGAATTAAAATCCTGTAGCATTCACCAGAAACAACTAGTATCTAAATCATTCTTTTCATTCACTTATTTCCCATATAAAATAAATTTTAAAAAGAAAAAAACACACAAATTCTAGTTAGCTAGTTCTTTAGAGCGACTCAGTTTTGCAGCATCCTACAAGAACTAAAGAATTCTTGTCCTTTAATATTTTAATCAACTTTAGCTCAGCTGCTTCCAGTGAGGGATTGACAGCACAAAAATTCCACATTCAAGCAAAACAAACAAACAACACATGAAAAAGAAACAAACAAAAAAAAAACACTGAGGGAAAGCAGGAAAGAGAAGTGATGATTCTTTTAGAAGCAGCATAAGGATTTGGAAGGCAATGAAAGTGGTGTGCTTGTGCTGCTTCTCACTAGTATGCTATGCTCTAGATTTAACTTCTAAAAAGACAGACATGAGAAATAAAACCTGTAACACTAGTGACATTTAGAACTATGGAAACAGAAGAAATTAGTTCTATTAGAATTTCATTTTCATGCACAACATAAATTTTTACATACAAAAAATAAAGCATCTTCATGGGTTTTTTTTTTTCAAATACATGTAGTAACATAGAACAATCAATTTCTTATGAAATAGCACAAAAAAAAGGCAGCAATAAAACTTGTGATTCTAAAACCTGTCTTTGCGTATCATGGCATCCAAAGCTGCTGCTTTGGTATTTTATCAAACCTTTAATCAGATAGCGATCAGATTGGAAAGTATGTTTATGAAATCTTACACTGTGCAAGAACTTGACATGAGAAAAATCATTAACCTGAGTAAATCCCTCTAGAATTCTAAGTTTAAAGTGACAGAAGTCAGTCAAGCCAATACTAAACAAAATCAGTAATGCTCTATTTCAATTATAACAGACCTTACTTATAAATTTAATTAAAGGAGGTGATGAGTACGTTTGAGACCATACTTTTTTCTTCTCCAGCTGACATTATACAAGTCTGTTCGCATATATGTTTAGCCCTAGATAGGCTTGGAATCTAAAACTTTTAGTTTTAGATATCTGATAAACAGTTGCAGAACAATTAAATAATTCTTTTCCCAAAGCACAGTTTTTAATTATGCAAGCATGTTCTGAGCGTTCCCATTCAAGGATGGTGCAGCATTTCAGAAAAGTTCACTTACATGACAGAAATGTTACCCTGAATCAGCTGTGGTGATTTTTTTTTTTTATTTAAACAACCAACCATATCCAAGTATATTCCACATTCTGTCATTATTGTTTGCACATTTAGTATTATGAATTACGCATCCATTACAGAATGAAAAACTTCTGCATGTCTAAACACTACACTGTTGATCGCTAACTTCCAAAATCAATCTGATGCTTACCGGCAGTATGGGTTTCGCCGAGAAGAGTAGCGTAATGTTAGAAATCTATAGTAAATGAATGGCTGGAGCAGACTCCCTTGACCACTGAAAGAGAACAGAGAAGCAGAGCTTAATATTTATTCAAAAAAAAAAAAA
>WBMW01000650.1:451310-473300 GCA_013396635.1 Penelope pileata
ATCAGGACTTTCCCTAATAAAAGCTAGGAAATTATCTCAGCCCATATTCGTTCAGACAATCTAGATCTGACAACAAAAAACGTATATAACCGTACCTTTACAAAGGCAGAAACTCAGAAGTGCAGCATTACTGTTCTCACGTTGGTTTTATAAAATAAATATAACACCCAATTTCTGGTGATGGGCAAAGAATCACAGAAGTGACAGTGCAGACCTGTCCAGTATTAAGAAAAAGCTTGCTGGACAAGCACGGAAATTGGCTGACATGAGTATTTTACAGGGAGCTACAGGGAGCTTTTTCAGCCCCCAGCATGGTCCAGATTACAGAAATTGCTATATTTATAGTAACTTTTGAAAAAATTCTCAGAACACAATGGAAACTATTATATACATATTTATACATTAAAGCTAAAGTGTTTTAGTTACTCTGAAATGAGGTCTTTATACTTTACAAAGCTGCTGTTACACGTGAAAGTGTTGCAAACCATACATGGTGAAGCACAGAAATACCTTGAGTTTATGTAATTGACTGAAGCTTCTTTATATAATGCAATATTAAAAATCTATGTCATGTTGTATACTGTCTCAGTTCCAGTATCTTTCCAGAAAGAAAAAAATGAAAAAGTGAAAAGGAAAATGAGCTACAAGAGTGGCAAAAATGAAGCCTTGCACCTGTACGGTATTAACAAACAATTTAATATGCTTCAACAGTTTGTTCTTTAAACTTCCACTACAGTCGCATTTAACATTTATGCTGTTCTTACATTTGGTATATGATCTCTTACACGCTACTACCAGAAGACTTACCAAGTAACTACACTTCACATACTGAATTCTCTATAGGGAGAAAAAACAAAAATCTCCCCAAAATTTTAGAGCACTCTAATGTTTCAGACATAGGACATAGACAATATCCATCAGTTGTTAAGTGTCCTTAAAATGACATATCATCTGTCAAGGCTGAAGCATTGAAGTGTTCAGCTGACACATCATAAAACAAATGACGCATTCTATCAACTTCCAAGAAAATAATGCTCCTCTTCTGCTGTCTTCCAGACCACTCAGGACAAATGCTCTCACGGTGCTATGATGCGCATAAAACAAATATTCCCTCTCTAAATATTAAAAGGCAGTAACTCAAACTTCAGTGATTTGCAGGTTGTTATGTCTATGTGACTTCAGTAGGATTCCAACATGTACATTCTTAAGATCCCCAAAATGAATTCAACTGGCTGCACACAGAAAAAGCAGGCAAACCCAAATGGAATAAATAAATAAACAAGGGTCTCTCGTCAGAAGTAACATGGGCGAGGACATAACCTGCTCCTGCTTGCACTCTAACAATGAAATGCCATGCTACTTAAACTTCTGGGATCTAATAGCCAAAAATAAGAGTAAACAGATGCTTTTCAGTGAGGCTAAAGATCAATACTCCATTATACTGTCCAAAATTTTACATAATGACACAGGTGAACACAAGTTACAAACCTGAACAAACTTTGATTTGACCCAACAACGTCACACATGCTATGAATGGGAGGATTTTTCTTTTTTTTTTTTTTTCCCCCATGCTAAGCTATATCAGAATGAATGCTGTTTGATTTCATGGTGCATCATACTGAGAAAGCCAGGAATCAACATAAGATCAAGTCTTCATCAAAGAAAACTATAAAGATGGAGATCCCTGTAACTCAGAGAATTAACTACAAAAACTAATTTCATGCAGCAAGTTTCTAATTCTGAAAGTATTTATGATAATTCTTACCTGAAGAGCATGAAAACTGTAGCTGGCATCAGAAAAATTTCATTGCAAGCAATGAATTTTAGAATATTCTGTTGATTAGCACTCAGTTTCTCTAGAAGGTTTCTCAGAAAGGGCAGGCTATTTGAACTTCGTGCCTTTGAAGAAAAAAGTGCCAGAAATTATACAAGTCATATTAATCTTCTCCAGCATAAAGAAACCAAAGTATTAACTTTTTCTATTTATGACTCATTTCAGCATTTCAAGACTGGACCTTTTAAAGTGATTCAAATTAATATTGCAAAGAAAACTACCTTAAAAAGCACGGAGCCCCTATTAGAATAATCATTAACAATCTCAGGAACTATAGGTGCATAAAGTTCAATTAAAAATACGATCTGTTGCATATCCCTCATCCACCTATTTTCATTTCAGCTGCACAGAGCTGGCCACCAGCCTTATTCTGTCCACTAGGATGAAGTGCCTATGGCAGCAAGACAGCCTGGCTAGGAAGACTGGAGGCTGGAGTTACAGTAAGCTGTAGAAGACCATACACTGAGCAGCAGAGTCACCTGGCAAATACTATTTTGTTTCTTAGCCTCACCCTCAGGTTTGATATTCCACTACTAAAATAGAACATTCAACTTATAGCATATGGTTTAGCCTGAAAAGACATCAGAAGTTTGAACCTCACTGTTACACAGTAGAAGCTTCCTTCAAAGAAAACCATTTGAAGAAAAATAGGGTCAACTCCAACACATTGAGTTATAACAGAAGAGGAAAAAAACAAACAAACCAGAAGACTCCTCAGATTCTGTGCTGAGATTCCATACTACAATTTCACTGTAACATAGCTGAAGGAAACCACAGCTACAACTCCCAAACTTCCTTATAAACCCCAAGCACACCAACAGGAGTAATCATATCATATACCACTACTTACATCAAGAACCTTCTTTGTGTATGTGGCAGCATGAAGCAAAGAGAACAGCAGAACTGGGAAAATACTCACTGAAGCAAGCGATAAGGAAAATTAAAGGCTGCAGAAGTGTATCATTTCTCCACGATATTAAGCAAGAGGCTGGCTGGAACGAGCAATACTTGATTAAGACACATCTATGTTTAACATCTAAATTTATAGCTGTTCCATTTTGTCCTTGCATCTTTGTTTGCTATGCTTTTTTTTTTTTTTAGCTTTAAAATCAGTGTATACATATGTATGCAAAAGTATGATGCACACCATTATTACACACCAGTGTGTTTCCATTGAAATGCATTCCTTTGGCATGAAAGACATGTAAGGTTACTACTTAAAAATCTAACATGTACTTGTGGACACCGCATTTTTATAAACAGATGCTACAAAATGCATTTCAAAGAACATGCAGTCGTCAGCCCTTCAGAGAGCAAGAACATAGGCATTCCTCTGCCAGAGACATTTTAAGAGTAGGACATGAAGCACGCACACAAAGCAGCACAAAGAGCTAGTTAAGTGTCAGCTCTGATGAGCCACAAGACTAGCTCCTTTTTGCAGACTGTTTACTAAATCATCTGAAACAGCTATTACAGAATAATTGCATCTCTACATGATATATGCCCTACTTTTAGTGAGGTTATATATAACCCCTGTTCTGGTCCTGAAAAGTTATCAGATTCTCTTAAAGGATCACATGAGATCAGTCATAAAATTTACTGAATTTAAGTCTCAGGAAAAGAAAATATTAGAAGTCAAAGACTGCAGTGCACTAGTTGCAGAGCTGATAAACCTAAATATGGATCAATCAACATAAGACTTTGCTACTTTACACAGTATGTTTTATGAATGGCAAATAAATTGTAGTTTAATTTCTTTCAAATCAAGGCACGGGTGATGAAAAGCATCACGTTTTTACGATATTTAAAAACAGTACCAGGGTGATCCAAGCAAAGGATACTTGTAACAGGGTAGGAATTCACAAAGATAAGAGAGTACAACAGGTAGTGGCAGCTGTCCTCCAGCAAAGCTTGGGCCAGAAACGCCCTGCTAAGCTGGAAGTGTGGCAACCTTTGGTGTAGTCGGAGAGCACTAGTCAGAGCGTTCGCCAGCAAGGCACGCTGATAGAAGCTTGCTCCTTCATGCAACCTGCAAATCATCAGAGGAGACGTTACCATATGAACAGAGCCTCTGCTCAGAAGAAGTATTTCACCCTTGAGAATTGCATCACAAGTGCATAATACTTTCAGTATTTCTATTATCATACATAAGCACTGTTAGCAAGATAAACTCAAAAATTGGTAATGCTGACTTATTGCAGATGCTAAAGGTGAAACAAGTCAGTGTATTATTCCATAACTTCATCAGAACACAAGTATTTGCCAGTGCTTCACAATTATTGAACATTTTCTAAACAAACGTTTAAAGCCAGTCTTAAAGAAGTAAATTAGAAGAAAATTTCTCACAAACCAACGCAGCAAACTAAATAATAGGAAATCATCCTTACATGGAAAACCACTCTACAGACCTGGAACATAGTTACTTTATAAACTTTTAATGCTGTTTTACAATGTTAAAATACATACCCTAGAAGAGGCAGGACAAATAAAGCGGAGCAGTAAACTGTGAACAAGCGGGAAATCCACATTGCTGTTTCCAACTTGTTACTCATCATAAATTGCTACAGTAAAAGATAACAAAAACAGAAAATCAACCCCAGAGAAGCTGGTATCTTAGTATTTGCATACATTGAAAATTTTCCCTTCAGTATTAAATTGCAACCTTGAAGAGAATCAAATTATAGTTTGAAGCAAAGAGCGTATTTTTGTCCTGCATGATACTTGATTCATACCATGTTACTAACCAGCTTGAAAATAGCTAGGCTGCCTCAGAATCAGAGGGCTCCTTTGTACTTCACAAGGAAATACAGCATTATGATCTTCCGTGGAAGTAAGATGTCTTTAGACCCAGCTGACCTCTGCACCCATCGCCGCAGCGTTCCCTCTAAACTACACCTCACGCAGCTGGGCCTTGGAACTCCCCACTTCTTACAGGAAGAAAAAAAAGGAGTGACTTAAAGCTAACACGACTGTATCAGAAGGAAAATGGCTGCCTTCGTATTCCTGGCTTTAAAAATAATAAAAAACATCTCAACCCAACACCTCTCCTGTTGTTAAACTCTGCTTAGCCACACTCCTCTTCACTGTTGTGTGGTCCCAGCAGCAGCAAGGCTCTAAGAAGACACAGCATGCATTTGGTTACACATGCCACACGCTGCCTTCCTTTCAGCTGCACGCCTCCCATCCTTCTGTATGCTTCACTTTGTATTTGAGTTCTGCCTGGAGCTCTTTGTCGATTGATTATTGTTATTATTCCCTCAATTTCAGCCAGCTTTTGAGGTCAGCTCTTTCCACCCGTGCTCCCTGCCACTTTTTACGAGGATGCCAGGAGCCGGCTTGCCGGGCCTCCCAGCCGCCGCAGCTGACTCCACTCACGCTGCCCCCGCGGGCACACAGCTCCTTCCGCAGCGACGAGCCCACACCGAGCCGTGCCCAAGAACCGCAGCACGCCATCAGAAAGCGAAAGAGCAGCTCTCCCCGCCCGAATCCCTGCAGGCCGCCGCCGGGGCCGCGGGGCCCCGCTCCAGCCCCACCCGTCCCGCAGAACCGGGCGCTGCTCACCACGGCCCCGCCGCCGGCTCCGCCTTGCATGGGCCCGTTCTGCGTAGAGTCCGCCATGGCCGCACCTGCGGGGAGAGAAGAGCCTAAGCCGGGGCCGGGCCTGGCCGGGAGCGCGGCCGCCTCAGCTCCCGCGGCCGCTCGCGGCCCTCCCCACCACGGCCCGGGACCCACCGCCAGCGCCTCGGGAGAGCGAGCCCCACGCGCGACCCGGTCCGGCCCCGGATGCGGCCTGATGTCACTTCCAGCTGCCGCGGGGCCTGCCGGACAGTGTAGGCCCGGTGACGTCACGCTGCCCAACTCGTGATGTCACAAGGCCTTGCAGGGGGCTGGGCAGGGTTGGGTTTTGTCCCCCCGTTCCCTACTGGGAGGGACATGCCTTGCCCTGGGGCTGTGCCCCCATGGCTGTGCCCTGTGGCAGTAGCCTGGCAGGATGTGACAAGATGTCACCATAGGCCCTTACGCAACTACACTTGCACACATGACATCAGCAGGGCAGTGGGCATTCGTTGTCTCGCACGGCACAGCACAGCTGCGCTGGGCACCTCCAGGCCTGGCAGTCACTTGCGCGCGTGCTCTGTCTGCCCTCCATGGGGCTCATGCTGTGTACACCCCATGCTGTGTGCACCCCATGCCATGTGCACCACGCTCCATGCCAGCTTGTGGCATGGCAGTAAGAAGCAGCTTACTGGAGGAAAGAGGAAAAAGGAGCATCTTCAAAGCTGTGTGTGTCCCAATATTCTTACCGTGGGCAGTATCAAATTAAACTGCAGCAGCTTTGAAGTCAGTTTCTAAAACCTTTGGTCAAAAAAAATCATTAAACTTTAAAGCTAAAGAACTTCAATCAACCACAGATGTGTCAGCAATGTTGGTGTGAGGACTGAGCTGGAGAGCACAAAGCACAGGCCTCCTCCTGGCTCTGCAGTATGTAGGACATGCTCTCTGAAAGGGCTCGGAAAGGATTAATGCTCCCTTCATTAATATGCCCCTTGTCTTAACATTGATTTTTTAATTGATCTGTGCCAGATAGCCATGCACATGTGATTTTATTCTTGTTTAGAGGTCTGTGAATTGAGTATAACTCCACTGAAGCATGTATCTAATAAAAGAAGACAAAGCAAGGGCCTTGAGAAGGATGCCTTCGCTTTTTGGCATCCATAGCCTCCTGTGGTCTGAACTCCTGGGTTTCTCTCTAGGATGTGCCACAGGTTCCCCCTCCTGGTGATACGGATTCCAGGACTGCAAGCCACCTGCTCAAGTTTCTAATCATTCCCAGATGCTTTTAATTACTCTTCTGTGGCAAGAAGACAGCTTTTGGGGACTGAGGCTGTTGGAATGAACAGCCGCAATCAGCCTCGCTTCTGGCTTGTGATGATTAAGCTTAAAGACTGATTGGAACAGACTCAGGAAAGCATCAGGAGAATGTGTAATGAAATATGTTAACAGGGAAGGAGCAAAAGAAGTCAGCTGATAGGGTCTGTAATATTGTAACAATTACAAGCATGCTAAGGCTTTAGGCTAATTAACACATTTCAAATTGAAGATGCAGAATCTGATTTTCCACTTCTTTTCCAAACCACTCATCTCTTGCTAAAGTGGCTGCAAAGCAGGCACAAGAACTACCTGCTATTTTGGGACAATTCCACAGGTGGAGGAGGCTCTGAGGGTAAACAGCACTTGAGAATTAGAGCAGTCTGCTGGATGTTCTCAAATATGTAGTTAGAGGACTGACAAACACTTATGTTAAACTGCAATCAAGGCTTTGGATATAGCCCCTGTAAGTTAAGTTTAACCATTACCAGATTGTTTTCTTTGTTAGAAAATAAATTATTAACATACCTAGATTTACATATTTAGATAAAACTGCAACATAGGAAACACACATCAAAGACCACCAGGGACTTAATTGTGCCAAACTTAAATGTCAAAACGGGGAGGGGAAAAAAAAAAGGGCTTCTGATGAGTCTTCAAGATTATATATTTCTTAAATAGACCTAGGATGACAGATGCGTGTTATTGTCAGTTCTGGTTATTTATTCCTTAGCATTAGTAATTTATGAATGACTGACTGTACACACATGCAGAACATTCACTTCTAGAATCTGGTTTGTTGTCTGTCACTCACAACACTAGATTTTGTATTTTCTTTTTGCAAAAGTTGTCTTTCACAGATTGCCCTTAATTTCTTTTAAGTAGAATGTTATTCTATTGTTTATTCCTAAAATTTAACTTTAAAAACTTAATTAGGAATTAGGAAAACTCAGCCAGGAATATCAGACTTGGGTCTTCACAGCTGAGACGTTCTCTTTGTTCTGTATCAATTTGTCTTTTCCTGACTTTCCCCTTCACTTTCACTCTCTGTCTATTGTTACTTCTTGTTCAATAGTCTATCCTGTTGAGCAAGTTGGACCACAGTACTGTTCACTTCAGCCTGAGAAAAGACATTAAGTTGTCTCTTCAGAAATTGAGTTTCAGCTATTGGCTTCTCCCATTCCCAATTCTTCTCTGCTATAATATTGCTGATTGCGCAGAGAGGAGAAGCAGAAATTGATTCCTATATTATTAATGATTTGGTTTCCGACAGTTGCAAGGAGGTTCTTTTGTACCATCAAGGCACCAGTTTGCTTACTTCTGCTTCCGCTGGTGATCAATTGTCCGGATGTATAGAAGAGTATTGTTGTAATTGCTGAGGATTTATCTATCTCATTAGCAATCCAGTCCCATTTCTCCTCCATGGCAGTCTGACACAATCAGCACAGACATATCTGAAATCATAAGTAACACATCACTCTGTTTCACCCCAGTACATTCATAAGCCCATAGAGAATTATTGGCACTTAAGATATCTAGGAACAGCTCTCTTAATTTAAAAAAAATGAAGGATGCTAGGAGGTACATTTTGATCTGTCAGGCCCAAACATACACATCAACTTCCACTAACCCACTTTGAGTCCTCAAGGAAAATAATAAAACACCTTGGTACGTCTGTAAAATAATTCATATATTGAAGAAAATGTGAATGCTTTGCATTTGGTTAGCTCAGGCTGAGACTCCAGACACTCACATCAGTATGACTTAGATGTTACATGGAGAATTTAGGTCAAAAAAAGTAAGTGATTTGCACACATACAGACAAGTGGTGTCGCAGATGGGCTGAGAAGAGAATCCACAGTTCCTGAGTCCGCTTTGCCACTTTCCTTCTGAGTCACAATATGTTTCCAAATGCAATCATATGCAAAACTCCATAAGTAATTTGAAGACAGTTTGAATATCTGAAGAAGAAGAAGGAGGCTTTTATGGTGTTTCAAATTGATGTCTGAGAACCTCATTACAGACACTATGGAAATATTATTTGTACTATAACTATTATTAAATAAATTTGGACAACCATAATAAAATATGCACTAGAACTTTATGGGTTGTTTAAAAGTTGTTTTTCTGATAGCATCACAACCAGCAGCATATAATTTTTGTGGTCTTCAGTAGCCTCAATTCCCAAATATTTTAAAAGAAATTTGTATATCATTGTTTAGATGGTGTTCAGCACCTTGCAGCAAAGAGCATCTGAGGTTCAGATAATGATTTATCTACTTTGTACTTGTCAACTTGAAAAAAGTTGCTGTTGCTAACATCAGTATACAGTTTTAAATTTATTTCGAATAGAAGAGAGACCATTCTTACAAAGTCAATAGGATTGCAGTTCCTCATGGCCAAACTAGCTCCATTGTTTGTATCAGGAGTGTATAACACAAAGCTAAAACAAGTTTTTTATGCAAAGTTATAAGGAACAATTTGGTTCTTGTTTGTGGTTATCTCAAGTTGGCTGTCCAAATTTCAAGAAACAATAAAGGACATTGGGTCAATGCCTGTTACATTTTTCAGAAAAAGACACAGAAGTCCTCTGTCTCTCTGTACTAGATTGCTTTGTGATTGCTTGATGGTCTGTAGCAATATCAAACATGGTCTTCTTTCTTTTCCCTCACAGCTGGAGTTTCCATTTACTCACCCTTCCAGGAAGGATTAGCCTTTTAATTACTAAGTGCCTGCCAAAGCAGTGAAAGAGAGGAACCACAACCTTCTTGAAGATGTGAAAAGCAGCAAGACAGCCCTTCTGTTTGCTTTCTGTATTTTTGTAATTTTCAGGATTTTAGTATATTCCTGCATTATTAGGATGGGTGGCACAGAAGCTACAAGTGTAAACCCGAAATGGTACAAAGAACCAGGATGAATTTATGTACAGTTTGTCAAGAGTGGAGATACGGCAGCAGGCTTGGCATGTGGTTGAATCAGAGAGCAGTTACCTGTCTATTTTGTTTGCAATGTGCAGCCCACCAAGTACATGAAAAATATTGGAAACTTGAGAATGGAAAGAAAAATGGGCAAAACCTTTCTTACAACTACAGCAAGTGCAAGGACTGTACAGTTCTCTGCACCTCCAAAGCTGCCTCTGGTTTCATCTGTAAGTGCTTTTAGATTTTGTTTCATGTCTGTCACTATTCTGCGTTCTTAAGACTCCTACGAAAGTGCCTAGGGAGTAGATATTTTACCAAAATCCATAATAAGAATAGAGGAGCCTTCAAAGAGAAGCTTTTGATTTCAGATGATTTTTAGTTAATCACGTATTGTTTCCAAACCAGTATAGGTTCCGGCAATCTCATTTATTATGTCTTATAAATGCTTCTTAATTTCTTACAGCATACTTCCTATGCTGAATTTTCAAAAGAACATCGAGGTGCAAATAAACTCTGAAATCAGCAACTTGCTGTATTCTTTGTGAGATCCCATTCAGAAATTTGTGGTCAAAGGGAACTGAATGGATGATTAAGTGATAGGGATACTTGGAAATATTTTTAACATTTTATATTAAATTGTTAAAGCACAGTGGACTGAGGTGTCTCCTGTAGATACGCTGTTGCTGTTTTTTGGGTGTGTGGGGGGGTGATATTTTTCTCATTGGTATTTGTTCATTCACCAAACATGAAGCAAATACTTCAAAGGTTCCAGTTTATATAATTAATCCCTCTATTTTTTTATTTTACCCAAATAATTTAATTAATCTAGGTTTATAATCATTACCAAAAAGGTATATGCATATTTTATCCAACTGGTTTTTTTTGTTTGTTTGTTTTTTTAACTGCTGGTAATCAATAAGAGCTTAGAACTTAGAAAAGATAAAGAATACATGGAAAGACAATCAGGTTAATTAGATTTGTCCTTCCAAGCAGTCATAGGTAAAGTCCGTCCATTTAAAACTCATCTAATCATGAGCTGAAGTGACGTAAAATTGAATGAAATCAAGCTGTCCGTATCCTAGAAATGTTCTTACTGAGATATAAAAATCCTCAAGGATACCAATTAGTCAGATAGTCTACTGATAAATCAAGGATAGGTTTCTCACTCAGTCATAATACTTCTGATTTATTTATAGACCATGGTGACTAGTAGTGGAAGCTTATTCTTTGGGGCTCATGACTTCTTATTGAATTCAATGTTCCATGTTACATCTTTCTCAGTAATGAACTGTCTTCCAGTTCTTCTTTGGCAATCTTGGGTTGCTTGTATGTAGGCACTAGTAAGTACTTCATTAGGATGGTAAAATACAGGGGAATTAGGGTTCAAGAGAGATGTCTGACATTGTAAAAAGGAATGTGCAAGCAATCTGGAGAGGCTCGTGCAAAATGAAGAATTTGACACAGAGCAAGATTACAGTTTCTGAAATACAACGGTGTATCAGTCAGTGGCACATGGAACAGGCAGGAAGAGAAGCACAGGGAATTCAGGGACTGTCTGTAGAAAATTGTCTATACTCAGCATTAGCTTCTTCACAGAGGCTTCGTGAGGCTTTTGGTGAATTTCTGAAAAAAAATCAAGAAAATGCCCTTAATCTCATTTTCCTAATCAAAAGGTAGAACAGATTTTTTTCTTCTTTGTTGTTGATAAGATTGTCCTACATTACAGTTTGTCCAAGACCACTATGAATTATTCTTTGGTAAGATAACATGTCCTGCATCTGTGTTTTAATATTCACTAGGGTGAGGGTCTTTATTAAAAGCCTCAAAATAAGAAAAATATGGCATGCTTGTCATGTGATTCCTTCAGAGTCATGTGTCACTGTGTTGACACATCACAATGTGATGTGTTCTGCATCAAGAAACAGCATGCAAATGTAAAGTTTAAAAGAATTCTGACAGGAGTAGACAAAATGATCCAGAAGATCACATGACATGACAAAATTCACATCACAATGACTGCAGGGTTAATTAATAACCTGGGAAAGAAGCTTGAAGAAGAAGGAGGAGCCCAGCCAGCACTCAGTATGATTCCTCTGGTACCCCCTTAGGGAGACAGCAGCTATGAGGAGATGTCCTCAACCTATAATTTAACAAAGGGTGAAGTAGGAAAGATACAAAGATGTTTGGCCATTGAGAGTCATTCATGCTAATGATTTTTAAGCAGCATTCTAGGATTAAGACTGGCAGACTGGATAAAAAAAAAAAAGTGAATGGGAAACAGATTAAAAGGGAAAAGTATAATATGAACACTAATTTTAGCACAAAATGAAGAAAATCAAAACAGAGGCATTAAATGATAAAGGAACATCAGTCAGGAAAAGGTCTGAAGCATTAAGAAGGAAGCCCTAGTAGGTAGTTTCCTTAATGAAAGGAATGTGCTTGAAGAGTTGGGGATGAACAATAAGGAATGAGAGAATAGTTTACATGCAGCAGTGTTTTGCTCAGAGAGGAATCTGTATCCTTGGAGATTCTCATGACTCAACTAGAAAAATCCACAGGTGATTTGGTCTAATGCTGGATATGGTCCTGCTTCAAGGGGAAGGAGGGATCAGCTGGACCCCAGGGTCTGTTGCAATCAATATTTATACGATTCTGTGAAAAGTGAGGGTTTAAAGCAGCAAAGCTAAAGAAACTGGAACAACCAGTAATGGGCGTGACATCCACCATTGTAGGGATAACAAATACATGATGGAAGAGCAGTCATGGTTGTTACACGGGTACTGATGGATAAGGAGTCTTAAGAAGTCTTGGAAATCAAAGTGATGAGTAACAGTGTAAGTTAATAACAGAATAAATATTCTCAGGAACTGCATCATCATGAAAAAAATATTGATTTCTAAGATACAGATAAAAAGAACATGGGTTATTTGTAACTATACAGTGCAGCTGTTCTTAGATGTTACAGCTTGCAGACTTCCTCATCAACACTGTATCAATGACCTGAGACACTACCTCCATCTTTGTTTATTTGCTTAAATAATGGTGAAAATAACCCTGGACTGAAGAATTATGAGCTGCTGTGATTTAAAATAAAATGAATTAAAAAAAGATTTGTCTACGCTTTTTGTATTTTACAAAAATGTCCAGCAATAAATTAAACAGATGATTGATGAGGTCATCTATACAGGGGATTTTAAGCAAAAGTGAAATAAGAAAATAAAAACAGTATATGCAGTAGCAGAATGTCTGTAATTCCTTCCCTAGCCTCTTCCAAAGGCCAGGAGGAAAAATCTCCACCCCTACATAGATCTGAATGAACACATATTTGAAGAAAGATATTGGAAATACACATAATTGAGTAAATATAGTTAGTTGTTAGTATAACAATTTTTTTAAAAAAAAGAGAAAGAGAGAGAAATAGAACTAAACTGTAAATGAGATAAAAACCAATATTACTTTATGAAAGCTGTCAGATGGAGTTGTTTCTCTACAAAAAGAAAGGAAATAGAGTAACATAACAGAAAAAGTCCCAAAACTCTTACGACTACACCACTTATTTCATCTGGAGCTAGGATCTCTGCTGCATATCATTTTTCTGCTTCCTCAGCTCCTCACTAGTGCTGCTTTCTGATCTTCTCTCTCACAGACTGCTTTCTGTTCTGCCTGGCTGGCCCTTATCTAAGCCTGGGGCAACCCTGCCCCAGGTCCACCCCTTCCAGTCACAGGTGCAAGGGATCTGCCAGTATTCCCTGGGCCAGCCATGCCCCTCCACCATGTGCTCAGTCATCTGTTCATGCTGTGATCAACTGTCCCCCTACAAGTAGATTTTGGGTATCTGATCAGTAAAAGAAATGGCATGATGCTGCATGGCACTGCTAGTGGAAATGGGGAAGAAAGTTATTAGAGGAACTGCAGGTAAACAAGGATGTGTCTGCAGCAAAGATGGCAAAGATTAAAAGGGGAAGACTGATGAGTACTTACTAATGTAGGTCCTCAAAGATAAATTGCAGGACTGATCTTATTCAGTACGCTCATAACTGTATGATGGCACAGGGATTAGTATGTAGATAGGGTTATCCGCAATGCTGCAGAGGTAGGAGGCATCTCCAAGACAAAAAGATTGCTTCATCATGCAGAAAAAATCCGCACAGCTTCAAGGTCTTGAGTAATAGAAGCAAGACCAGTTCAGTAATACCAAATGCAATATCATAACTGTGTGGTCTCAATAAAAACCTGCTAGGGGAAAAGAAGAATCACAGGTGGAGCTGAAGGCGCCAGCCTATCAAAGTGTGAATTTGAGCTGCCAACGTGATAGGCAGTGTGAGAGATAAATGTGATCCTCTGGGCAATAATAAGAAACAAGGAAATATTATTTCTGTTGTATGGGGAACAGATGGAATCTCATCTAAAAGACATTGTACAGTTCTGGCCACATAAGTTCAAGAATAAAGAACTGAAACCAGTATGGAGAGTACCGAGAGTATGGAGAGGGGATTGGCTGATTTCATGAGAGGACAGTGGAAGAAGATTGCTGTGTATTAGGTAACACCAGGGCAGGTATGCAATTAGTTAAAGCTGGTACAAAAATAGATATAAATTGCTGTTCATTTATTTTGACTGGAGACAAGAAGAAAGCTCCTAACCAAACACTCAGAAACACTAACAGTCTGTCAGATTTTATTGGATATTTCCTTCAAGATTCATTTTCATTTCACTTTGGACTTAGTTTGGACACCATCCAAGCCAGGCGAGTCAGAACCTTGTTCATCAGCTGCAGTCCTAAAATAAGCCTTTCCTCAGTGCCATCTAACACTTTGGACTAAAGACAGAGCTATGGTAACTGCCTGAAATAGGAACAGAAAACAGGTCATGGAGCTTTCCCACTACCAAAAAAAAGTGGCTTTTTTTTTTTTTTTTGCCGTGACAGAGTATTATCCACCCAGTGAAGATGGTACCAACTCTTTGGAGTTGCCTATGGCCTAGATAAGGACACTGACTGCCAAAATTAACTATAGCCCTGTGTAAGACCCTCTGCCTCAAGAATATTTTCCATTGCAAGTGCTTTTTTGAAGATCTTGGCTTAAAAGAAGCAAATAAAATGTGGGTTTTTTTGTTTGTCAGTCTGTCTGTTTGTTTTCCTGGAACAAAGATGAATGTTGGTAACATCTGCAAGCCTAATGACCGTGCTGTCCTGTAGTGGCAATGTACACATCTAAAAATTACATGTGATCGGGTTATTTCACAACAGGTTTAAACCAGAGGCATCAGCGGTAACATGTAATTAATTTTGCCTGTGGTCATCAGCTCATGCAATACAATAAAACTCGTGTCAATCAAATGTTTGTTTGGCTTAGCTTTTCATAGTGCTTATCAGAGGATTTACCACTTAGTGAAACTGGAAAATCGTCGTTCAATAGTCAAAGGGGCACAAGTTAAAAACAAATATAACATTGCGTAGCTTTCCCTTCTAGCTGTAAGTTCTGATAAATGTTAAATTCATAATACTAAATCATCAGTCAAATGCATTTCTATTCCTGAAGTCTTTTTACTTCTGATATGAATGTAATTTAAAATAGGCACTTGATGCATGAAGAAATATTTAGCATAGGGATATAAATGCCTTCTGTACTCTCTATTTGGTCAAGTAGGTGTCTGCCACCGGGACACAAATGTCTTTCATATTTATCCTCTTGTCAGGGTGATATCACGTGCTCCAGCACATAGTCCAGAGAAGAGATTAAACATTGCAAGCCTGAAAAAAATGAGAGCGGAGGGTCAAACAGTATCTAAAGGGAAAGGCACGGTTGGTGCTTACGCGTTTTATGTTATGCCAAAAAAATGAGTGGTTTCTCATCTTTTCTGAGGATACCATGCCCTGCTCCACGAGAGAGGGCTAGGTTGTAAGACAGAGCTCTTTTCATTATCTCCCTGGGTGAAGAAATACAAAAGAGTTCCCACTTTCTGTGATTTTCTCAAGGTTTTGTTTAAGGATGGTTTAAAACATTGTGATCTGATCATTTATTCCATTTGTACTGGAATAATAACTTCCTATTTTGCCTTTCAGGTTAAGTTTTCTCATGGTAGTCCAGATTTCTATTTATCTAGAAACTAGATTGTGTCTTCTCACGGATCTTGAAAACTAAGTTGGGCACTACATTTTTTTTTTCCAGTAAAAACTTACAGTTGTGCTTAACTTTGTTGATATGACCGCGCTTACTCCAGGCAGGGCCTCAGACCGCAAAAACCCAGGAAAAAGAATATATATTTTTTTTTATCTGAGCAGTTGTAGCGTTCAGCAAAGCCTCCACAGTCTCAGTTGAGGCCTTTAGAGGTAACGATAACAAAACCAGTAATGCACAAATGATGATTCCAAAATAATAGTGGCAAGTTTTGTTCATTATTTATTGCAAAATTATCTCTTAAAATTTCATTGGTGACCCTCACATTAAGGCTCTTCTTGTTCAGTGTATAAACCGATGCTGGTATCTAACACGGAGAAAAGATCTGTAGAAATGAATAGTGAATAATTTGGGACAAGAAGGGTAGTTAGGAGGAGTGTTTTGTACATTGAAGGACTTTTTCAGTGGTGCTGGCATTGTAGTATTTCTGGCATCTGCAGATGTAGAATTGCATGATATCTTGAAGGAATGGCATTTCTCAGAGAACAGCGAAGTTTGCTAGGAACCAGAAATAGTGCGGGGGGATTTCGTCTTAAACTCTTCAGGGGACTTTCATGCTATTTATCTATTCTTTTGAAAATGGAACACTCATGCTGTCTAATCACGACTTCCTCGGATTCTGAAAGACCAATAAAAGGGACACATTGATACCCAGTGAATAGGAATACAGCACTGCATTTTGGATTTGATCTGTTCTGTGTGTTCTTTATATTCAACCCATAATATTGAAAGATTGTTTTCATGAACCTAGCTTGTTCAGTTGCTGGTCATCTGATTTCATTCCACTCTGTAGATCTGTGTGAACGATTTGTCTTTCCTATCTGAGTACTGAGCATCCAGCTGTCTCGTTTGAGAAATACTTGAATCTGATGTCTGCCATGTGTATTTGCCATGCACAAATAGAGAGAGCACTCCAATTTCTGTTGGTTGCCCTGTGCCCTGGTGTCATAGCTGTTCCTGAGGCCGGTGAAACAAGTCCTTACAAAATGCTTTGTCACCTTTAATGTGAAGTTGCTGCCCATAGAGGAATGCCACGGACTCCTGACTGCTCTCTGCAGCCCACCCTGCACATACCTGGGTGAGGTGTGTTACAGGGAACGTCCTTGGCAGTGGGATGCGTGCCCTCGACAGAGATGAAGAGTATAAATGTAAATGGTATTGACTCGAGTGATGGTTCCACACCATCATTTCTCACCAGAAATCTGGGGTAGTTAGGGTGGCCCTGGAGGCGTTCAAACTGTTCAATAAAAAAGATCCAGAAGGTGAATTTGAGGCAATCCTGATAGATCATCCACCCTGCCGCCTCCCTCTCTGTCTCTGACAGAGACTCCCTGTCTCTGTGCCAGGTTGCTGTGACGGACGTTCTGCAAAGCAGATCTCTATAGGGGCAGAAAGCAGCGAGGGCACAAGTCCTGGGCTGTTTGCCCTCAGCTGCAATGCCTGGTGCCCAGCCCCGTTGTGTTCAGCAGCACAGAATGCACAGCCCCTGGGCTACCCTGAGACAGCCGGCAGACAGCTGCCTTCTGACCGGCCCTGGGCACACGCGGCTCTCGCCCATTGCTGAAACTGCAGCTCTGCAGATGGAATGCAGAGTCTGTGTTCTGGCTTTGTCGATGGGAAATCAGCTCCGTGCAGCTCCCACTGGTTCAGGGAGACATTTCTCAGCTTAAGGGAAATGTCCTCCTCGAGATCCAATCTGTTGTCCTTGATATCTTAGTAACCAATGTACCGACTGAAGATGGTTCTGCTGCAAGATTTACTGAGAAAAGCTTTAACCAAAGGAGATCTCGTGCATACGCTGAGCTGATTCCATCAGAGTGGAACCTGCTTCTCCTGGGTGCTGGACTGCAGCACAGGAAAGTGCTCAGCCCGGGGCTTTTGCACAGTGAGCTTTCGAGATCCACTCAACATGAGACAATCAGCACAAAAAGAACTCACTCCTTACTGCAGGTGTTTGTAAAAGACTGTATGGCAAAATAAAGATACATGTATGAATAAATACCCATACAAATGGATAAATGAAGTGGCCTGAGGTAAATGGGTAAATAGAATGGGTTCTCTGGGTTTGTGAACAAAATCTGCAGCTGCTGCTGGTGTATTCTGCCAACGCTGCTTACCAGGAGCAATCCCCACCAGGAATGTTCTCCCCACGAATTCCCTGTCTCTGGAACGGGGCCCAGCCCTGCCGGTGAGTGCTGTAATGCTGAGATGTGCACGGGCAAATACAGGCCACTCGGACACAAAAATTACTCAAAATGTTATTCAAACCCAAATAAAATCGCAGGCAATTACAGCGTTCGGTCTCTAATCCTTCGCATCCATCTGGCTATCGCCGCACACAGGGGCCGGACGCATCCTGCCATCAAGCTGTCCGCAAGCTCTTTTTACCGGAGGAGAAAAGACATACGAGCAGATGTGTTTCCCTCAGAGAGTGCCCAGAACGCAGCCGTGTAATTGCATTATGCCACAGCTCCCGACTGTAAGCGATGCACCCGGCGAGGCAGGGTTCTGGGCTCGCCGTCCTAATGGGCCATTTCAGCCATTTGTTTTCAATAAAAAACCTTCTGCATTACATCCCAAGATTTAGAGGCCTCAGAGAAAGTTGTTAAGCTGGATGTAGTCTATTTGAGCAGCAGCAGGCCTCCGTGGCACAGAATATTTTGAAATAAAGAGAGAATATTTTGGTCTTATATCCCCAAATCTTCCATTAAACCATCCATCCATAGTGTACTGTGAAACATGGTTGAGATAAGTGAGATATCTCAGTAAAAAAAACACACAGTTCACCTTTTTCATGTATTTTTGATATATTGCTAATCACAGAATCATGCAGGTCGCACAGACCACTAAGATCATCCAGTCCAGCCATCAGCCCATCGCCACCAAACCACTAACCCATGTCACCCAGTGCCACATCTCCACATTTCTTGAACATCTCCAGGGACGGTGACTCTGCCACCCCCCTGGGAGGTGATATATGTCACATACCATAGATCATATACCATGTGTATTGATGAAAAGATTTCTTTCTTTCTTTCCTGGATAGTTAAGTGAATGTTGGCCTGCAAACTTGGGCATGTACAGCCCACGGAGTGCCATCTGCCTCCCTGCAGAAGACCAATGAGAGGATGATCAGCCCTCACCCCTCCGGATCCTGCAGCCCACGAGAGCTGAGCAGTTCAGGAGGGATTCGCGTGGCATGGTGGGGGTACAAGGGGGCACACTCTGCCCGGCCCTGCCCAGGGACATGAGGTGGGCAGACACCCTCCTTGTTGGCTGGGGGTGCACACCGGGGGTCTGAGGGTGCTGAAGATTGCTCTCCTGCCCAAGGGTTTGTCTCTGCAATTCAGCACGAAGCCATAAAGGCACACTGCAGCAAAGGGATCATTCAGAGCAGAGGTTGTGGAGCTGTCTCAGACTTACCTGGGGGGATGTGAGCTCGCAGCAACTGGCTGGGCTGTCCCCCTGCAGCACCGCGCTGCTCAGCCCTGCAGCCCAGCTTTCAGCCAAATGCTGCTCTCAGCGCCGAGCATCAAGAGAAGAGCAGCGTTTCATTTCATTTTTCAGCAAACCTCAGCCAAGTGCCTTCTGTTTCCCTGGCACAGTGCTGCGGCACAGGGCAGGCGTGCAGCAAACAGCAGCATGGCATTATGGATGTGCCCTGCTGCCCCACGGCACTGGTGGGCTCTTCTGAGATCACACTGCGGTGCTGGCTGCGTTCCCCTTTATAAAGGCAGAGGAAATGCAGGTGTTGGTCCTGAGGCCGGTGGGAGGAAGGGTGCCCACGCAGGACGAGCACCGCCCACCTATCCCAGCACTGCAGGGCCCTGCATTGTGGGTCCGTGGTGGTAGAGGATCCGATGGGAATGGTGGTGGAGTCATCGGGGAGAGACACGGAGAGAGAAATAGGGAGCGAGGGAAGGGGAGGGAAGGGGGAAAGTAGGAGTAAATAAGAGAGGAAGAGGAGGAAAGGAAGAAGAGAAAGGAAAGGAGGAAAGAAGCAAAGGAAGGAAGGAGAGAAGGAAGGATCTCTTTGTCTAGAATTTGCCCCTTTCAGCTCCCTTTGTGTAGACCGTGTAGCATTCCCAACACATCTCCGCCACCCGCCATAGCTGTTCCCATGGAAAGCCGCCCAAGCAGCCGGCACCCCCAGTGCTCCCTGCCGGTCTCTGGCTGCGGTTTCTCCGCGGTCGCCCCGCGCCGGAGGGGCCGCGCGGAGCCAGAGGAGCGGAGGGGCGCGGAGGGGAGCAGAGAGGAGCGGAGGGGAGCGGAGAGGTGCGGCGGTGAGCCGAGAGGTGCGGCGGGGAGCGGAGCTGTTCCGCCGGCGGCCGCGAGAGGGCCCCGCGCGCCGCTGCTCCGTGCGTAATTGATGGAGGCAGCAGCAAGAGATAATTGGTTTTATGTATATAATATTTGATCAGGAAAATATTCCTTGCCTTATCCCCGTGTAGGAGACCTATAATATATGTTAAAATAGTTAATTTTTTATTATGGCTTCGAATTGTTTTACCCGTCCTACCCCCCAAATTACGGGAGCATCAACTGAAAATGTAGGCAATGTAAGCAACGTTAAATCTAATTTTTCTGTGCAAAACCTAATTAGCCATTTTAAAAAAGGTTAACGCCAGCGCCTCAGACGGTTTTTGTTTAATAATCCTATTACTGATGGCTCATCATGTATAAAATGGTGCGGGTGGGACGCGGAATTTCCACTTGTTTATAAGTGTATCTAGGAGAAATGTATAAAATCCCGCGCGGCGGCTGCGTGCGGCGGGGAGCGCTCGCCCGGACCGTAGGTAAGGACCGACCCCACCGCCGCGCTCCACCCGCGGCTCCGTTCCCCGATCTGCGCGGCCTTTTCTCCCACCTTTGTATTCTAGACAAAATCGCGCTGCTTTTTCCCCCCCTCCCTGCCGCAGGGAGAGCTTTTTGCCCCTCGGAGAGCGGATGGGTTTGGGAGCGGGCTCTGTGCTGCTCCCCGGGGGCGCAGCGGCGCTTTGGGCCGAAGGAGCGGAGCGGAGCGGGGGCTGCGCGTCCCACAGCCGCCCCGCTGCTATCTTTGCGGGCTCTGTTATCCGCCACTGAGCCGCGGTGTGACGGTGTACGGCAGAGCGGCTATACAAAAAGAAGGGAAAATAACGAAAGCCGTCGGGGATGGTTTGGTTTGGTGCAGCCCCGGCGGAGGGCAGCGGCTCCGCGGACCCCGAGGTCGCGGCGTGCGAGCGGCCCTCGCGGCGCAGGGGGGACGCGTAACAGGGAGAGGGTCTGTACCGAGGGCTGAGATAACGAAATGCGTCTGGGTACGGCCATGAGTGTCCTCCACGGCCGCCGCTTCTACGCAGCTACCCGGCAGGCACGGACCTCGCGGTGTTTCAGCGTTCGGACCCGCAACCACCGCCCGACGGCCGCGTGTGCGTGGATGCCCGCACGCGTGTGGGGCTTCGTTGGCAGCCGGCGGCCGAGCGCACCGAGCCCCAGCGCGGTCCGGGACCGCCGTGCGGGGCCGCGCCGCTCCCGCCCACCCCGTCGGAGCGCGGCGGATGAGCGAGCTTTGTCTGCAGCCCCCGCCGGTGTCCCCGCTCCCGGTGCGCCCGCATCAGCCCCGAATGTCCGCATGTTCACCCAACCGCGGGCGATTGCTACGGAAACGGGGCCCTCGCCCGCGCCTGTTCCGCCGGGTTCGTTTGGGACCGGGTCCGTCCGCGGGCGCCGGGTGCGGGGGGGCACCGGGGGCGCCCATTCACCGGGAGCCAACGGCGCTAACGGGGACATCAAAAGGAATTCGGATCCAATCGAGAAATAAAAGAATGTGATTTCTTTTCTTGCCCGAAACACGCGGATGAAAAGCCCCTAAAGCAAACAGCCGAAGAAAGCGATGTTTTTAAAACCACAAGAAAGGGGGAGAAAGGGAAAAAAAGAAATAAAGGAACCATGTCATGAATGCGTTTCTTCGGGCTTTAAATGGGATGAATGACAACATAATATCAGCAGCTCCTGCACGGCGATCCCCGCCCGCCCGGCGCCGCTCAGTGCCTCCGCGCTACGCCGCGGCCCTTCCCGCAGCGCTGCGGCCCCGGCGGAGCCCTCCGCGGGGTGCGGGGCGTGGGCGGGGGGGCTGCGGGAGCGCCCGCGGTGCGGCACCCGGCGCTGAGGGACAGCGGCTCGGCCCCCGCCTCGGCGGGGGGGG
>WBMW01000651.1:0-33952 GCA_013396635.1 Penelope pileata
GCATTAAAAAGAGCGTTGCCAGCCAGTCGAGGGAAGTGATCCTCCCCCTTTACTCTGCCCTGGTCAGGCCTCANGTTGGACTCAATGATCTCTCGAGGTCCCTTCCAAGCCCTACAGTTCTGTGATTCTGTGATAGGTTGCTCTGAAAGTAATGCCTCCTATTTGTTTTCATGGAAACAAAAATACATACAAAAAGCATAATAACACTGATAGAGAAAGTTCTCAGCTACAAAGCACTGCTTTTCAACATAATTACCACCACTAGGCTTTTTCATCAGTGATGAAGAAGTGCTTGTATTTTGCAGTCATAAAAATCTGCACCAGTGGAGGCAACCCACTGTGACTCTTGCCGCTGCTGAAACGCAGCACACTCCACCTCACTGTGCTCACATTCACTGTTTGGTCTCCATAAACATTCAGCAAACATTGCTGAATGTCAACGGATGCATTTTTTCCTCATGGAGGAATTCAATTCTGTACCTTTGCTTCATTCACTCTTCCATGTTAGACACCATTTTGTTAGGCTGTCCCTTTGCTGCCATTTGTTGCATGGTAAAAAAATTAATGGAGTATTGGTGGGAAGGTTCATTCTCTACTGTTATACTACCAACAGTTGCCTCTGACATGATAAGTCAACATAACAAAATAGGAGGCATTACTTTCGGAGCATTCCCATACTTAATGTTTTCGAGACCTCTGTTTATCTTGAAAAGATTGAGAAAGATTGCAACAGAGAATCAGTGGAGTAACTGATAGTCTCAATATTAATAACCATAATATTCATACAAGGTGAAATGTCTCCAGACAGCGATTATGTAATATGGCAAAAAACGCAGCACACTTCCCATATGGTCAAATCAGACTGAAATAACTAAAAGATGGACTCCTTAATTCTAGCACTGAAATTCCAACAGTAGGAACAGAAGATGTTGAACTATTCTTCCTATTGTCATTTGCCTTATATCACTTTCAAATTCTGGCTCAAAGAAATCAAGTTTTTCTTCTTAATGAATCCAGTGTGATGCCAGCACAATATCTAACATAAATATTATGTTTGCTTTATTTTTATGAGTATAATGGAAAGATATCAGCATCAAAAAGATACAACTACAAACTATCTCAGATTGAATATACGGTTCTTATATTTTCTGTTTTTATGAAATTTATGTCTACCTTGAGGAACAATAGAACGAGTTAATGGAGCCATATTTTTTCTTATGGGACACATCAACTTTAGCAGCTTTGATTTGGTGTCAACGCTTGGAGATATAATGAAGACTAATGTTGACAGAAAATGTTTTTAGAAATGGAATGTGATCCAAAAAAAAAGAAAAATCTTCCACAGTTCTGTGAGATGCTTCTGAGTTTTACAGATTCTCTTGTAGATCTTTAGTGTTAACAGCATGCTGAATAGATTGGATATATCTTATAGGCTAGGATCTTCCCTCAGATGTGCAGTCACAGTAATCAATGATAGATCTGGTACATTTGGTACAATAATGTACTGCTATTTACTGTAAGGAAATCTACTTGTTTTTTATTTACATTTAGGAAAATAACGTGATTTCATTATTAAGAAACAACATCTAGGGAAACAAAAAAAAGAAACTGAAACTAGAGAATGTGTATAAAAGCTTGTCTTCTATTGTAAGTCTTCCAAGTCATCCAGTAAATGTGAATGACGTTATCCATGCATATATTACATTACATCATGAAACAATTTTAAAGTGAACTAGAAGGTTTACATCTTTTTAATAGTGAAGTTCTGTTTAATTCACATAGTTCTCAGAAATATTTTTTTGTTTTGAAATATGGCTATGCATTTCTCACCAGGTCTAAATCACTGAAAGCTTCACTGGGAATGGTTTTGATATCTGATTAATTTTTGTCTTGTAATACACCATCAGCTCTGTTTCCTACTTTACATAGGAGTTCATTGGGCAAATTTTGATCTTCACTTTCTTCTGTACAATGGAAAGTGGCCTATACTCTAAGTGTATGCTACTGCAAGTGAATGTTATGATGCAAGTACAGCACCCAGCATTTAGCCTTCTTGAATACCATGAGAAGAGACGAGGCCCATCGATCCAGCCTGTTTGGATCCCTCTTGTATAGCTTTCCTACCCTCAAGCAGATCAACACTTCTACCCAACTAGACATTGTCTGCAAACTTACTGAGTGTGTTCTTGATCTCTTCATTAATAACACTGATAAAAATATTAAACAAAACTGGCCCTAATACTGAGCCCCAGCAAACACCATTTGCGATCATCCACCAACTGGATTTCTGTCTATTCACAACAACCCTTTTGGACAGACCATCTGGCCAATTTATTAAGCAATGAATACTGCATCCATCCAAGCCATGAGCAACCAGTTTCTCCAGGAGAAGGCTGCGGGAATCAGTAACAAATGCTTTGATAAAATCCAATTAAACATCCACAGCCTTTCTCTCATTCAGTAAGTGGGTCATCTTATCATAGGAGGTTGCTCTCATGAAACGTTTCCAGATTTTCAGTCTACCAATACATTTAGATGTCTTTTCAGTAAGGACATCTTCGAGTTTATGAGAATAAATAAAAGCACAGCTGTGGCCAGGGCAGGCGTTCAGAAAGAGTTATTACTGCTCAGTGACCATTACTTCAAAGTGACATTACCTCAGAAGATAAGAGCATGTTCTCACTATAACTCCTGGCCAGGGAATTCTGAGCTATCTTTCAATAAGAGCATGTTCTCACTATAACTCCTGGCCAGGGAATTCTGAGCTATCTTTCAGACTAGGTGATCATCTGAGGTAGGATGCCAATGATTTTGATATGAATGACTTTTAAATGACAGAATTTTAAGTGTTTTGGTCAGATCTTACAGTCTACACAAAGAGCATTTTGACTTTTCACATCTTTCTGTTCAGTGTGCCTGCAGGTTTTGCCATTATGATATGCCTTTTTCTCTCTTTGCCCTATGAGGAATGCCTTGATTAAGATCAGGTAACTCTCAGATGTCCATTTTCTTTACTAGATCTAGCAATTTTTTCAACTTAACAGCTATAAGTTGAGCTCTAAATTGCTTACTTTTGTTGCATGTTTAGTCTATGGTTCATTATATGTTCCTATAGTTCCCTAGTGGTGTGATTTTATTTAAAATGTAATCTTCTGCCAGTACATATAATACTACTATTGTCCCCAGAGACATTCGGTGCTTTGCTCATTCTTGCAGTCTTCCTGGATCCCAGGACAAATCCTCTCTTCAGTAAGTATAGTACTTTTTCTTTTTCTATTCAAAGGAAATTATTTTTAGACCTACAAGGTCAATTTCACTCCTTTAAACTTTCAGTTAATGTAATACATGAAAAATGTCAGAGGAAAGACTGACTATGAATGAAGCTATAGAATCATTCCATCAGTTAAAACAGCTGAAGAAACATGTCATTAGTGCTTACCATCTGATGTACTTGCGATGATGGATATATGGGTCATATTTCTGTTGACTTTTTACAATCATTAAGGGATACATAAAGAAAAGAACTAAAAGGTTTTTGATCACCTTAGACAGTAAGAATCATATTAAAAAGAAAACATATCAGTGCCTTAAAAATGACATGAAAACAGTAAACCCTGAAACGTGTAATTATGAAGATTTGAGAATTATCGTTAGTGAAACAGATATAGGTATGGCATATGTATTTTAGTTAAGAAAAAAAATGAAGGGCACTTCCGTAATTTTGATTTTACTGTACTCTAAATTTAATTATCAAATATACATGATTTTCAGCATGAAGCAAACAAGTAAAAACCCTCAGTCACAGGAACAAGCAAACATTTGTAGCTTTAACAGCTAACATAATCACAAGAGTCTGCTTATCTTTTAGTACGTCTAACATCCACCTGAGGCATTGCAGTAATAGTTCCCAGTTCCCTGTCATTCTTTTCAGATTTGTGTTATTTCTGTGCTGCAGGCAAGTTTAATAAAACAGGAATTAAGGGATTTGAATTAATTATATCTTAAATAGTTAAATATTTGGTTACAGATTAGGTCCAGTCACTATTACCTACTCTTCTATTAATAGCGTTCTACTCTCTATCTTGGAAAAAAAAAAACACCAAGTTTGTTTTTGACTTATTACAAAGTCTCAGAACAGTCTTGTGTGGTTCAGAAGACTGTCTTAGCCAAGAAAAAATTGTGTAGGCTTTTTCCAATGTCACCTCAATTATGTAGTCATTAGTATTTGCACAGTAGGAAATGAAAGGAAGTGATAGGTATGCTTTCCCGAGGGTTTATTTTTCAACTATTACATTGACATGAAACTGAGATACTGTGCAAAAATCATCTGACTTGATAAATTTAAAGTGATTAAGCTAAGATTCCAGTTTCCTATTTGGAATGGAATAAAAATTTCCTACTAGCAAGTATAAAATCAGCCATCTGCTCCCATTAATAAAAATGGCTTATCTTACAAAGCACATAGAAGTATATATAATTTTTAAGTACATTCTTTCTTTTCAATGTGCATTTAAAAAGTGTTCTAAATTGAAAAGTCTATTCCATTATGAAATATGCAGTGTACATTCTTGGTGCCATATATTTCCAAATGATCCTGTAATTTACAGTAGTTTCAATGTGTGTATATATATATGTATATACATTCAAAGCATCCTATGTTTATTTATTTCCCTGGAAATTACAACAGATAGAAAGAGCACAACAACACTATTTGATAGAAGAAATTCTCAGATACAAAACACTACTTTTCAACACAGTCACCACCATTAGCTATGCATTTTCTGCAGCAATTAACAAGAACCTGCATTCTGTGCTCGCAAAAATCTATACCAGTGGAGATGACTCGCTGTCACAGTCACCACTGCTGAAACACAGCACCTACCGCCTCAGTATGCTCACATCCACTGTTTAGTCCCCATAAATATCCAGCAAATGTCGATAAAAATGAGTGCAATTATTTCTGCATGGAGGAATTCAGTTCCACAACTTTGCTTACATGTGCTTCCATGTCTGTTGCCATTTTGTCAGACTGCTGCTCTGCTGCTGTCTGCCACATGGCAACGAAACAGAATATTGGCAGGAAAGTTCAACCTCTATTGCCATGTCACCAACATCTACCTCTGATGTGATATGCCAACATAATAAAATAGGAGGCATTACTTTTGCGGCAACCTTCGTAATTTTACATGTAATACTGTCTGAAATTCTATCAGATCTAAAAAATATTTTATTCCAACAAAGATAATCCTTAACACATAGCTGATCTGTGTCTTTTGGACCAAACACTGCTTGACAATCAGAATTAATAAATATTGAGACATTTCAAATGTCATGAGAAGTTTCTAGGCTTTAGGTAACCAAATCCATAAAAAACAAATAGCTTATAAAAAAAAAAAATCCAACCTATAAAAAAAAAATTCCAACCTATAAAAAACTCATAGGCTGGATGATTTAATTAGATGCAATTAGTTTCCAAGGTTTTTGTTTGGTTTGGTTTGCCTTGTTTTGTTTTTGGCAGAAGTGGCATAGATAGCAAGCAGCCAAATAGCTTTCACAGACGTTTTTAAAATGTATTCCTAAGCATAAGACTATATTAAAATTTCAGATTTTATCTCAGATTTTTTATATTTTCCTCCTTACAGCTTTGCTCTCTCTTTGGAGTCTTTCGCATGTCTTTACCTTTATTATTATTATTATTAATAATAATTATTCGATAACTACTATGAAAAGTAGCAATAAAACTTTTCCTTAGAAGAATTGGTACTATGAATATTAGAAAAGTAAAAGGAGAGAAATCTCTGGAAACCCTTCCAACAAGCTTCAGTTTCCTTCTAAGTAAGATAAATATTTATTTTTTCATTTGTTTATTTGCTCGGTTATCACATTGGAGGCCTCACAAGACTACATTCAACCACTGAAGAACTCTTTTGTTATTGATTTTATCCCACAATTTTCAAGAAACTTTCTTTCTTTTTTTTTTTTTTTAATTTCAAACAAATAGTGTTAGATAAATTACTGTATATTGATTTCTATTTCTCTTTGCATTGATCTAACCTTGATTTTTACAAGCCAAAGAGATAAAATAAATATGACTTGGGGCAATGGAAAAAAAAAAAAGTAAGGACTAATTATCAGAAAATGCATAATATTCTATTCTATCAATTTCACTTCATTTTCCAAATATATTCAATATCAAATTGCTTGACCTATAAAAAAATCAGAGAGATCATATTCATACATATTTTACAAATAGGAAATGCTCTAGTAATTTTGGAAGAATCAGAAACAAAGCAAAAATAAAATTTGGATGTATAATCTCAGAAATCCAAATTTTTATAAGATAAATAGAAAATAAGTGATCTCTATTGAGATCTCCCTATTTAATCAACCAGACAACACATAAGGATGTTTGAAAGTGTATGCTAAATAATTAATCTATTCATATATAAAAATGATAAATGTGATACAGAAAACAGTCTAAATATGGAAGTGCACAAATTTCAGTTAAAACTGAAGGCAGATACTAAAGTTAATGATTTATATCTTTTAAAATTTCACGAAGGAATTATACATGTGCAAACTCTGTAAGACAGGATGCATACTCCTTCAATCTAGTCTAAGCAAACTATACTGGATTTCAAGTCTTAACTGTAATTAAACATATGGATCTTCTCTCCAACAAAGATTAAAGGGAAATTATACTATAGTCTTATTCACTTTCCATCAAAGATCTGTCTGGTGAAAAGGAATAAATAAATAAATAATTTCCCTAATATAAAAATACAGTAACCAATTATGCAGATGATAATGTTTAGTGGTTATGACCTTTAGAAATGTATCACCTCAATTTAATAAGGTGCAGCTGTACAGCAACTACTAAAATAGGATAGTTGGGTTGGAAAGGACCTTCAGACATGATCAAGTCCAACTGTCTGACCACTTCTGGGCTAATCAGAAGTTAAATCATATTATAAAGGTCATTATCCAAATGATTCCTGAACACTGACAGCCACGGAGCATCAATCATCTTTCTAGGAAGCCTGTTCCAGTGTTTGACCACCCTCACAGCAAAGAAATTTTTCCTAACGTCAAGTCTGAACCTCCCCTGCTACAGCTTTGTGAAGTTCCTGTATGTTCTGTCATTGGTTACCAGGGCATGATGGTATGCTGCCTCTGTCCCCCCTCGCCTCTCCACTCTTCTTCCCTCGACTCCCTTCTTTGATGTGGACTTGTACACAAGGCCTCACACAGTAAGGTAATGAACAACAGTACTGATAATGACCAGAAACCTGTCCCAAACTAGAGGAGGATGGAAAAACTGATAGACACCTGGCTCAACAGCTGAGGACCAATTGAGCACGTACCTAAAAAGCAATCTATGACTATTAGTCAATCATTCTACCCCATAAATACTGAGCAGCCCAAGAGCCCATTGAGCTGTCCTGCACGGCAGCTGGTTGCATGATGGGATTGCCCCTTGAGAAGTGATGCTTTTCAAGGATATGCTTGTGCAGAGATCCTGTATACCTTGACATCAAGATGCCTTGTTGATATAGATCCTCAGTAAGTGACTAATTGTTTTAGGCATTATTATCTTTGCTAATATCGCATCTTAGATTTATTCTGCAAATATAATTCCTTAGATGTAAACTGTTGATCAAGTCTGGGACTAGGAGTGGATCCAGCCACACTTAGACTCCTTACCTCTGTGGTTCAAGAAGTACAGCAAGCAAGGGGATCCACAATGAACCTTGTGACTCAACAGGATGGTCTCTTATATGTTTACCTTACCCTCTATGCAGTAAATAATCAAGTGTATCTAAACATCTCTAATCTTGTTAAGTTGCTGCCTTATTTACAATTAAGCTTTTTTAAAACACTATATTGCATACATTTTATAGCAATAAATATTTTCTGGCTTCTCTCTTATGAGTGCAGTATAGTGTAGTTGCTTCCATCCATGACGCAGGGAGAAGAGAACAGCACCTTCCTCTCCACTTCCCCTCTACAGGAAGTTGTAGAGAGCAATGAAGTTGCCTTTTGGCCTTCTTTTCTCCAGACTAGACAACCCAAGTGTCCTCACCCTATACTCACAGGACATGCCTTCTAGCCCCTTTGTTGCTTTCCTCTGGATGCATTAAAGTATCAGAACATACTTTTTATATTGTGAATATTGTACACAATATTCAAGGTGAGGCCAAAACAATGCTAAAAGCAGTGGAAAAACCACATCCTTTGGTTGGCTGGCTATGCTGTATTTAGCACATCTCAAAATGCAGCTTGCTCTTGGCTGCTAGGACACACTGCTGGCTCGTGTTGAGCCTACTGTCAATCAGCACCCCCAGATCTCTTTCTGCAGAGCTGCTCTCTAATTACTCATCTCACAGTCTGTACCTATATGTCACAGAATTATAGAATCATAGAATGGCTTGGGTTGGAAGCGACATTGAAAATCACCTAATTCCAACTCCCTGCCATACATAGGGTTTCCATCCACTAAACCAGGCTGCCCAGGGCCCCATCCAACCTGGGCTTGAATGTCTCCAGGGATGGGACATCCACAGCTTCTGTGGGGAACCTGTTCCAGTACCTCATCACCCCATGAGTAAAGAATTTTCTCCTAACATCTAATCTAAACAGATCATGTAAAAAGTTGATGTCCCTCATGTACAAGCTCCCTTCAAGAACTAGGACACCACAATGAGGTCTCCCTAGAGCTTTCTCTTCTCCATGCTAAACAAGACCAGCTCCTGCAGTCTTTCTTCATAAGAGAGATGCTTCAGCCCTCTGGTCATCCTCATGTCCCTCCCCTGGGCCTGCTCCAACAACTCTGCATCCTTCTTGTGCTGGTGGCCCCATACCTGGATGCAGTACTCCAGGCGGTGTAGTTGATGGCCTTTGATGGTATAGCTGAGTCAATGGACAAGAGGAGCCACTGATACCATCTATCTGGACTTCAACAAGGCCTTTGACAAGATCTCCCACAACATCCTTCTCTCTAAATTGGAAAGATATGGATTGAATGGGTGGGCTGTATGATGGACAAGGAACTGGTAGCAAGATGGTACCCAGAGAGTAGTGGTAAATGGCTCAGTGTCTGGATGGAGGTCGATAATGAGTGGTGTCCCTCAGGAGTCAGTACTGGGACCAATGCTCTTTAATACCTTAATCAATGACATCAACAGTGGGATCGAGTGTACCATCAGAAAGTCTGTAGTTGACACCAAGCTGTGTGGTGCAATTTATACACCTGAGAATCCTTTAAGTTGGAAGGGACCCTTAAAGGTCATCTGGTCCAACTCCCCTGCAATGAACAGGGATATCTACAGCTAGATTTATGTTGCTCAGAGTCTGGTCTGATATTTTCCTTTGTTGAATTTCATGCCATTCCTGATTGACCAATGCTCTAATGTAACTAGATGCCTCCACAAGTCCTCTCATTCCTCCAGAGAGGCAAGAACACCTACAAGTCTATACTATCAACGTACAGAGAATGCGTTCTACTTCATACAGATCATTGATAAAAATGCAGAACTAAACTGTCCTTATGACTGAGCCAATCATATGTAGTCTCATTCACTACAATCCTTTGAACTCAGCAATTGAGCTAATTCATCATCTAGCATGGTGTGAATCTGTTTGTCTCAGAATCTGTCCAGAAGGGTGCTGTGAGAGATTGCATCAAAGAACTTACTAAAATGCAGAATTATTATGTCTACCACCTTCCCTTCATTCACCAAACAGCTGACTTTATCATAGAAGAAGATCAAATTACAAAGACAGGACTTTACCTCGGTGAATCCATGTTGACTTTGACTGATAACTGCTTTGTTGTTTAATTACTTTTCAACAACTCTTGCGGTAATCTTCTCTATAATTTTTCCCAGGCTGTGAGATTAGACTAACAAGTCTGTAATTTTCTGGGTGTTCCCTCATGCCCTTTTTGTAGATGAGTACAGCGTAGGCTAATTTCCAGTCAGCCAGGATCCCTCCAGAATCCTATGACCTTTGGTAAATTGTTGAGAGGGGTCCAGCTATAACATCTTCAAACTTGGAGAAGAATCACATCAGACCCTTTGGAATTACGAACAATGAGCTGACACAATTGTTTTCTTACAATTTCATTGACCACCAATTGAAAGCCACTGTTCCTCCAGTCATGGCCCTCCAACTCTGAGGATTGGGCAGCCTATGAACTGTCATTACTATCAAAAAAAAATCAGGAAAAAAAAGTATTTAATACCTCTGACTTTTCCTCATCTTTACCTGTTAGATGACCATCTGCTTCAAGTATCAGTCCAATGTTTTCCTTTGACCTTCTCTTTCTATTGGTATACTTGAAAAAGCCTTTTTTATTGTCTGACACCCCACTGCCCACTAATCATCTAATTAGCACAATGTTGACTGTTTGTTCTTTCAGCAATGGATTCTTCATAACTGTAGAAAAGATCAGGTGTATTCTTTACTGCTAATTATTATATTATATTATATTATTATTTATTCTAAGGATTTATGCAGACTTAGCAGGTTGCAGAACTACAAGGGATGCTCCAAAAGTAATACCTCATATTTTATTATGTTGGTTCATGACATCAGAGCGGGATGTTGGTGGCTTGGCAGTAGAGGTTCAACCTTCCCATCAATATTCTGTTACATTTTGTTGCCATGTGATAGATGGCAGCAGAGGGACAGTCTGACAAAATAATATCTGACATGGAAGTGTGAATGAAGCAAAGATGTGGAACTGAATTTCTCTGTGTGGAAAAAATGGCACCCATTCTATGGCAAACATTCATCGACACTTGTTGAATGTTTATGGAGAGCAAACAGTGGATGTTAACACAGCGAGATGGTGGGTCATGTGTTTCAGCAGTGGTGANATTGTCTGACACCCCACTGCCCACTAATCATCTAATTAGCACAATGTTGACTGTTTGTTCTTTCAGCAATGGATTCTTCATAACTGTAGAAAAGATCAGGTGTATTCTTTACTGCTAATTATTATATTATATTATATTATTATTTATTCTAAGGATTTATGCAGACTTAGCAGGTTGCAGAACTACAAGGGATGCTCCAAAAGTAATACCTCATATTTTATTATGTTGGTTCATGACATCAGAGCGGGATGTTGGTGGCTTGGCAGTAGAGGTTCAACCTTCCCATCAATATTCTGTTACATTTTGTTGCCATGTGATAGATGGCAGCAGAGGGACAGTCTGACAAAATAATATCTGACATGGAAGTGTGAATGAAGCAAAGATGTGGAACTGAATTTCTCTGTGTGGAAAAAATGGCACCCATTCTATGGCAAACATTCATCGACACTTGTTGAATGTTTATGGAGAGCAAACAGTGGATGTTAACACAGCGAGATGGTGGGTCATGTGTTTCAGCAGTGGTGACAGTGACATGAAAAACAAGCCATATTCTGGACAGCCATGCAGATTTTTATGAGTGTGGCATGCGTGCATGCACCTACATAGGTGGAGCTGTGTGGTGTGTTCTTGTACAATGATGGTCTAAATGTTATTCTGCATACAAACTCACTTCTTCCTCTACTTCCATCGATTCTAAAAACAAACCAAATCCAAAAGTAAAATAGATCTAGAGAGTGAAATCAACTGGTTAAAAAGCATGATTATGAATAATTTTTGCTTAAGTTCTTGCACTCGTCATCCATCTTCTCTATGTGACTTTGTCCTACTTCATTTTTTTCTTTTCCTTTTTCCCTCCCTTTTTTATTAGTATTAAATCATATCCATATGATTAACGTCATCCTCGCTTGTAGTGGAGCACAAAAATGAAAATACAAAATCTCTTAAATATTTTAGCAAGGTAGGCAATAAATTAGTAAATAGTACTATGTCACTTGAGGTAATAACTAAGTAATGTACACTTTAAATTAATGAATGTATTCTTGGAAATTTCATAAATATGACCATTCCTTTTGTAAAATCTGGCAGTAACTGGTTACTCAGAAATGTTGCTTGCACTGCCCTAATGCTCACAATTTTAAATACAATTGCAGTAAGAAGATGTGTAGACATGTACGTCTATACGTATAGAAGGATGATATTATGCTCTCTGATTTCTCTTAGTACTCTTTATCTGTGTAAATACTCAGAATGGAAAAATAAAACAATCCTAAAGTATCAGAGGAATCCTTGAATGCACAGGTTGTCTGTGGCAAGGTGATGGAAGTGGGGGTGCTGCGTAGGTAGCCTTCACATGGAAGGGCCAGTAGCTGCCCCATGCCAGACACAGTCGGTTCCAGCTGGCTACTGTGGCCCCACCACAGGGCATAGCTGAGCCCAGCAGCTGTGATGATGGCAACTCAGGGAAAATACAGTTAAGGAAGTGCAAAACACTGCATAGCAGTAAGGCGTGAGGGAAAAAGTGAAAGAAATAGCCTTGTGAAAATTAAGATGGGAGAAAAAGGAAAGGTATTAAGTGTTCCAGGTGACCAGAGATTCCCTTGCAGCCTATGGAGAGCATGCACACTGGAGTAAGGGAAAAGTGTGATAAGAAAGAAAGAGCAGAGAGGGGAGCCGTACCGGACTCACCACAAGCCCTGTTCTCCATTACCTCACCCTTCACTGCTTAGGGAAGGGTGGGGAGGAGCCAGAAGGTTTGAGAATGAAGGAATGAAGTGTACCCTGTGAAGAGGGGAGGGGTGACAGAAGGTGTTTTAAGTTTTGTGTTTTTTTTCTCACTGTCCTACTCATTTTTTTAATTAGTGATAAATTAAATTAATTTTCCCAAAGTTGAGTCATTTGCCTGTGACAGTGATTTGTAGATGATCTCCCTGTTTTTATCTTGATCCATGAGATTTTCCATGTCTACCTGTCTCAATGAGGAGAGAGTGCAAGTGGATGGGTATTTGGCTGTTAGCCAAAGTCAACCCAGAAGGGTACGGTAGAGCTGGTGTTCTTGGTGGGTTAATTTGTTCTTGTCTAGTAAGATACAACTTTGTACAATTGTGTGGCCAACACGATGTGAGTTTCTCTGTGATTTCATCTCAAAGCTGCAAAACAAAGAAAGCAGATCTATCTACGTGAACTTTAGGACTAAATATTGAGGCCAGTGTTGCACAATAGTGTTTTTGATCATTGAGAAAGTAAGGAAGGTTGACAGCAGAACCAGTACTTTGAATTTACAGAGGATTGATATTTAGGTTGTTGTTTGACAGTGTCTCTTGGGAGACAATTCTAAAGTGAAAAGGAGGCCTGAAAATTCTTCAAGAATAAAATCTTGAAGGCACAGGAGCAGGCAGTCCTTGTGTGGAAAATCTTTGTTTCTGTGTAGATATGAGGGGAAACAGCAACAAAAAAAGAGGAAAAGGTTGAGGTACGTAGTGCTTTTGCCTCATCCTTTATTAGTAAGACTCAGGGGACTCAGCCTGATGAGCTAGAAGACAGTGGCCAGGAGCAGAATGAAGCCCTTGTAATCTAAGGGGAAATGATTAGTAACCTACTACAACACCTGAACACACAAATCTATGGGGTCAGATGGGATCCACATTAGAGTGCTGAAGAAGCTGGCAAAAGTGATTGCAAAGTCACTTTCAATAATTTATCAGCACTCCTGGGTAACTACAGACGTCTCAGTTGGCAAATGTGATGTCCATCTACAAGAAGGGCAGGAAGGAGGACTTAGGGAATTACAGGACTGTCAGTCTGACCTCAGTGCCAGGGAAGGTCACGAAGCAGATTATCTTGAATACCAGCACGTGGCATGTACACAACAACTGGGCAATCAGACTCAGTCAGCATGGATTTATGAGAGGCAGGTCCTGCCTGAATAACCTGATCTGTTTCTGATGATGACCCACTTACTGAATGAGAGAAAGGCTGTGGATGTTTAATTGGACTTTATCAAAGTATTTATTACTGATTCCCACGGCCTTCTCCTGGAGAAACTGGCTGCTCATGGCTTGGATGGATGTATTGTTCGTTGTTTAAAAAATGAGCCAGATGTCCAGACCTAAAAAGGCTGATGTAAATAGAGACAAAACCAGTTGGCTGCTAATCACAGGTGGTGTTTCCCAGGGCTCAGTATTGAGTCCAGTTTTGTTTAATGTTTTTATCAATGTTATGAGAATATTGAAAGCTATACAGAAGGATCAATGGGCCTTGTCCAGTCACATGGCATCCAGCAAGGTTCTGCATTTAAGTCATAACAACTGCTTGTAGCAGTGGTATAGGTTCAGGGAAGAGTGTCTGGAAAGCTGCTTGGCAAAGAAATACTTGGAGGTGCTAGTTGACAGCCAGCTGAATATAAGCCCAGGTGGCCAAGAAGGCCAATGGCATTCTGGCCTGCATGAGAATTAGTGTGGCCAGCAGTACTAGGGAAGTGATTGTCCCTTTGTACTTGGCACTGATGAGTCTGTACCTCGAGTACTGTGTTCACTTTCGGGCTTCCTCACTTCAAGAAAAATAACGAGTTGCTGGAACATATTCAGAGAGGAGCAACAAATTTGTAAAGTGACTAGAAAACAAGACTTAAGGGGAGTGGCTGAGAGAACTGGGGCTGTTTAGTTTGGACAAAAGGAGGGGTTGAGGAGAGACCTAATTTCCCTCTATAACTACCTGAAAGGAGACTGTAGTGAGGTAGGTTATAGGTTGTAGGTGGATGTTGGTCTCTTTTCTCAGACAGCAAGTGTGAGAAAACAGTTTCAAGTTGTGCCATGAGGGGTTTAGACTGGATGTCAGGAAGAATTTCTTCTCAGAGAAGGTGATTAAGCATCGGAACTAGATGCCCAGTAAAGTGGTGGAGTCAACATTTCTGGAGGTATTTGAGAAATATGAGACATGATTTAGTCATGGACTCAGTAGTGTTAGGTGATAGTTAGACTTTGTGATCTTAAGTGTCTTTTCCAACCTGAATGATTCTATGACTCTGTGATATTGGTGTAAAGTCTGGCAGAAAAAAAAAAAAAAAAAAAAAAGCAAATTCATTCAAAACATCTCAAATGAATAGTTCTTAAATAATCACTTCATAGATTAGACAATAAATGAGCATACTTGAGAAAAAAGGTAGCAAAATTTTTCTTACTACTAAGGTTTAAGGGAATGAGTATATAACAATCAAGCAGATAAAAAAATTCACATATAATAGAAAAAAGGTAAAAAAAGGAGATATAAAGTTGAATCATAAAGGAATCATTTATCCTGATTTGTTCTTAATACTAGTTCCACTGAAATTTATATTAAAATATAAAACAAAAAGCCTGAGAATTTAATACAGTCAGAATAGCACATCTTCCCATACAAGTTAAGATAATGACATTCTCAGCTTGCCCTATAGAATCTGAATGTCATGAATGCCTGATTTGAAACATAATTTAATAAAGGTCACTTACCGAGGCAGAAACAGAGAAGATAAGGAAAAACCCTTCATAGCACATCCGCTTAAGATGAACTGATCTGACACAGTTATTAATTATCATAGATGCCTTAGGGTTGGAATAAAGCTGTCAACACAAGAGCAAAATACTTTCCCTAAGTTAGACTCTTAAAAAAATCCTGTAGAAGCAGGAATGTTCAATGCTTGTATCTTTTCTGCCAAATATCTTTGTCTTTTCAGAATGTGTGAAATTAATAAAATAAAATATTAAAATTTGTTAGCAAAGTCTTAACCAAATGGAAAATGTGTTTTTGTCTCAGATAAACTGTGCTTGATTGAGACAAAATAACTTTGTATTAGATTTGGGATGGCAATGACCTAACATATTGACAAATATTTAAGCACCTATTAAAAAAGTCAGTTCCTAAAGGACTTAGAACTTCAGTTGCTTTAGTGCACACAATGATTCTGCTAAATTATATCTATAGTATTTGCTCCAGTAGCTCACTCCTGTTTTCAAAAAGCATAGGCTGTTGTGGAGCAATATGGAGATGTGGAACTTAGAACTCATGTCTGCACAAGTACTCATACAGTACTGTGCAATATTAATGTAGTTTGGTCCTTACATTTTAGCTTGTGAATTTTCATCAAATTGGTTTGGATTATATCTTTTATATTATATTAGTTATTTGTAGGTTGCCATGAAAGTAATGCCTCTTATTTATTTCCATGGATACTATAACAGATACAAAGAGCACAATAACACTATTTGATAGAGAAAATTCTCAACTACAAAACACTGGTTTTCAAAATAAGCACCACCATTAGCTATACACGTTCACCACTGAAGAACAAGAGCCTGCATTCTGCACTTGTAAAAACCTGTGTCAGTGGAGGTGATCCACTGTTTCACAGCTGCTATGATGACATCATTGCTAGGAAAATGTTGCCATGCAGTCCATTTTTCATTGGCCCAAACTGATGGAAGTCAGAAGGTGCCAAATTCAGACTATGCAGTGGGTGTGGCATGACAGTCCAGACAAGATTGGCAATCTGTTCCACAATCTTCAACTAGTATGGAGCCTGGCATTATCATGTTGCAGGAGAAAGGTTGTCTTCTTGTCTGGTCTTACTCTGGAAGTCCAAGCCTACAGATTAGACAGTGTCATGATGTAGTGGTCAGAGAAGATGGTTTTCTGGGTTCCAGGAAATCCAGAAGGGTCGCCCTATCCCAAAAGACATTGCACATCACTTTACCCTCTGAGGACTGTGTCTTGAACTGTTTCTTTGACGAGAAATTCACATGTTGCCACTCCATGGACTGCCATTTTGACTGCAGCTCATAGTTGTGACACCACATCTCATCACCAGTAATGGCATGATCCAGGAAAATGTCACCTTAAGCCTCGTGTTGGTTCAATAGATCCTGACAAACTTGCGCATGGTGTTCTTTCCGTTCCTGTGTGAGTATCTGTGGGACAGAAACTTTGCAAACGTTACAATATTACAATGATGCTACCATTGTTTCCAATGCATTGAAGCCGATATTCAGCTCCATACATGGTTCCCTGATCGTAATCACACAGAATCACACAGATGCACTGATTGAGACACTCTTCATTTTGTTGTGTGGCCATCCAGAATGTGGTTTGTCTTTCACATCACTATCACCACTGCTGAAACACACCATGCACCATCTCATTGTGCTAGCATTCACTGGTTGGTCTCAATAAATGTTCAGCGAGCATTAATGAATGTCAACGGATGTAATTTTTTCTGCTCGAAAGACTTCAATTTCACACCTTTACTTCATACACACTTTCATGTCAGATGCCATTTTGTCTGATTGCCCTTCTGCTTCCATCATTCATATAGCAACAAAATGTAATGGAATATTAGCAGGAAGGTTCAAGCTTTTGTGCCATACCACTAACATCCACCTCTGATGTCATGGGCTAACTTAATAAAACAGGAGGCATTACTTTCAGAACAGCCCCCACATATTACATTTCCTTACATTACATTGTGACATAATATTTACCCAAACATCTATTATATAATAGAGGAGATAAATGAGACTGCACTTATCACTGAATCACAGAATGACTGAGAATTGAAGGCACTTCTGGAGACATCTGGTCCAACCCTATCGCTACCAGAGCCACTCATAACCACGTCCAGACAGCTTCTGGATATCTCCAAGGATGAAAACTCCACAACTTCCCTGGGCAACTCGTGCCAGTGCTCAGTCACACACACACGGTAAAAAAGTGCTTCCTGATGTTCAGAGGAAATCTTCTGTGTTTCAGTTTGTGCCTGTTGCGTCTTTACCTGTCACTGGGCACCACTGAAAACAGTCTGGCTCTGTCCTCTTTGCATCCTCCCTTCAGGAATCAGACATTGGTAAGATTCCATCCTAGTCTTTTCCTGTCCAGGCTGATGAGTTCCAGCTCTCTCTCAGCCTTTCCTCTAATCATCAGCCAGTCCCCTAACCATCTTTGTGGCCTTACATTGGACTTTTTCCAGTATGTCCATGTCTCTCTCGTACTGTGGAGCCCAGAACTGGACACAATACTCCAGGTACAGCCTCATCAATGCTGAGCACAGGGGAAGGATCACTTTCTTTGACCTGCTATCAATATCTTGTTTAATGCAGCCAAGGATGCTCTATCCTTCTTAGTGTCAAGGGTACATTGCTGGCTCATGTTCACCTTTTTATCCACCAGGACTTCCAGGTCCTTTTCTGCCAGGCATTTTTCCTGCTAGGTGGCTCCCAGTGTGTGTGCTGCCTGCTCCTCCCTGGGTGCAGAAATTTGCACTTGTCATTGTTGAATTCATGACGTTCTTGTCAGCCCATTTCTCTAGCCTGTTGAAGGGCAACATGACCCTCTAATGCATCCATCACTGTCCTCAGTTTCATGTTGTCTGTGAATTTACCAAGGGTGCACTCTACCCCATCATACAGATAATGAGTATGTTAAACAGGACTGGACCCAGTGTTGACCCCTGGGGCACTCTGCTCATTACTGGCCTCCAATTAAACTTTGTGCCACTGACCACTACCCTCTGGGCCTGTCTATTCAGAGTACTTTTGATCCACCTCACTACTCATCCTGCCTGTACTTCAACAGCTTCTCTACGAGATCTCACGGGGGACAGTGGCAAAGGCATTGCTGAAGTTCAGAAAGACAGTATCCACTGCTCTCTGTTCCTCTATCAGGCTACTGTGTATGATACTTTCCCTTTGAAAAATGCTGGATCTTGGCACATTTTTGAGCAGGAAAACACTTGGGAGGTAAGTAGGTAGAGGTCATGACATCAGGGTAAAATCTTTGTCCAGAATAGGCCATACTGCTCAGTAAGTTGTAAGGCTTGGTTTACTGTTATTTTCAGTACTGACCAGATAGACCAAGAAAATAAGGAAGAAAGGTTTTTACATTGTTGAGCTTTGTGCCATTTATGTACTACAAAATTGATTTAAATTTTGTAATTTTTGTGATTCTTAATGAGAAAGGTAAATTTTAGCTACATATTTTCCCTTATCTAATCTTGAGTTTAGTTCTGGTTTATTTTTTAAAAAATGTAGATGTCTAGGGAAATTTTCACAGAAGTGCACTTAGATTGGGCTTATTGGCTATTGGTTTATAGGGACCGTTCTTGGACTCAGAGATTAAACTGTACAGTCTAGCTCACAATTAAACAGATGAACTCTGTTTACCTCTAAAAATGTCAAGTCTTGAGAGCCATCCTCAACATTGTGCTATCTGCCACACACATTATCTGATGTCTTGCTAGTTATTCTAAGCTAAAACTGTACGTTGGATCATGACTGCAGTTAAGTGATATGGGCTAGTTTACAGTCTAGTCCCTAATCTCATACATATTTCAGCAATGTTTTGTTTTGTTTTTCTTTCTTTCTTTCTTTCTTTTTTTAATAGAATAAGTTTTTGCTGTCTAAGACCCTTCATATTCCATCTGAACCATTCTGCTCATATTTGGTATCTTTTAAATGTTGTGATTCCACAGTTAAATACTTTTATGGTAGCCTTTCTAGATCTTAGTTATTTCAATTTCTTTACAAGAGCTTTAACTATATAGATTAATAAGATGTGAGAGATAACAAACTACCAGAAGGATATAGTTCACACATCATCTTATCAAGAAGATACTACTAGTATAAAAACTATTGTAGACTCAAAATGGAACTAAGCAAACTTAAAAGTGAAAAATTCACAAAGATGTACACCATCTACTATGCAAGAAGTGTCTGGATTGCAAATTTACGGAAATCATCTTTGTGTACTTGCCTGTTCTCATACTCAGTACCATGGATCAAAGTTAAGAGAAAAATCAGCAGGCCAGGAAAGTGTTCTGTTGAACTTCTATTGCCATTCTAGTATTAATGAATTATCTGCTTCATTTCTCAATATGCAAGAATATACAGATCAAATTTTCAAAAATGACTCAAATCTTTCTTCTTGATCCTACAATATTCTGCTAGTTGGAAAAAAAAAAGGGAGGGGGGGCTATCACAGGATCATGTTTATGTGAGTTTTTGTGATTATTCTTGCATCTGTGTTGAGTTCACAATAAAGCAAAGCAACATTTTTGGTTAATATAATTATAAATGGTGAAATAAAATTTGACAAACTTTGTAAAGCTAAAATGCAAACAATTAAGGACAAAAGTATTTTCCAGACTGCCAAACAAATAAACACCTTGAAGGACATACAGTAATATAAGAACTGCTCTTTGGGTCTGATTTTGTTTTTCTGCAGGGGGAACTTAATAGGCTTGCTAACTGAGGGTTTAAAGCTACTCTCAGATAATAAGTATGATCATGCATACACAATAAGATTTATTAGTAAAACCAACTTAATCCTCTGTTCAACATCTTATACGAGTGTCTATTTTGTCATCAAGACAGTTCACTGGCTCAAACACATCATTAGTTTATGGATGTGATTTTAGTAGTGGTGTTACAAGTAACCCAATTAGAAGCTCAGTACATTTATCACCTAGGCAGGCTGAGGTGTGACAGTTTTCTTGTTTTCTCTTGTGAACAAATTAGAAGTGATAATTCAAAGCATTTTTAATAATACTGACAGGATTGAGATTTTTTTTTTCCTGCTTCTAGCAGTTTTACAACCACCACCACCACCAAAACCCACAACATACCAATTGAATGTACATGTATATTAAATATGGGAATATGCAAAGCTCCTGTCTTTTCATTTTCATTTGCTCTCTCTGTTACTTGTAAGTGGAATGAAACTATGAATAGACATAGTAAAGGCAGAAGATGAAGAATTGTATGATCATAGAATATCCTGAGCTGGAAGGAACCCACAAAGATCATCAGTTCCTAATCCTGGCTCCACACAGGACCACCCAAAATCCAAACCCTGTGTCTGAGAGCATTGTTCCTTGAACTCTGGCAGGCTTGGTGTCACAACCACTTCCGTGGGAGCCTGTTCCAGTGCCTGACCGCTCTCTGATGAAGAATTTTTTCCTAATATTCAGCTTCAACCTCCCATGATGCAGCTCCATGCTGTTATCTTGGGTCCTGTCACTGTCACCATAGAGATCAGAACCTGCCTCTCCACTCCCCTTATGAGGAAGCTGTAGGCTGCCATGAGATTTCCCCTCAATCTCCTCTTCTCTAGGATGAACAATCCAAGTGACTTCAGCTGCTCCTTACATATCTTGCCCTCTAGACCCTTTACCATCTTTGTAGCCTTCCTTTGGATGCTCTTTAATAGTTTTATGTCCTTCTTATATCATGGCTCCCAAAACTGCACACAGTGCTTGAGGTGAGGCCACATCAATGCAGAGCAGAGTGGAACAATCCTTTCCCTCAAATGACTAGCAACGCCATTTCTGAAGCAACCCAGGATTTTGAAGTTCATTTGTGACATTAAAAAAATAATAGGTCATCTTACAGAACTGGCTTATTACAAAGAGAAACTATTTATCAGTTTGTTGTTGGTGTTGGTGCTGTTTTCATATTTGGCTCCAGACTTCATTTCTATTTTCTCTATTCCACTAGAGCCAGGTTAATCAAACTTAGAGGAGATTTGGGCTTTTTATTTTTATTTTTATTTTTATTTTTAATGTGTAATGATTTAAGGTGCATGGATTGATTTTATATCTTGTAGAGTCTTCAGCAGAGTCAGGATGTCTCCGAGAAACAGGATGTGAGTTACTTTCAAGAGAAGTGGAAGGTACACCCCATGCTGATGTTGCATTGCAGGCAGAAAACAGCTCAGACTCATCCTTCTTGAGTTCATGCAGAAAACTCAGCCTAGAGTTTATATGTCAATGTCACAGATGGCCATGATATGCACTTCACTTGGAAGTGAGAGGAAGTCATATTGTTTATTGATATAAAGTAATGACTTAAAACTTATGACTTAACCAAGCTGACATGGCTTATCAAATAATAGATGATGTCATGGTACACTAGGTTATGTACTGCATAGAGGACAGGGTAAATCAGACACATTTGAGATACCCTCCAGTTGAATCAGTGATGAGGCTCAGAGAGGACTCCCTTGTTTTCTAAACTTCTTAGAGGAGTCTTTGTGCAGCTGAATCCAGTTGTAGTCCCAGACTTTGTCAACAGATTATATTTTAAGGATTTTATGTGCACAATTGATCTAAGACATAATCTTAGAGAATTTTACAAAATTTAGAAACCTATTAGTTGCCTGTTGAGGAGCTGTTGTGGCAAGAAGCTTAGTCCTCTATGTCAAGGAGTAAGGGATCTCTACCACAGATGTAATCTCGAGAAGCGTCCCTACTCAAGGGGAGATCCTGTCATGCAACCAGCTGCTGTACAGGAGAGCTCAAAGAGCTCTGGTGTTGTCCACTATTTATGGGGTGATGATTGGCTAATAGTTGTAATTCCCGTATTTGTGGGGTAAGATGGTTGATCAATTAGCCTTTGTTGTCATCTGCAGTCAGATGCAGCCATAATGATCCACAATAACCCATAATCAAAGAATCATTTGAGCTGGAAGGGACCTTTAAAGGTCATCTAGTCAAACTCTCCTGCAATGAACAGAGATATCTACAGCTAGATCAGGTTGCTCAGAATCCTGTCCAGCCTGATCTTGAACGTCTCCAGGGACAGGGCTTTTGCCACCTCTCTAGGCAAGCTAATAATGAGTGAACACATTCCTTACAACTGCCACAGATTACATGAGCATTTTCCTGCCTCTTCTGAGGCAGGAAACCTGCATGTCTGAGCAAGGACCTGCTGAGGGATAAGCAGGAAAAGCGCAGGCAGTAGAAGCATACAGGGACGTTGTCTGGACATGCAGGGATGTGTGCAACAGCTAGGAGGAGGTACACCATCAAAGCTGACAATATATTTTTCCCAAGAGTACTCTGTCACAGTTAAGAGTCAAAATTCTGTGCCTTTGATTTGACCAAGAGCAGTCATGTGAGACAGAAGCATGTGGTCATAACCTGAGCATTTGAATAAAAAAATATGGCCCATCCAAAGAAAAAGTAGAAGCCTGTCAAGGGACCATAGTGAGGCTTAAGTTCTTTTGATTTGACAGACTTCAAGCATAAAGTGAGACAGTGCTGAAGTGGCTCCAGCTGTGATAGCGGCACTTGCAAAGTATTTTCCATTCACCTCTGGAGAATATCGCCAACTTTTTTTTCCTTTCCATTAGCTTTCAGGAAATTGTGCAAGTTTACAATGTTTTATATTTATTACAAGGTAACAGCTGGGCAGCCAAAGCCCTTTGAAAAACAAGTTCGTGGCATTTATCACAATTAGTTAAAGGGAAAGAACAAAGAAGAAACATGTAACTTTCATCAGGTTCAAAGGGAGTAGGCTGATGTTTTAAAGGTTTTCTTACTGTTCTGGAAAGCAGATCATAGATAGTTCAGAAAGAATCAAGGCTTTTTTCTTAATAACAAATGAGAGATTTTGAAGCTGTATTGTAGCTACCAATCAAACTCCAGTTTCCTTCCCCAACTTTTTCCTCATAATGCTTAGCACTTACATAGCACTTTTCATCTTCAAAGTGATTCACAAAACATTAACTAATTAATCTTTTGAGCACCCCTAAGAGATTAGTAGAAAACTATGTGATCTCTGGCAGCTCTGCAAAAGCCTTGAGCAAGGCAATGAATCCTGCATTCAACAGGGATTATAGTCAAGGTCTTCTGAAGTCCACAGCACACTGGCCTTGCATTCTGTTAAAAACTTAAGGCAAAAATGTAAAGCTACTTAAAAAGTAAAAAGCCACATTCAAAAAGGATAGCTAGAATTGAAGCACAGAATTCAAATTTACAGTCTTGAAAAAGCTTACCATTACTACCTAAGCAGCACCTCATATTCATCCTATGAAATACATATAATAGAATCTTTATATACCTGTAACTATGCTGCTTGAGAAATAAGAATCCAAACTTAATTCTGAGCTCTGCTCTTTCTATCTATGAGTAAACTAAAACAAGGGTACATACAGGCCTCAACACTGGCGTGTACTTATCTGAAATTTTTGTTCAATGTTTGTCTGGCTCTTTTTTGCAGAGAACAATTTATACTTTCCCTGAAAATGTGGTTTTCTTGACAGCAGGGTAGTTTGAACATACCCATTGTATTTTGAGGGGTAACAGTTAATTTTACGGGAATTAGCCCCAAGACTAGAGAATAATCCCTGATCAAATTCACTTATTAAGATGAACGTAGATACTGATTCAAAAAACAACAATGCAATGCCATAACCATGGCATAGATACTGAATGTCAGTATGCTCAATATTCTTCAAGATTGTCATAGCTGGAGGAGTGGCAATCCACTTTATCATATCCTGACCATTCTCATCCCTACAAGATACTTTCTTATTTTACAAAAGCATCAAAAGAAAGAAAGGAGAGAAGAGACTTTGCAGAATACTTAATAAACTAGTGGTAATGCAACACTTGTAAAGTACCTGAGCTTTAAAATATTAAGGTTTAGAATTTCCAATTCTACTGTGAATGTTCTATATCATGGGTGTCCAACCTTTTGGCTTGTCTGGGCCACACTAAATGAAGAGGAATGATCTCAGGCCACATATAAAATAGATAATATAGCTAATGTCTATAACTAACAAAACTTATCTTCTTCTGCATTTTTTTATTAAAACTAATAAAAGAGAGCAATGAAAACATAAAACTAGCAGATATTTGACCTTCTTTGTGTGAAACTAATACATCCATATCTGAATCAATGGAAGTGGTTGCAGTTCTCAGTGAGTTCTCAAGGTGCTCATCAGAGATTTTTGATCAAATTTTACTCTTCCTATGCTTCATTCTTGAAAATACTTGTTCACATATGTACATACTGCCAAAAGTGATGACATGAATAAGACATGATTGTGAAGGGAGGGATATGTTTCTCTCATAAGATAGGGTTTATAGAACCCTAGTAGAGAGACATGATCATTTTTTTTCTTTGACTTCAATATCTGATTGCAACTCTATATATTCTATTTGTCATTTGCTAGGAAAACGTTGCCCACACAGCCCATTTTCACACAGCCCATAGATGAAAGTCAGAAGGCCACAGATCTGGACTATATAGTGGGTGTGGTGGGACAGTCCAACCAAGATTGTCAATGTGCTCCATGGTTTTCAAACTGCAATTTTTTCTACATGGAGGAATTCACTTACATACCTTTGCTCACATACATTTCCATGCCAGATGCCATTTTGTCCAACTGCTCCTCTGCTGCCATCTGTCATACAGCAACAAAATGTAATGGAATACTAATGAGAATGGTCAGCCTCTACTGCCATACCACCAACATGCACCTCTGAGGTTGTGGGCGAGTATAATAAACTAGGATGCATGACTTTCGGAGCATCATTGTATATGCTTATTAAAAGCATTATACATATTTTATTTAATATTATTAGGAAAACATTTGTATGTAATTTCATGTACTTCAGTTACACAGATAGGTACTGAGAATAAAAGCTTATGGGCAAGTAGCAAAAATAATTAACAACTGATTTTTAAATTTAATCACTAATTAAAGAAATGGACATAGATAATAAATGTACTACATAGTAGCATACATTGTATTGATTCTTTGTAACTTCAGAAAACTTCAGAAGAGAAATTAAAAAGACTACTGAAGCAAAAATAGTTGTATAACTGAGCAGGAATAAAATCAAAACATAAATAATTTGATGAGTAAGCTGGCCTAAGAAATTAGATCTTTAAGGATGCTGATCCTGCCTCTTTTAAACAGTTTTATTTTTGTTAACTTGAATGGAAGACATGCTCAATTGAGAGGGGTGCGGAATTAGATCACGTGTTGTGTCATCGTTCCTTATCCAAAGAACATACAAAACGGTCATATTTCCCCTAAAGAAAGACTTTGATTTGTACAAAATGTGAATAGGTCATTGGGGATTATTTTTTCACAACTAATTGCTTTCTTGCTTTACTATTTAATAATTGCTTTAAAATTCTGTACTTTGTAAGGAAAGTTTGACTGGTAGAGAGTAACCTTTTCCCAATATTGACGAAACTCTTGAAATTTGTTTATTATTAAGATAAATACAGACAGAAAGAACAGAATTGACACCAGCAAATTTGGTCTGTGCAAAAACATTTTTTTTCTTTCATTTCCTTCTTACTGTAACATGGATCTGCCTACCACCTTGCCATCTTGTCCCACTCAGTGTGTTGCAAGGAAGGTCAGTCTTTGGAATCCTACTGAATAGGGTGCTCTCTGATCTACAAGGGTCACTTCTGTGACTGCTCAGACAATGACTCAGAGGAACAATATAAGACAGTTTACTGAGCTTTCTAACAACAACTATTCAACTACTTCAAGGCAAAATTAGCCAACTTTCTAACAACAATAAGTAAGTATAATGAAAAAGGGTACTTGGCACAGGTGTTATTTCCTTGTCAACTATTCTAAGGCAAATTTTGGCAATGGCTACTTAAAGATAAATGAGTAAAAGAAGATTGAGAGGAAAGAGGAGAAGAAACAAAGAGAAACAGAGACAGAGATAGATATTCCACCACTTCCTTGGATCCAGTGTTATCCTGAGTCTGGGGTATTGATCCATGGGTGGTGGGTCAACAAAGGTAAACATACATGTTCACCGTTATATTGTTTAGTTGGTCTGAGACTGCTCTTGGATTGGCAACTAACTTGTGTCTAGAAGATTCAAGAGTTTTCAGTGAAAGTCTCTGGTGGTTATGTACCCCCTCCTCAGTTAATTCTGATGTTTTCTCCTTAGCTGATGTTTTTCAGCCATGAGAGGAGACAGATGCTGTCCATAGGAGGAAGTAGACATAAGCAGTCATAACTCTGCCTCCACAGAGTGAGGGTCATATCTCTTGCAGTTCCCTTCCCTTCCCTTCCCTTCCCTTCCCTTCCCTAGCCTTCCCTTCCCTAGCCTTCCCTTCCCTAGCCTTCCCTTCCCTAAAATTCGCTTCCCTAACCTTCCNTTCCCTTCCCTAACCTTCCCTTCCCTAACCTTCCCTTCATTTCCCTTCCCAATATTCCCTTTTAGTAATATAAAAACAAAGGAAAGAACCAGCCTGTGACATCAATGCAATTCAAAGGTAGATAGGCTTGTTGCAGTTGAATCTCTTTGATGTCCTCTTTTGCCAAACTGAAACTTTATTTTTTTTTGCACATATATGAAATTTGCTGATTGTCAAAGTTGTTTAAAAAATTCTTAGCTGGTGTATATCTTTATACATCTTTGTATACATCTTTCATATATCTTTATACATTAGTTATGATGTATAACTAATACAGGTGACTGTTTTATGTTGTTGTTATGTGACAGATGGCAGCAGAATTGAATTGAATTTCTCCATGAGGAAAAAACTGCACAAATTGACATTCATTGATGTTTGCTGAATGTTTATGGAGACCAAACAGTGGAGGTGAGCGCACCAAGGTGGTGAGTGGTGCATTTCAGCAGTGGCAACAGTGACTGTGGGTCACTTCTGCTGGTACAGATTTTGTACAAGCATACAGGCTCTTCTTCATTGCTGGAAAAAATGCATAGCTAATGGTGGTGACTATGCTGAAAAACTGTTTTGTAGCTGAGAATCTGCACTATGAAATAGTGTCGTGCTCTTTGTATTTCTGTGGAAATAAATAGGATGCATTACTTTTGGAGCAAAGTTCTTGTACTGGCAGATATTATAGTGTTGGAGTCTGAAGAACTACAATTTCATCAGGATCTATTATCCTATTAGTATTAGCAAGGCTTGATGAGGCTGTGTGAGAATAATTACATTCTCAGGGCTCTGGTGGTTTCATGGAGCTATGAGAGTGGTAATGGGAATGATGGAAACCTATACATGATGGCACATTTCTTTGCATTATTTAAGTTTTGTTGTACTCCTACATAATTATGTATTTCACAGTCAAGATCAATCAATTCATTGAACAGATAAATGTCAGATTATAATTAGCAAATACGTATCATAGCAAAATAGAAACACTCTTAATTCTAAATTGCAATGAATACGACACAAGAATCCTCTCCAGTATTAGAATCCTTCAGAATATTTCATTTGTGTTCCTTTAAAGTGTGCATATAATAGACAAGTAATTATTCCAAAACATTTTCTATCTTTAATATACACTGTATAAGGAACAGAATTTGGAATTTATAAACCTATAGGAATACACAGTGATCATCCATAATCTAACACAAGTCATTTGAGGTGGAGAGAATGACAGGTAGATCTGTGATTTTGTTATTCACTTCAGCAACAAGAGCAGAAAGAAAATTAATGGGAAAAAAATGTGACAAAATGAAAATGTATTCTCAGATATCATTAAACAATAGGGAAATATTTTATTTTGTCCAATATTAGACAAATTTAAGGAAGGCATTCCGTTCCATGTGAGCAAATAGGCTTTGCATTCTTTCAGGATCTGTAAATAGAAAGTGAATCTTTATGAGAAGAGTTATTTACATTCATGACGAAACAGGAACTCAGGCCTATATAGATAAAGATTGGATCTTTTCTAAACTATTGTTTCAAACCATTTTCTTCCTCAAGAATCCTGCATTACTTGTCACGGTTCTAAGCTGTAAAGACATAAGCATGTGCTTAATTTTCTTAGTTCAGAGCCATTGTCTCCTCTTGTAATGCAATAGAAGTAAAGGAATTTTGTTTCTGCAGATTTCCTTATTTTTTGGGTTGTGGTCTCCATAGATTTTGCCTAACCTCTTGATTATTAAAAAAAAAAAAAGGTTTACGTGGAACTGACAGACTGGGTTCCCAGTTCTAACAGCTGATAGAATGAGGGAGTCTAGCTTCCTTTTATTTCTGGTAATCTGCCTCAAAAACTGGGAAAAAAAAAATGCTGTGGATAATTTTGTTGTTGTTGTTGTTGTTGGATATGGATTTTGTTTTGATTTTTCCTAGAAAGAAAGAAACAGCAAAACAAAGTAACAAAAAGGGTTTACAGGAAGAGAAAAGAGTCATTATTCCATTCATGTGTGTCCTTTTACTGTAATATATTATGGATGAATTTCTTTGTTTGATGTTTCTGGTACTATTTTCATTTTTGAGAAAAGGAGTTTTAGTTGACAGATCTTGATTACCTTTTTGCTGCATGGCTGTTCACAGTCACTAGAAGTACAACTGTCTTACTATTCTGTGTTAAGAATCTTTAGATACGGTTGTAACTGACTTCTGAACCTCCCTCTCCCTGGAATGTTGTGTTTTTTCAAGCTTTCATATAACATGAGCAGGAAACTGTGCAGAATTTTGCCTTTACCTTCTTCTCTATCTTTAATATTAGGCAAGATGTGAAGTAATCTAAAAAGGCAAAAGATATTTTAGGCAGAAATAATTTGATGGACCCAGATTACACAGGAAAATACAGTTCTGCTGCAATATCATTGCCCCATAGGTGCAGAATAAAAAAAGAAAGAGGTTCATTAGAACTTTACACATGTCCAAGACAGTCGCAAACGGTGGTTGTGTGGCAACGCTTATTAAGTTAGCCTTGCTTGTTGCCTTCTGGTTACCTGCAGAGACAAAAAAAAAAAAAAAACAACAACAACAACAAAAAAAAGAATTAATGAAAAAAGTAATGATTTTGTCACCTGAATGAAATGTTTAGAGCCATTTAAGCTTTGGGATCAATTCTAGCTGCATAATAAATCATTATTTCAGCATATCTTCTAGCTCATTCCATATAGGAACCCCCACATGATAGATAACAGTATAGATTAGAGGTCTTTCCTGTGGCCATAAGTTCTGTGGCCTTTGTATGTCAATTAGTACACACTTTTTGTAGCAGGAAGGAAATTATAAATTAGGAGAAATTTTGACCATTTTTATCTTTTAGCTTGTAAAAATCAATAGCTGTTATCATTATAACGTCTAAGACACAGTGTGAGAGTTAAATTTTGGGCTTTTGCAAAAGAGTGGAAAAATCCAGGGAGAAGTGCCTGTAGCTCGTCACATACCTGCACAGGTGTACATATTAAAATGTTCCTCTCTGCCTTCTTAAGACGTTCCCTTGAGATAAAGCTGAACATTGGGAATGAGTGTTCCTTTTTGTGTTTAAGATTTTCCTTTGAGATTAGGTTAAATATTTGCTAAGACAACACAATGGAGAATACCAAAAAGAACCAACAGGTTAGCAATTGTTGTGGTTTGAGCCGGCAGGCCTGAAAACACCACACAGCCTTTCGCTTACCTCTCCCCTCCCCCCAGCTGGGATGGGGGAGAGAATCAAGAAAAGAAAGGTAGAACTCATGAGTTGAGGTAAAACTATTTACTAACAGAAAAGGAAAATAGAATAAGATAACAGTAATGATAATTATATACAAAACAAGTGATTGTACAAGGCAATCGCTCACCATCCACGACCAGTGCTCAAGCAAACGGCCCCTCCCCAGCAAACTTTCCTTCCATATATTATGTGATGTCATACAGTATGGAATATCCCTTTGGTCAGTTTGCATCAGCTGCCCCGTTCTTGTCCCCTCCTAGATCCCTGTGCCCATCCAGCCCTTTCACTGACAGAGAGACTCAAGGAGCTGAGAGAAGTGAAAACATGTCCTTGGCTCAGTTCAATGCTGACGGGTGTTATCAGCCTTGTTTTTCTTCTAGAACCAAAATATAGCTTCGTACCAGACACTAAGAGAGAAAGTTTCCGTTAGAAATTAAGACAGCAATGAATTGTGATTTGTAATTAGAAATCAGCGTCAGGATAGACTGTGTGCTTGGAGTACCCAGACAATGGGGAAACAGGAGAGGGATCAAGCAATGGGAAAATAAGGTATAAAATATGATGTATTCTTTCCAGAGGTGTGCTCCTGTTTTACAGGATGCCTGCCATTGCAGATGCAAATTAAAATTTCTTCACCAGAGATCCTGTCTCCAAAAAAAAAAAAATTATTTGAGATATTTCTCACAACAGTAAGTCTGCTCAAATTTTGTGCTTATTTGCAAAGGAAAGAGAGAGAAAAAAATTCTATTTCCACAGACATAAGAGATTATTGACAGTAAAGTATATAATTCATTAACTTTTACCTAGAAAATACATAGAACTTGAAACCTATCTTTGGAACACATTTTGAAATTATAGATGTCTATTCTAGCATCTTTTCATACTTGAAAAGCAATCAAAGCATCCCGTGCTTAGTAAGACGTTTCTTGTACAGTCCACAGTTGGTAATTTGAAGTAGCTTTGATAAAGTTAGGTCATACTTTCAGTAAGTTGAGTTCAACAATAAATGAACATACTGTGTTAACTGGTTGGAGCACGGGAAAATCAGAGGTAACAGACATTAATTTAGTGAATTGCTATTCAAATTCACGTTGTTGAGGGTCTTTAAGCAGAATTACATCGATTACATGCTCACAGAATACATTAGTGATATAGATTTAAAAATTTCCCACATTAATAATTTGGGGAAAAAAAATTGACTATCAAACCACTGTGTGAGTTGGTTCTTGTCTATTTAATCAAAGTTTTATTTAAATGATGCATGACCTGCAATATATCAAAAATGTTCCTTCTGAGATTGTGATAATAATGATCATAATACAGAGTAAAAAACAAATACATTTACAAAAAATAGTAAAAAATAGTTCTATACTCTTTCATGTGTCTTTTATTTTTCCAGTCACTTAGCACCTTGGCATGCTTGATTGTGTGGTTAGCTGTTTCTCAGTACTGTCTTATTTATAAAAATATGTATTTTCCAGCAATTTTTCTTTGAGATTTTCTGCCAAATGAATGGAGACACAGTGTTCCTGTTAAATAAAAGCACAAGAATGAAAAGCAGTATTAACTTATAATTTAAATAAAAATTAACCCCAATGTTATATATATTTAATATTTGTACATATTCAATACATATGCATATAATGCAATGCAGAAATATAGAAAAGTATGTTCATACAAAATGTAAATAATGTTTTCCTTTAATAACAACAAATTTCACAAACTACTGGGACTATGAGTTATAACTTGCGCTATATAAAGTTAGCTGATAGTTTTTTCCATTTTTCTTTAGAACAAAATAGGGCTGTTTAAAAAATTTTATTTAAAAAAAATAAAGTCCTGGAACAAGTAACAAAGAGAAAAAAAGTAAAGAATTTTACCGATTTCTTAATGCTACAGATGGAATTTAGGAAAATTAAGTTAAGCTCCCCACTGTTCCCGATCCAGGGAAGAAACCTGACCTTGTCATAAGCCAGTAGTTTCTTATTCCCTAGGCTAATGATTATATCCTGAAGTGGATCCCTGTTGGAAACAGAAACCTATTACAGCATGTTTCAAAAATCTCTTTCAGAAAGACAGAAACTGAGTCTATAACCATGCATTTTAAGCATTTACAACACCGTGGAAACATGCTCAACAAGAGTAGCGTTTGTTTGAGATACTGTAGAAAAAAGAAAAAAAAAATTCCAGAAGAGTATTTAAACCACATCTTTTCATGTTGAAAAGATATATGTACTGTTCAGCTCTGTCATCAGCCACAGAGACTCCTAACCTTTCAGGACCTCATAGCTTCCAGAATGAGATCTAAAATATCAAAGACACTTACAAACTAATTTCTAATGAAGGCACAGGAGTTAGGAACTCATGAAAAGAAGCATTGTTGTCATGAGGGAAGAATTGCTGCCAGAATGCTACCATGCTGTAATACTGAATGTGGAATAAACCATCCTCTTGAATGCTCTCTTTCTGTTGACTACTGATATAAGGAGCCTTTCACAAGTTTAATTCTGGCTTCTGTGCCTTACAAGATTTCTAAAGATAGGGCACGGATTAATTTCACCCAAAATACTGTATGCAAGTACAGTTGGATGGGAAATGAGAACCTTGGACCTGGAGGAAGAATGGGTGAGAATAAACCTGGATGGGGTTTATTGGTTATGTGATTTCATTTGGAACAAGAAATCTTAAGTTTCTGATATCTCCTTTTTTGACAGTTTAAATCTTCTGTTATATTGAAGTGACCTGTTTATATTTTAAACCATTAAAATTCAAATTATTCTACACATTCCTTGCAGAAGAGACACTGAGTATCTATCTAGAAGTAATCTAGATTACAAGGAATTTTAGCTACATTAATAGCAATTGATTAGCCTTGTGCAAATATCAGTGATTCCTGGGATTCAGTCTTTGAAATGGAAGTTGGCCACCTATGCAGTATTGTTCATCGTCTTGAATGACACTCCCTCAAATGTCGTATTTTTTGAGCATCTTTGTAAATATATAGGAAATTCCATTGAATATTTTATTCATATTTTCAGCATTAAGTGGCAAGTACTTTTGATAAATTTAAAAATAATAGAACATTTTTAACAATTATGGCCTAATGAGGTATGCTTTATACATATAATTTAAAAATATTTGAACAGTAAAAGAAAATAAAAAATATGCATATCTTCTTATGCATTTCTATTATTAGTGTGAGATAATGACACAAAAATTTCAGATTTTTTTTATTAAGTAAAATATTAAAATGAAATTTCCATTTCGTATAGATTTGGAAATTTCTATTTTGTATAGAATTCCACACATACAGGATTTGCATTGTCAAATGAAAGCACACTGCATAGTATTAACACTTGCTCTTAAATGAAAACTTCCTAAATTTTGATAAGTATTTCTTTGGGTTGTATGGCAGGGGTTAGAGGGTGTTTCATTTCATTTATTTGTATATTTACATAATTATTTTTTACATGAGTTTTGCTTGGAATTATTAATCATAGAATCATAGAATCATAAAATGGTTAGGTTGGAAGGGACCTTAGAGATCATCTTGTTCCAACCCCCCTGCCACGAGCAAGGACACCTCCAACTAGACCAGGTTGCCCAAAGCCCCATCCAGCCTGGCCTTGAATACTTCCAGGGAGGGGGCATCAACGACTTCTCTGGGCAACCTGTGCCAGTGTCTCACCACCCTCACAGGGAAGAGTTTCCTCCTTATATCTAGTCTAAATCTACCCTCTTCCAGTTTATAACCATTACCCCTTGTTCTGTCGTTACCTATCCTTGTAAAAACTCCTTCCCCAGCTTTCCTGTAGGCCCTCTTCAAGTGCTGGAAGGCTGCTTTGAGGCCCCCC
>WBMW01000653.1:0-72877 GCA_013396635.1 Penelope pileata
TCTGTGATTCTGTGATTCTGAGTCTGGTGTTCTAAAGGCTGAAGAAAAGGATAGAATTGAGGTCATTTCCCCTGTATTCACAATAGTTATTAGAGGACTCCCATATATAACTCTGGGAGAAACTCCAGCTGGAAAGAGCAGAGGAATTGAGCTGGGACCTTCTAAGTTAAAGAACAGATTTTCTTTGGCATTCTTATGTTCTCTTTATGCCATCCCTACTTTTCCTTCCTCACCCTAGATAATCTCTCAAATACAAGTAAGGAGAGATCTACCTTACTGGTCGTGCACATTGTAGTGCTTGTGCATTGTACTTCTTTCATCTTTCTGCCACGTGTTTTTTGGATTATCAGCTATTTGAAGCCACAAGTGCCTACCCATCTGCTTTTAGCATTCAGTTAGATATGCTCTCACTCCCGTCTGATCTATGAGTAATAGGCATGGTGTGTTATTGAAAATGTGCATGAAGCTTCTCCACAATAACTAAAAACCACTTACTTTGTTGAAGTACAGTAGTTTTGTCACCAGACATCAGATGCATCAGATGCAAATTCATGAGTTCACTAAATGCACAAGTACACATGTTCCTGAGGAAGATAGCTCTTATTCTGGAGCTACTACTATTTTCTGTTATTGTAGCAAGGTATGAAAGGAAAGTTCGAAAGTGGCAGATATGCAAAGATTGAAATACTTTTATTTGGCTGCAGAATCTTCCTTCTGTTCTTCATTCTGTACTGATGACAGAGGAAAATGTAATATAAATTAAGGTTTAGTTCAAGTCTTGCAGAGACTCCCTTAAGCCATCTGCTTGGTCCATTGCTTTTCCTGCTGGAGCTCCTCAGACCTTTTAAATACTGTTCTGACAAGTAGAGAGAACAAATTTCAGGGGTGGCTTGAGTAGATTATTCCAAACCTGAGAAATATCTTGGCTTTTTAATTCTGCACAGTGTTATGAAATAGATTTGTGCCTTTTCAAATTTGGTATGTTTATTAATTTTCTTTAATGTTTTAAGTAGTATATCCTACTGACAGGCTAAATCATCATGTGAAATGACAATTCATTTTGGACTTATTTTCCTGTTTCCAGAAAAAGGATAGCCCTATTAATTTTTCTGCGCTGTACTTGGCACTTCCCTTTTTCTTTAATAAAAACTATGAATTAATAAAAACATACTTCAAAACATTTGTGTCGCACAGATGCACACTTCTAGTTAAATGACAACAAAGTAAGATATGTCTATACAAAGGTGTGTTTCGCATGGAAAAAAAACAATCCTTTTGTGGTGATTTTACTCATGACATTAATGAAGAAAATACTTCCGTAACATTTTTAAAACCTGTAGAATTTCATAATACTTATCTTGACTATTAGATTATGAAAGTGAAGAGTGAAACTCAAAACATAAAATTTCACACAAAACAGAAAGTTCAAGAATATTCACTGTTATTGAACTGACAGTAACGGAACATTTCAAAAGTAAAAAAAAGTCCCAAGCATCCTGTTTTCCTTTTCACCTTTCTAATTTGCTTCACCAAAAATGTAGACAAAACAGACTAAGTTGTTGTTGAACTACACTAAATTACGTAGTAAAAACAGGAAGAATGAGTTTGGCTATGTATTAATAGACTCACCCTTGAAAATCTTTTCTGAAGGAAGAATAAAATCAGCTTAATGCTGCATTAGAAGTTGTATAGTGTTTATGTGGCAAAGTTTACAGCAGGGAGGGCTGCAGGGGTGGCATCTGTGAGCAGAGCCCAGGAACTGCCGCATATCAGACCAGAGCCGGTTCCAGTCACCTCCAAAAGTGACCCACTACTGGGTCATGAACAATGCTCATGAGTAGTGCTGGTTGCATTTTACAAGCACTTGCAAAAATATTGAAAGTGTACTAATATTTTTATTTCTTAGTATACTTGCAGAAATATTTAGCAGATTTTTACTCCTCTGTTTCATTCTGGAGAAAAAAAGCCAACAACCCTTACTAGGTTGATTTATTATTTTCATGAATCCAAATGATGTGTGAAATAGAACACACACTATTTTCAAACAGTGAAGTTGCTCTCACAACTTCCATTATCTTTTTAGGGAAATATTTGAAATGTCAGCCTGTTTACCTGTCAGACTACAAGGTTCAGGACTGGCCATTGAATAAACCAAGATTTGTAGATTCCTAGGAACTGTGGGACTAAATAAAGTGTAATGTCTTGATAAAAGTTTACATTTTAACTATTCAAACTGCTCTGCTATTAGTCATTTATTTTCATGGAAGGAGTCAGGAATTCACACAGATAATATCATCTACCTTCATGGAACAGTTCACAAAACCAGGGTCATTGATGCTTATGAAAGTTTATTGGAACACTGCTATTAACTAAATCAATATTCACTCTTCATTAATACAATATGTGCACTTCTGCAGCAATGGTTTGCCTATGGGAATATTGATTTGTGTCAACTGTACCCCTCACATTTTCTGCTTTTCCCTGTGATAGGAATAAGTATGCTTCCTTCTGAGTTCTTTGTTTTGTAGTTAGAAAAGCACAAATACAGTGAAAAAGATGCAAATTAGTGGGTACAAGGCACAAAGTATCACCTTATTCCGTTCAATAAGGAGTCTCCTGTAATACCACTGGTATCCACATGAATCTCAGATCCTCACAAAATCACTGCTGAAAACATTACACTGGAGAGTGTTAAAACCCAAATATATTGCATCAGATAGAAGACAAAACTTTGACTTACAGTTGGAGTATTTTATATGGTTGGAAAGACTGTCATCCTTCATTTGTTGAAAACATCCCTTACTGAGGACAACAGGTAAGTTATATGTGTTTGTTTTAGTTATCATACGCTCCCACCTTCGTTTATTATTTGTTATTTTCTTTTCTCAATGCATTGAGTTAATTCAAATCAGACTCATTGAGTGACAAAGACAGAACAGAGTGAGTGGGTGACCGGCTATTAATGGCGGTGGTGGCATAGAATCATCAAGGTTGGAAAAGACCTCCAAGATCTAGTCCAACCACCGAATATCAAGAAATATCAAAGTGTCACAGATGGAAACTACATTGCACTTGAAAGAGTGTACAGATTAAAATATAGCGTTTTAACAAAGAGTGATTTAACAAGATTTGAGATTGCAAGTTACACTTGATTATTTACAGCATAAAGGATAGGGTTAAACACACTCACCCAGGAGACCCTTCCATGAGTTACAAGGTTCATAGTGGACACCCTTGCTTTCTAAACTCACTCTCAGAGGTGTCTAGGTGCAGCTGAATTCACTCCTAGCCCCTGACTTGGTCAAGGGTTTATGTCTAAGGGATTGCATGATCAGTTTCAAGACATAATCTTTGCAAAGCTAACAAAGCTTAAATGAACTACTAGTAACTTATCGATAATCTGTATTGGCACGGCGTCTTAACATTGATGTGTAAGGGATCTTTGTGCAGGTGCAACCTTGAGGGGTGTCCCTGCTAGAGGAGACATCCGGTATTGCAAGGGAGCTCAAGGAGCTCTTGGACTGATCACTGTTTATGAGATAAAATGATTGACTCATAGTCATACTATTTAGCACATGCTCAGTTGGCCCTCAGTTGTTGAAGGAGATGTCTGATCAGTTCTATCAGCCCCACAGTCTGAGACAGATTTGTGATAATTGTCTCAGCAAGACAGTATTATCAGTTCTGAGCAAGGCCTTCGGCATCTCACTGCCTGAGCAAAACCTTGGGCTTAAAGGCCAGGCTGAAGGAGGAAGTTGGGGTGAGGAACATGTTGTCACACAAGGGTTATATGGCAACAACAAAAAAACCTTGCTTGAGGATAGAACCCTTGTGTAATTTCAACACCCTAGAAAATTTAATCCTTCAAATCTTGACTGTATTATTTTCTTCTTCTTCTTCTTCTTCTTCTTCTTTTAATATATACAAACTTCTGATAGTATATATATGCTAACAAATGCCAGCTGTGCAAGAATAGTTCAGGATGAATGGACTATGAGCTCTGTACTAGGGAGAGGTAGCCACTTACAGAAAGCAACAGAGTACGACCTGTCTCTTCCAGCAAAAATAGGTTTTACTGAGCTGAACGTAACTGCCAAAAACTGTCAAAGAGTAAGTGTAAGTGAGGGAAATGTGCATATTGGATCTCTATTGTAGATTCTTTTAGTCCTGCATGATATATCATTTTTGACAAGCCTGTGTGAAAAGGGCTGATTTTGGACATGTTCTCAGGGAGAAGAAAGATTCACAGGTGCCCCTCAGGGGCAGAATCACATGGGACCATGTGGAAAAAAGTGAAGAAAGCCAGCAGGACCTGCTACTTGAGGGATGCACTCGAGATAGACACAAGTAGCCTGAAGTGCAGCTTGCTCTGAGATAAGCATGTTCTTTGCTTTTGCAGAGCAGTTTATAAGCAAAGTCATGTGAAAAATAGGACAGCCAGTGATGTGAATATTTGTCTTTGCCTCGTTGGGTTTATTGTTGCATTATTTAGTCTTTGTGGATTATTCAGGGGGAAGATGCAGGAGGAAGAAAGTAAAGGGGGACTGTTTATTGAAAATGTATTGGAAACATAATCCTATTTCTTTGAAACTTGACAAGTTCTAGTGTGCTTCTTTTTTTTCTCTGAAAAGAATTTTACTCCTGTGTTTTTTAGCATGGTGGATATAATCTTTCCTGATGGTAAAGGACTTAAAAATGTTCTAAGAGGAACAAAACATTTTACATCTAAAGAGGTTTTATGCTGGATCATAGAATCATAGAATCATAGAATGGTTCAGGTTGGAAGGGACCTTAGAGATCATCTTGTTCCAACCCCCCTGCCATGGGCAAGGACACCTCCCACTAGAAGAATAAATGAATCTAGGACCTCTGTGTCAGTGGGAGAAATATTATATTTTTGTGAATTTAAAACATTTCTCATAACAGTTTTGTTATCACTGCAGACATACTGAAGATCCTTCTGTAAGTTCTAATCTCGTAAACTTTGTTAAGTAATACAAGGTCTGGTTTTAAAAAGGATCATTTACACTAACATTTTCAATAAAACTGGAAATGCAATGTAAAAAGAGTTGTTTATTATTTAAGTAAGTTAAGGTGTATTTTACATTTGACTGAAGCTAAGAAACAACACTTGGAGAACTAAATCACTGTCTTCTTCCACGTGCACATGCTTGAAAAGAGTAGGTTGTCCTTCTTATGTCAGAGTCCAATTACTCTGAAGAGATGTCTAAACATTGTTAAAAGCTGTCTCAGAGGTAAATACTTTCAGCATGTTAGTATACAGAGATCAGTTATATGACTCCCATCAGCGTTATTAGAAGTCTTATAGTTGAATTCCCACGAGCTACTTGGAAAACTTACTCTGCAAAACGGAATTATTTTGGGGTATCTAATAATGAGAAGAATTGCTCACCAAGGAGTTCTGCAAACTTAATAATTGTAACACTAATTTACTTATCTCCTTGAACCAATAAATTATTTCCTATTTGCATATACTGTCGTTTGCTATATGCTCGTTCTTTCACTGATTTTTTTCTCAGAATTATTGAGCACTTATCCTCTGACATGCAAATCCTCAAATACAACATTGAGCTGATTTAAAGAAATTTTATACTTCTATTTGTTTCTAGTTAAAACTCCCTGTTGATCACAGAATCACACAGAATCACAGAATTGCAGGGCTTGGAAGGGACCTCAAAAGATCATTGAGTCCAACACCCCAAAACAATTCCTATCAAACCAAAACAAATCCTTTACTGTGGTCTCAGAAACAGGTCAATGGGAAAAAGTCCTCAGGTTTGTTTCTACTATGTGATGAGTTTCCAGGTCTCTTGCTGACCCTCCTTCACTGATTTTTTCTTCTTATATTTTGTTCAGCCAGTGACAAATAGAATGGAATACATGATGTTCACTATTTGGAAGAGTGGAAGGTACTCATTACTTTATGAATGTCAGGTAGATAAATCCATAATTTTTCTGTGGTTTCCTGGATCTCTCTCCAATTGTTTAAAACTCACCTGAAGCAGATGTCCTGTACTGGAAGACTATTAAAATATAACAGAACTTTTATATTTAAATTTCTGAATACAATGTAGTAAATTTATTTTTATTTTTTATTTTTGGAAATCTTGCATGTGAATTTATTTTACAGTTTACAAAACCTTTAATTAGTTGAAGATTTTGTATTAATCTGCTTATCTTTGTATTCACATATTCAATACAATGTGATTTTCTTCCTTGTTTACTCCTTGAATAATTCAAATTCTAACCATTTACTATATATTTTTGTGAAAACGGATAAAAGTATTATCTATTTTATCATAGGCAAAATAATCATGTCAATACAGCTAGCAACTGTTTCAAAACAGTTTACTTTCAAGTGAGTTATGCTGTCAAGTGAATTCAGTTCATTTGAAAGAGCTCAGAGCTTCTAATGGCCAAAAATATCCTTCTGTAAACAAATAGCCTGATTACATGCTCTAACATAACCAGGTAATCAAAGACTGGCAGCTGCCTTTTGTAAAATGAGACTCCTCAGGAAGTTGCTGGGTCTTAATGAACTTCACATGTGAGTAGACTCTTTATTTTAAAGCAAAAACTAGCCCCAGAATTGTTTTTTGAAGTTTGTAGCCAAATATTTTACAGGTTTTCTGTGGATATCATTTTTCTAGGGTATGTATGCTTACACAGGAAAACAAATAACACCTGCTAGTTTGATTAAGCCAGAAAATCGATGTCTTAATTCAGATCTATTTAATTAAAAACAAACAAAAAAACAAATCCAGCAACATAAATTAAAAAANGTAGAATATATATAATATAATTATTCCTGTTCTGCTTTCAGTCACTAATGAATGATACTTCCCTTTAAAATTATGTAATGGAATAAAGTCTCCTGGTCTGTGCTTACAAGTATAGTGCTGTGACTGATAAACCAAATCCACTCTTTGGTAAGTTTCCACATTAACAGATCCTTTTAGTGTTTCTTAATCATAAACTTTTCCCAAAACACTGATGCAGAGTTTACAATATCCTATCTTACTTAGCTTCGTATTATAGCCTGTCTGAAGGGGCCCTTCAGTGACAAACAATAACTGAAGGCTTTTGCCAATGGAAATAGAAGAGAGAATGCTGACAGAAAAATAAATATGTAACACTTAAAATTTTGCTGTTACTTCACAAAAATATAGTAGTTTTGGACTTTTACAGTAACAGAAGGATTTTAACTTCATTCTTCAAACAGATTTGTATACACTTTAAACACAATTTTTGTAGTATGTTTCATGTTTATTTTTATATATTTACATTGTATTGTATACTTTTGTTATATGTCCAGGTTTTATCAATATAGAAGTTGAAGATTTAGTCATTTCAACGTGAATGCCAACGTTTAGAATAGCAGTCAGATATCTGGAAATTCCAAACAAATGACACATGTTCATGCACAGATAAGACTGCAATGTGATGATGCATGTGCTACAATGTCTGAATGAATTGTATTAGAATTAAGATACACATTTCCAATAGGACAAAAGGCTGCCTTATAACTAATCTAATAAAGTAATTGATTTAATCATCTATTCCTTTGGTTTTGTTCAAATACCCCACTGCAACTGCATAAAATTGCAGAGAGGGAGCAAAAGTAGCTTTAAACAATTTTTGTTTCTCCAGTCTTTTAAGCTTATGAATATTAGCCCATTTCTCTTCATATCACGTGATGTAATGTGGTCAAAGCTGTATTATATATAGTGTCTTTTTCTGGTTCTGCATTTGAAACACCAGCTCTATCATTTGAGATTTCCTCCTGATAGGATTGCATCTCCAGTAATTTGGAGTATTTGCCAGATTTCCAATTTTAAGTTAGATGGTAGACTCAGACATTTTCAAATATGCAAATCAGGGCTGTGCTGTGGCTTCAGCACTATCCTGTTATTTTGTGTACTCACTGCTCGTGTGTCCCTTCATTGGCTGAGTAAGGGAGAGAGTTTATCTATATAAACACTTGCTGATCACACACACAATTTGTCCTCAGAGTCCACAGATTAGATCCTTATATCATGTTACTAACAAGGATGGAGACAGCTAGAACATCAGACAGAAATCAGATGATCTACAATTTAGAAAATCTATTTCTGCGAAAGAAAAATATTTCACATTGTGAAAGAGGGTTAAGCTTGCATGGTTGTATCAAAGTCACAGAAATTGGCCTGAAAGGGGTCAAGAGATTATCCACTTTCAACATGATGAATTACATCACAACTATTTAACTTTTTGTCATGTCTATTTAGCTTTTTGTGAAATGTATCTAACAGCTCTGCAACATTTCCAGGCAATTCATTCTAGTATTTTATGATCCTAACTCTTAAAAACTTTCATCTAGTGTATAATCTCCCTTGCTGCAGTTTAGGTTCATTATGTATGCATGTATGTATGCATCTCTCTATCTATTATAATCACAACTTCCTTCTATCTTTCCCTGTCAAGATTAAACAACACTATCTCTTTCATTCTTGATGCTACGCGTTGGTGTCTTTTCAGCTGTTTTCCACCTTCCCTTTAAATGCTATGTAAGCATGTCCAGTTCAGGAATTACACGTGTTGAAGACTACTGTCAAGTCTTATAGGTGATGTTACAATTATACAATATTCTTTAATGATTATCAGATTGTCATTTAATGTAACCTCAACTAAATCTTCAGTGTTGCAGTCTAGACAGTTGTTCCTTTTCTTGCATTGATGTAGTTGGTTTGTTTGTCTGATGCTGAGTTCAGACAACTTAGTATTAGCCATGTAAATATCTAAATTCTTAGCTTTTTCTGTTGTCAGTTGCAGAACTATTGTTACTGTTTCCCTAAGGTGGTATGTTAAAAATATGATAATATCCAGAATCCATCATTACATTGCCTACTCAGAAGGGCAATATCTCTTTACCTGGAGCATTTAAATATATATATATATATATGTATATATATATATAATTACCATTTAAAAACTCCTTTTTGCCCTGCATTTCACTTCCCAATGGTACCATTTCAGAGAACTGTTAAAACACATTATTAGGGTAGACTGCACAAAATTTTAAAGCTGTGATTATTGCTCTGCTCCTGGAGAAATTACAAGTAAATATTCATATTATATGTACATATCATATCTTGAGTATTGTTGTCTTCTTTGCTGCTGCGGTCCTGGTTTGCAGATAGATTTGGGAACACATATGCAAGTTACTCATTCTCAGCCCAATGTATAAGATAAATATTTTTAACATTTTTACTATTTTAACATTTTCTTGAATATTGCTGAATGTGTGAATTGCTACTGTCAAACAAGGAATGTTTGGTGTTGATAGCATTTATGANAAAAACAAAAAAAAAAAAAAAAAAAAAAAAAAAAAAGTCTGCTGCAGTTTTGTCTGCTGGCCTAGTTTCATACCGAAAGGTAAATTAATTGAAAGTGAATTCCTTAGCAAAAATGAAAAACTCAAGAATCTGGAGACAAATAGCGCAATGTTGGGAAAAGAAATAATTTTATGAAAGCAGAACCTGAATAACTATAAATAAATATAAAATATATGTAGAATATATGTAGAATATATATAATATAATTATTCCTGTTCTGCTTTCAGTCACTAATGAATGATACTTCCCTTTAAAATTATGTAATGGAATAAAGTCTCCTGGTCTGTGCTTACAAGTATAGTGCTGTGACTGATAAACCAAATCCACTCTTTGGTAAGTTTCCACATTAACAGATCCTTTTAGTGTTTCTTAATCATAAACTTTTCCCAAAACACTGATGCAGAGTTTACAATATCCTATCTTACTTAGCTTCGTATTATAGCCTGTCTGAAGGGGCCCTTCAGTGACAAACAATAACTGAAGGCTTTTGCCAATGGAAATAGAAGAGAGAATGCTGACAGAAAAATAAATATGTAACACTTAAAATTTTGCTGTTACTTCACAAAAATATAGTAGTTTTGGACTTTTACAGTAACAGAAGGATTTTAACTTCATTCTTCAAACAGATTTGTATACACTTTAAACACAATTTTTGTAGTATGTTTCATGTTTATTTTTATATATTTACATTGTATTGTATACTTTTGTTATATGTCCAGGTTTTATCAATATAGAAGTTGAAGATTTAGTCATTTCAACGTGAATGCCAACGTTTAGAATAGCAGTCAGATATCTGGAAATTCCAAACAAATGACACATGTTCATGCACAGATAAGACTGCAATGTGATGATGCATGTGCTACAATGTCTGAATGAATTGTATTAGAATTAAGATACACATTTCCAATAGGACAAAAGGCTGCCTTATAACTAATCTAATAAAGTAATTGATTTAATCATCTATTCCTTTGGTTTTGTTCAAATACCCCACTGCAACTGCATAAAATTGCAGAGAGGGAGCAAAAGTAGCTTTAAACAATTTTTGTTTCTCCAGTCTTTTAAGCTTATGAATATTAGCCCATTTCTCTTCATATCACGTGATGTAATGTGGTCAAAGCTGTATTATATATAGTGTCTTTTTCTGGTTCTGCATTTGAAACACCAGCTCTATCATTTGAGATTTCCTCCTGATAGGATTGCATCTCCAGTAATTTGGAGTATTTGCCAGATTTCCAATTTTAAGTTAGATGGTAGACTCAGACATTTTCAAATATGCAAATCAGGGCTGTGCTGTGGCTTCAGCACTATCCTGTTATTTTGTGTACTCACTGCTCGTGTGTCCCTTCATTGGCTGAGTAAGGGAGAGAGTTTATCTATATAAACACTTGCTGATCACACACACAATTTGTCCTCAGAGTCCACAGATTAGATCCTTATATCATGTTACTAACAAGGATGGAGACAGCTAGAACATCAGACAGAAATCAGATGATCTACAATTTAGAAAATCTATTTCTGCGAAAGAAAAATATTTCACATTGTGAAAGAGGGTTAAGCTTGCATGGTTGTATCAAAGTCACAGAAATTGGCCTGAAAGGGGTCAAGAGATTATCCACTTTCAACATGATGAATTATATCACAACTATTTAACTTTTTGTCATGTCTATTTAGCTTTTTGTGAAATGTATCTAACAGCTCTGCAACATTTCCAGGCAATTCATTCTAGTATTTTATGATCCTAACTCTTAAAAACTTTCATCTAGTGTATAATCTCCCTTGCTGCAGTTTAGGTTCATTATGTATGCATGTATGTATGCATCTCTCTATCTATTATAATCACAACTTCCTTCTATCTTTCCCTGTCAAGATTAAACAACACTATCTCTTTCATTCTTGATGCTACGCGTTGGTGTCTTTTCAGCTGTTTTCCACCTTCCCTTTAAATGCTATGTAAGCATGTCCAGTTCAGGAATTACACGTGTTGAAGACTACTGTCAAGTCTTATAGGTGATGTTACAATTATACAATATTCTTTAATGATTATCAGATTGTCATTTAATGTAACCTCAACTAAATCTTCAGTGTTGCAGTCTAGACAGTTGTTCCTTTTCTTGCATTGATGTAGTTGGTTTGTTTGTCTGATGCTGAGTTCAGACAACTTAGTATTAGCCATGTAAATATCTAAATTCTTAGCTTTTTCTGTTGTCAGTTGCAGAACTATTGTTACTGTTTCCCTAAGGTGGTATGTTAAAAATATGATAATATCCAGAATCCATCATTACATTGCCTACTCAGAAGGGCAATATCTCTTTACCTGGAGCATTTAAATATATATATATATATATGTATATATATATATAATTACCATTTAAAAACTCCTTTTTGCCCTGCATTTCACTTCCCAATGGTACCATTTCAGAGAACTGTTAAAACACATTATTAGGGTAGACTGCACAAAATTTTAAAGCTGTGATTATTGCTCTGCTCCTGGAGAAATTACAAGTAAATATTCATATTATATGTACATATCATATCTTGAGTATTGTTGTCTTCTTTGCTGCTGCGGTCCTGGTTTGCAGATAGATTTGGGAACACATATGCAAGTTACTCATTCTCAGCCCAATGTATAAGATAAATATTTTTAACATTTTTACTATTTTAACATTTTCTTGAATATTGCTGAATGTGTGAATTGCTACTGTCAAACAAGGAATGTTTGGTGTTGATAGCATTTATGAAATGAGTTGTTTTTTCTTTTTTCTTTTTCTTTTTACTGTATATGACATAATCTATAATCATTAATGCTCTTTTAATCTCATACCTCTATTTCTACTTTGTCTGCAACTCATTGCTCAGGTACTGTTACTTAACTACAAAATGCAAACAGAATTATATCCTTTGACTTAAATACTGAGTATTGTTGAGTACACTTAGGTGTAAAGATTGAATTCCAAGGAGAATTGTTGCAGCCTGTTATTTCAGATATTTATAATTACTGTACAAAGCGATTACCTTGCATATTTTTACACAGTTTTGGTATACTTACTGCCATGAATGAGGAATTAACTCTATTTGACATTTGAGGACGTTACATAGACTAAGGTACTCAGTCCCCTTGCTGTTCAGAAGACAATGATTTATAAGATGATTTTAGGATCTGTGTTACTTCTGTATTTGTTACTTGAAGTGTTTAATCATAATGGTGCATGGTGATTCAAAAGAAAAAAACCCTAAAACCGCATAAAACAACAAAACCTACCATTATCCAGAAAACTTGAAAACAACAGAACACTTTGAAAAATCGTATGTAGTCATACATAGTTGTTACTCACAGCAGCTTTTTGGGGGGATACTAGAGCTCATTAGATAGCAGAAAATGTGATTCTCTCATATATAGAAGAGTCTGCTTTTGCTATTTTTTATAAATGGTGATTTTGCTTTTTTACTAGTCATATGACATAGTCTGTAAATATGTATTTTGAAACTGCATATGTATTGATGTGTTTGCAGTTCATCCAAAGTACTAAAATAGTGTTGAGAACACACGGATGTTTTAGCTATTGCTGAGTAGTGCTTGCACAGTGTCAAGGCTTTCTCTTTTTTTTACCCTGCCAAGTAGGCAGGGGTATACAAGAAGACAGGAGGGAACTTAACCTGGACAACTGTTATATGGATGTTCCATGTAACCTCCCTCAACCTGCTGACCACACTGTTTTTAATGCATCCCAGTATACCATTGGCCTTCTTGGCGATAAGGGCACACTGCTGGTTCATGGTTTTTGTTTGTTATAGTTTTCTTTATTTTTTTCTTCCTCTTCATTTATTATCCTTATCTTTTCTCACTTTTGCTATGAGTTCGATCTGTTCAGCATCACTGAAAACATTTGTGCTCTTTTCTTCTCTAAGATTCCTATAATCAAAAGCTGCCTTTCAGGAGGTAGAAAGACACAGTCACCATCTGAAGATTCAATTTCTCTTTAAAACTTTTCTGTTGGGAACCTGTTTCTTAACTTACTCTCCTAGTAGTGGTATGAATTAGATTGACTTCAGGTTGTAAAAAAAAAGCAGATAGAAAATAATCATTCTGCAGTTTACCTCTTTGAAGCACCATGAAGGGGGGAGTTTGAGGCATTTAGGAAAACAGGGCAAACTTTTACTTCAGTGCTGTGATTATAAGTGTTATATGTAAATGGATTCTGTTCTCCAGACTTGATTAGTAGTGCTGAATTGATTTGTATAAATCAAAAGAGAGGAATTACATAATCCACCAATCCACTTTGGTTTATATTTTCGTCTCTTGTCCTTGGCAACACTAAAAATCTTGGAATTCTTTATTAATTTAAAAATCTAGTAATTGTACCTATGCTCGGTGTTTTTGTTAAGTTAGTATTAATAGTCATGTTTAATCACTACCCAGACACTCAGCTGAAAGTTTGATCTTGTTTATGTCAATGATATAACAATAAATTTGAATAAATGCGCCCTGTGTCTCCAGAATTTTGGTAAAGCATTTAATTCTTGTCATTTCAAGGACCATTGATAATTACATTTATGTAATTAATGTGGTTTACTTTTAATAGTACTTATACTGAACAGTCAGACTGTATGACTGTACACCATGTGACATGAAAAAATTAATGTATTTCTGAATCATTCATTTAATGGTGAAAAATTGTGTAGAGCACTGCTAAATGCTCTTCCTTTACATTCTAGACAGAACATAAGTGGATTGACATATGTTAGCTGGAGTATATACCTCATAAGGAAGTGTTCAATACTTGCATCATGGAAACATATTATTTGAACGTGATTAGATTTTGTTTTCTTTTTCATTTATTAATTATGATTGAGAAAACAATCTAAATGGTCGCTTCCTCACTTCGTGTTGTTTACTAAGAAGAATAGTTGATGTTTGCAACAGCTGTTTTTTTTTTTTTTTTTTNGCCGTAATCCCCACATCTGCCCCCACCAACTTTTTTTTTTTTTTTTTTTAACAACATCAAAACTAGGTAGAACGCGGGCATTAAAAAACTGCTTTAATTCTTGTATCATGCCTAGGATCTTCTAGATGAATGGTTAATTTATCTCTCTAGCTCATTGACTGCGATCTCTGCTGCAGAAACACTGCGATAATTTTATTTTTGAGATCTACTTTGGGGAAAAAGAAAAGAAGGGATTATTAGTAGTGTCCTGGTTTCAGCTGGAATAGAGTCAACTTTCTTCCTAGTAGCTGGTATGGTGCTTTGTTTTGGATTTAGAATAACGTTGATAACACAGGGATGTTTTGGCTAGTGATGACCAGAACTTACACAGAAACAAGAAGGATGTTTCAGCTCCCTGCGCCGCCCTGCCAGAAAGGGCACTGGAGACGCACAAGTTGCTGGGAAGTGAGAGAATCAGGACAGCTGACTCAGACTGTGAAAGGGATATCCCATACTATATTGTGTTTTGTTGAACAATACAACTGGGAGTAGTAGTCCAGGGGGGCAGGCAGTTGCCGCTTGGAGACTGGCTGGGCGTCAGTCAGCAGGTGGTGAGCATCATTTGTGTTGTATATTCTTTTATTTTTTATTTTTATTTTCTTCCTTTTCTGTCTTACTAAACTGTCTGTACTTACTGAACTGTCCCTTCCAACCTGAACCATTCTATGATTCTATGATTCAAATGGCTGTGTGATGTTTAGCTGCCTTCCAGGTTAAAAGAGGAGGTAGTGATGAAAAAACAAAAAGAAAATGCTTATGCCTAAAGTGGGACTTTCCCTAAGCAGCACAATGATCTCAGCTAACTTTTGTCTTTAGGAAAGCAGATTTCTGTATTTGACCTAGATGCCTTTATACAGTAAATAGAGAGAAATAACCACGGTTAAGATTTTCAGCTTCCAGTCCTCTTCAGAAGTGCCATAACTGACTATGAAGAGAGGATAAGTAATTCCAAGATGAGTTCAAGTAGTTGTCTACATAGCTTTCAGAGCTTAAGTTAATTTCACTCTAGTGGAAGAAAATGGTCTTGAGGAATTTGTCTTGATTTAAACTATTGCCAATTAACAAAGCTTTACCTAATGACTTGGTTATTGAGAGAAAAGAAGAGGCACAAAAGGTAAACCACAAGGAAGAAAACAAGTATTTTAGGAAAGGCCTTTCCTCCCTTTCCTCAGACTCAGTATAAGACAAATCCCTCTTCTTCCCTCCCCTCTTCACAGTCTCAGCTTCACTTGTTTCTGCCACGTGTAGCACTCACTACTCTCTTGCTTTTGTCTGCTGTTGCTGGCTTCTTCCTCATTTTCATCTGTCCAGTTTCCTCAGGGTGCCACTTCTCATCTGTGGGCTGCAGTCCCTCAGAGACATACCTAGCATGGTGTTCTTCCTTCCAAGTGCACATCTCTAGCTCTTACCCTCAACAAAATGCTTCCATATGTCTCTCATTCTCATAGAATCATAGAATGGCCCAGGTTGGAAGGGACCTCAAGGATCATCAGGTTCCAATCATCCTGCCACAGACAGGGCCACCAACCTTCAGATTAGGTACTAGATCAGGTTACCCAGGACCCCATCCAACCTGGTCTTGAACATGTCCAGGGTCGGGACATCCACAACCTCTCTGGGCAGCCTGTTCCAGCACCTCACCACTCTCCCGGTAAAGAACTTTCCCCTGATGTCTAATCTAAACCTTCCCTCCTTCAGCTTAAAACCATTCCCCCTTGTCCTATCACTGTCGACCCTTGTGAAAAGCTGATTTCCCTCCTGTTTATAATCTCCTTTCAAATACTGGAAGGCCGCAATGAGGCCACCCTGCAGCCTTCTCTTCTCCATGCTGAACAAGCCCAGCTCCCTCAGCCTGTCTTCATAGGGGTGGTGCTCCAGCCCTCTGATCATCTTTGTGGCCCTTTTCTGAACCCTCTCCAACAGTTTCATGTCTTTGCTGTATTGGGAGCCCCAGACCTGGACACAGTACTCCAGATGGGGCCTCACGAGGGCAGAGGGACCATCACTTCCCTGTCCCTGCTGGCCACCCCTCTCCTGATAGAGCCCAGGATACTGTTGGCCTTTCGAGCTGCAAGAGCACACTGCTGGCTCATATTCAGTTTTTCATCCACCAGGACCCCCAGGTCTTTCTCAGCTGGGCTACTCTCAAGGATCTCTTTTCCCAGTCTGTATACATATCTGGGATTACTTCAACCCAAATGCAAGACCTTGCACTTTGCTGTGTTGAACCTCATTAGGTTCACGTGGGCCCGCCTTTTGAGTTTATGAAGGTCCCTCTGGATGGCATCCCTTCCTTCTAACATATCAACTGCACCACTCAGCTTGGTGTCATCAGCAAACTTGCTAAGGGTACACTCAATCCCATCATCAGTGTAATTGATGAAGATATTGAAGAGAACAATTTCCAAGACAGACCCCCTGGGTCTTGTTTTTGTTTCTCCTCTTGCAGTGGCTGGATGGCTCCCCCAGGTGTAGCAGTTTGTGGGTATGATGGCTGTTTGCATCAATGCCATCTGTGGCTAGAAACAGCTGTGTTCAATTGAGGTATCTGGTTGGTATCTATTTCTTCCCTGTATATGAAGTTAACACAAATTAGTAGGTGACCTGTAAAACTTGATATGGTTTCTTATATTGTGTCCTGTATTAAATGTCTATTGATAACAAGAGAATTGAAATGATTTCAGCTGGAGAGTTACTCTTCTGCAAACAGGGTTTATACAGGAGAGAACAAATGTGGAATCAGTGATCTTAAAGTGAAATTAGAATGTAAGGATTCTAGCACTTCTTTTGCTTTAAATAAAATGTTGGCTAGAAACTCTGCCTTGGGATGTTAGAACTTTACCAGTGAAGCACATCAGGCAGCTGGGTTATATTTTCTGCTGAAGTCCAGCAGAAGCCTGACCACCTGTAACACATTATGGGATAATCATATGGGGGTAAGAGTGTTTCATGATCCTTCAATCTGCTTTATGTAGTTTTCATTTTGGTACGTGTGAGCTGAAAGAGACTTTGCAGGCAAAATAAAGAAGGAAGTTCTTCAAGTATTTATTTTAACTAGGCTTTAGAGAATGGAGAGCTGAGTACTGCTAGGACTCAAGTAGTTCTCTTGGATTATAAGCATTAAAATTTAAGTGTAATTTTTATTGGTGGAAATACAAGTGCCTGGGGAATCTATGTATCAGCTACTGGGTTTTTGCTCTGAGGACACGAAGGTTGCATATTGATATCTTACTTAAGACTTAGGAAATTGTGGGTCTGTGTTTCTTTGTAAGTGTAGCCAATATTAGTGACTGATATTGCTGCCTAGATTTACAGCCATTTCAAAAAACAAACAGCCATTTGTGAAATGGCTGTCCAAGTTGCTTGCCTTGCAATGTCGTTTCCTATGATGTAGTTTCAGGGAAAATAATTATAATTATTTATCTAAGGTGTATAAATTGTTTTCATGCTTTCAGAGTTCATTTGCAGAAAAGAAGAAAATGCTGGATTTTTTTTATTTTTTATTTATTTTTTTACTATTTTAGTCCAAATTTATAAAGCTTAAGTATGCTTATATTGCAGGTTAGATTCTTATTCATATTACAGATTCTAAATGAATTGCACTTCAAATAAAAGTGAAGAATGAACATAGGTTGTTATAAATGAGAAATCAGAGTTTGCAAATAATGTCTGGTATGAAATAACGGATTATAATGACACCATGTATTTACCAGTGCTCTAATTTATAATAATGATGCAGATTAATGAAAAGTAGTAATGCCTGAATTTATTTTTCTTCCTTTGTGATGGTAATCTCTCTTGCTCCTATTAGTAAACTGAACACAGGATACTCTTTAAGAAACCTGTGGTAATAAAAATGAAGAGAATGATACAAACACATTATTTTAAAATAAAATGCCTTTAAGAAACTAGCATGTGGCGTTGTGTAGGGTCAGGAGGGGACTGGTAGTAACTCCTAAAATGCTACAATGTTATTTCTCAGGAAAGTGCTTTGTTTGTGTGTTTTTGTTTTGTTTTGTTTTTTTTTGGTGTGAACTCCCTCCTGCTTTCACCTCTAGCCAGCTTTGCTGACTCCTATTTAGGTAGAGTGTACGGAACAAACCAGCACACAGAGAGGTTTAGAGGCACAAGCTTCATACAACTGCTGTATCTGTTTGGGTGCACTACTGTGCTGTTACTCAGCTCTTACTTGGTACTAGAAAAGAGAGAACTTTGTGGTCTTCTCCCAAAGCAACACTCATGAACAGAGATTTCCTCTCTGCATAACATGAAGATTCGCACTGTGACCTTTCAGGCTGCGAATGGTTGTCTGTGCTTATTATCACAGATACTAGTCATTGAAGAACATAGGAGCTGGGAGTCTAAAGATAAGAAAATCTGTGCTCTTCAATCTAGCTTGAGACCACAATCTTGCTGTCTAATGGGGGTTGTGAGGGAAGACAGCCAGAGCATTCCAACTCTGCTTTGCACCATAGTCACTGTTAGAATTCCATTGTAAATGTTCAGTGAATAAGATCATCGGATCGACTCAGGGAAGAAGATGAAACAACAAGAGAGACGTGTCATTGTTATTATTTTTTATCATTCCCCTCTCCTTTGTTTTTGTTTGCAAAAAAAAAAAAAAACACAAAAAAAACCAAAGATGCTTTAAGTAGAAGTAAATGTAATAGCATTCAACTGTGCCGATTATGATAGATACTACATTCTATTTTTTTCCATTTAAAGATTTAAGAATTAATAGAGTTGCAGAAATCACTCCCTTTTCACTGTATTAGAACAGCGATGTAATTTTTTATCAGCAAGAATGTCAAACAACTTTTTTTACATGTTGCAGCGTGATAAGATAGTGGTTTAAAGCTCGTATTAAAATCAGATGTATTTTTCTCCAGTGCAGCGCGATACATTAATGCTTTATTTTTCAGTGTGATAGGCAAGTACTAAAATGTTCAGTTCCAGCTAAAATTACTTTTATAAATGTTAGCTGGAATTTCTGTCAAAAACTAAACTATTACAAAACTGAACTGCAGTTAAAAAATGTTTATGCTAAGACTGAGGGAGATGCTTTGATACCACTTGTTTATTTTGATGTTTAAAAATATTAGAAGTTAAAATTTTTAAACTGCAAGCCCCTCAAAATAACATAAGAAATATCAAATGAAGCTAGTTTTGTAAAATTGAAAATCTTATTTCAAAAATATTGAAAAGTTATTTTTTACCAATCTTGTTGAAAAATATTCTTCAAATAGGTATTATTTCCAAAATATTTATTTTGATGAAACACTAACTTTGAGATGAGAAAATATTCTACCTAAAATACTTGTGACTGTGATGTCAGCAGAAATGTGAGTCAGACGGCTCTTGTGCTGTCTGTGGGGGGAGTGGGGAAAAACAGTGCTAGAGACAGAAATGGAATTCAAATATGGAAAAAAGTCTAAAGATAGATTTGGCCTTCTCATTCTTCCTTGTTCTGAAAAATTATAGTCCCTCTTCCAATTTCCAAATTAAGAAAACCAACAAGATCTCATAAAAACCAGAAAGTCCGGATAAGTGCTAACTTAAGCAGCGTTCTATAAGATGAATAGAAGCAAAGTTTATACAAAGTTATAAAATTCTATGTACCTGTTCACACAGAAGATATTTTTTACAGAGGATGGCCCATTTATAACCATTAAACTCCTCATCCAGGCTGCTGACAGAACAGGGACAATGTGATTTTTACATACTTCCACTGGTTTAATGAAGAGGAATTGCAAGATGGCTGCATCCCTGAAGTAACTCTTCAGCTGAGGTGCGGCTGAAATAGCCAGTGATCCTAATGAGGAAAAATGAAAGAGCATCACCACTTAATTCTTCTCATTATTGGCTCTTAAAATGGAGATAAATCGGAGAGAGAGAAAAATGCAGAGAGAAAAAGACATGCATTTCATTTTCAAGCTGGTATCCTGCTGAGGCAGGATGCATGTCCCGGTTGGGCTGTTTGCAGGAGTTCAGGAGCACCATTGCCAGTTGGTAGAGGGACTGTCACCGACTTTGGACTGCATAGCCAAGGGTGCGGTTGCTTGAATTGTGCTCTGATCTCTTAAAATAACTTCAGGTATTTTACCAAAAATCAACGTTCATTTGCAAGAGCTGCTGTTCCAAGTTGTATGGCAAGGGACTTTCCTTAAACAGCAGCTGCTTACGGGCAAGTTATGTGGAAACTGGGGGAAATCATTTAATGCAGAGCTGAAATATCTGAGCCCCAAACAGATGTAACTATCCCATTCCTACACATGGATGAACACACGCTCTTTGCTTATCATGTTTTACTGAATGAGGAAACCTTCATAGCATTTCCCAAGTGAATAACAGAGACAATAGTCATTCTCTCTTCTTGTGTTCTAAATATAAGCTAATCTAAACAAATCTATAGGCTTGCATCTTTTTACACTAAAATGGTATATTCACTGGATTGTACTGCAGTTACCAGCAGCCTACAGAAAAGGGTGGTTTTTGGCTGAACATAAAAAGGCACCAAATCCCATATTTATAGATTATTTGCACTTGTATCCAATGAATTGCTTTGGAGCATCCTCTTTCCTCACCTCAGATGTCTCCCTGCTACCTCACATACTGTGTGCCCCCAGCATGTTATGGAAGGCATAAGGCATCATTTCTGACTTAGCATGCACGCGTGCTTTGATAGGTATCTACCGTTGTTTATTTAATTGCTTTAGACAGCATATCTCAAAATGTTCTGTGCTTTAAAAAAAAAAAAGTATAATAAAAAAGATGTTTAAATGTTCCAAGACATACACCTGTGGCACGTTTATGGGCAATTTTACATTTTACACTTTCTAGTTTTTCAAAGCATTTAAAACTGACTTACCATCATCTGATTTCAAGACTTTTTATTTTTTGTTTTTATTCAGATGATTATGTTAAGTGTCCCAGTCAGGTCACCGTTTCTTCAAACCCAAAGAATACAACCTCCTTACAGAGATACAGCTGCTCCTATTGGCAGCATTACTGAAGTCAGGAGGAAGTCCAGCACCTGAAGTAGAAAAAGCAAAATCCTTGATCATCACTTGGTATTTTATTTTACCATTGCTTACAGATGGGAATAGTATAATTAGATGTACTAGAAAGTATTTCTACATGTACATCTCTAAATCAGTAGAAATTAGTAGAATTTTCTTTAGTAGTTCTTGACCCAAGTAGTTTTTTATTGTCTGAAATATTAATTCTGAAAGGCTTTTTCTGTCCCCTCTACTGTCTTAGTTCTAATATCAATTACTTTTGTTATTTTGTCAGTGATGTAGCTAAAAATGGACGCACTGGAAATAATGATTTATAGAATCATATCTTCTGAATGTGACTTTCATAAAACTAGTAAATATTCATGACAGGTGAAAAATTAATATGATATCTAAGTAGGAGTAGCCTTTGGTATAATAAAGGCATGAGATACAATTGTGCGCCTACAAGAATAAATACATTTCCTATACGCCAATAAAGACATGCTCATTTACTTCAAGACTGATTTTTGGACTGCTAAATATAGTTACTGCCCAAAATATTCCTGTAGATTTATGGATTCTGCTAACAGCATTTTTTTAAATTAAAAAAGTGAAAGAGCTTGAGATATTTATTCCTTGAACAGCACATTTTTCAAACCCTTTCATCAAGAGATATAACAAGAACCTGAATATCTTTAAGAAACTGCCATTTAATGAAACTAGTATCAGAATTTTACTATTTTGATGCTTAAAGTGGCTGACATTTATTGTGTAATGTAACAACACACAAATTTTCAAATTACTTGAAACTGAAGAAAAATGTTATTGATACTAAGCATCAGGATTACTAATAGTCAATTTTTATGCAAGTATAAGTGCCCCTTAACATGGCCATTACAAATTTAAGTATTATGTTGAATTCTATTAAAGGTATTTTCTCTTATATTATTGTAAGGAAGCTAAGAGCCATTTGCCTTCTTGTGATAATCACATTAAATTTCCAAAATATATGAGCTCAGAGAATTCAGTTCTATATATTCTTTGTAGTTTTCTAATTGTTTGTAAAATCAACAGTCATTAACTTCTTTAAATATTTCAGGTATTTACAATTTTTGCAACTCCATAAATAGAATCAAACCTACAAACAATTCAACCAAAGTCCAGTAGGGACTGTTTGCAGGGTCTGTTACATACAATTCTCTATAAGAGAAAGATGGAAAGGCTAGAATCCTCTAATGTTAAACAGTCTGCTATTAATATTTCTTTGAAAGTAGCCAGGAGATCAGCAGAAGGAGTTAATCACAGAGAGATATACCCATATTCATAAAGGATGTATTCGTAGAAGGTATGCAGAAATTTCCAAGGTCAAAGCATTTGCAAGATCAAAGCAGGCATAGACATCTTCTGTACCACCAGCAGCGAACTCTGACCTCTTTGGAGACAGTGTATTCCTCCCCTACCTGCTCTCCATTTATGTTAAAAATAAACATGCTATTTTGGCAGCAAGTGACAATACAATTTCAATGAGAATACTCAGAAGCACCAAAGACTAAATCTGAAGGGTGCAGGAGCATAATGATAGTATGATAGGATATTCAGATAACTGAAATGCTGTTCAAACTACCTCTTAGAAAAATCACCTGTCTTTAACTTCTGGACACCCATGTGTTTATTGCTGTTAGTGTTTCCCCTGGCACAACAGTGAATACCGCTGTATTTCTAGTACTTTTATCTTAAACTCAGGATGTCAAACAGCTTTTCAACTTGGAAAAATGACCTCAGGACTTGGAGATGGTAAAAAGCAACAAAACTGTAGGAAGTGACATGCCTGAAAAAGAGACATGGCATAAGTTATAACAGAAGAAGAGGAGAAAAAAGGCAATGAAATGGTAACATTATAAAGGTAGATGAAAGAAAAAAAGTATGTAAATAGATACAGGGACCATATGATCAGGGAAAGGAAATGCATAGGAAAATGAAGTGGAATAAAGGATAAAGAGATAATGCACTTCAACTCCAGATTAGTAAATTGATATGGCTGTATGAGAAAGATTCAAGAAAAGCATACTTGTGTGTGGTGTTAAATTTTATTATTTCCATGTATGTTTTTACACAGATTTATGACAAATTTGAAAGAGCATGCCCATGTACAGAGCAAAAATGTTTTAAGATCTTTATGTTTTGAAATTGCTTGCGTTTGTCAGAGTTGTTGAAATACTTCATGGGAATTTTAATTTTGAGTCCTTGATGTCTTACACCACAGATTACACTCTAGGATGAATCCATGATTCATTGTTAATTTATAATGTTTAAAATTCTGGATTTCTATATAGTCAATGGGAAGAGTGGTGATAGCAAGTCTGTTAAATATAATATTATTCATAATTCTGCAACAGTAAAGGAAAGTGACAGAAATAGCAGTGGCTGGTTTCAGTTTGAAATTAAATATTTTGATCAAAGTGAAAGTTCTCAATTTTCTTCATGTATAATTTTTATTCAAAATATTAAAGCTCCTAGTAGTACATTTGTACAAGTAGAATGGGAGACAGTTGCTTGAATCTGTCAGAGCTCGTTGAAGATGAAAGAAAATACCCATATTATCTATGAGAATTGTAAAATTGGCATAGAACGGACACTTCAATTTTAAAAACTATTTACCACATGTTTATCTCTCTGCAAAAACCGTTATTGGACTGCAAAATTAGAGAATTTTTTTATTCTCTTTTGCCCGTCATGTTTATTTGCCTTGCCTCTTAAACCCTTGATAACATTTAGTAATTCACTGTTGCTTCCCCTCATTAACAATTGTCCTCTCAGATTCTAATCCTACTGACATTTTAGTCCTTTTAGAACACTTTGCAGTAATGGAAATCTCAGAGCACATTTCTTGCATTTATCATTGGAAGTGCCAGTTTGATGAAAAAAACAAACCAGACACAGTTTATTCCAGTGGGTTCCAGAAATAATCCTATCTGTATAAAAAAGGAACTTCAAGCAATGTTCTGCCACAATTTTTACAACTTTATTGTGGAAGTAGCATCTGATCAGTGAATGTGTCTTAAGTTTCAAAACAAAAATGTGAAGAGAACAGACAAGTATGTCTAGCATGGTGTATTTGTAAAGCTGTTTGTGGACAGCTGTTGTGATTTGACCCAGTAGATAGCTAAGTTCCACACAGTTATTGAATCACCCTCCTGAGCGATTATTCACTCATCCAAATGGGATGGGGGAGAGAATTAAGAGAAAGATACAGTACAACTTGTGGGTTGGGGTAAACACTATTCACTAAGGTAGTAAAGAAAGTAAAAGAAATATCAGTACATATGTGTGTGTATATATATATATAAAGAGGATACGCGGAGCAAGGCCTCACAGCCAGCAGCAGCCCTTCCTCCCGGTTAACCCCTTTAAGTAAAGACCACATGATGTCATATGGTATGGAATAGCTCTTTGGTCAGTTTGGGTCAGCCGCCCTGGTCCTGTCTCTTCCTGGTTCCCTGCTCCTTATGCCCCCCTAACTGCTTCGCTGGCAGAAGCGTGAGGAACTGAATATGTCCTTGGCTCTGTTCAACACTGTCAGGTGTTATCAGTTTTGTTTTCCTTCTGAGACCAAAACATAGCTTCATACCAGACACTGTGAGAGAAGTAACTTCTGTTAGAAACTAAGACAACAGCAAAGAAACAAACAACTTAAATAGCACTGGATGAAATTCAATAACACTTTAAAAATATATTAATAATTAAAAAGAAATAGTATATGAAATGATTGACAAAAGGCACTCATTTTTATCATTGTGTGTTTATTAAGCACTTTTCCTAAAGTGCGCTGAAATGACATTCTTAAGGAAAACTAGAAAAAGAACTGGAAATAATTGCTTATTTTGCAGAAATGGGTGCATTTCTGCTCTGAGATAACTTTTTATTATTGAGAATATTTAGTTATCATAAAACCTACTTTTTGGGGTGCTACCATTTGCTTGTTAGTTTGGACATTAAAAATATCTAACTTGTAAACTGATGGAAAAATGTAAATTGAGACAAAACATGATTTGTTGAAAGTGCTTTATTTAATTTTCATAGCCTAGTATAACAACTGTGCTTGCAAAATATTTTACAAGTAATTTTGTAACTGTCATGTAGCTGATAATGTGTACAAATATCTATTTTTCAGTATTGTATATGTATTTTTTTTCCTGTAGAGGACTCTTTAACTAAAATTTGGATGGAAAGTATTTAGTGTTTCATATTAGTCCCTATGTATTTTCAACTGCATGAAATATATTTGCTGAAGTGCTGAGAGGCTCATACTTCTGTTTTCTCTTAATCTTCTTATATTGGGATTTGTGTATAATCAGCATCTTCAAAAGACAAATCATTGATAGATATACTTAAAACTACAGCAGAGGATTTATTTCAGCCCTCATTCTTACAGTGTCTAGCTTGTTATGTTGCAGAAAACGCTTACCATTGGGTGCACATATTCTTATGCTCATTAACCAAGACTAGAGGTTAACAGAAAGTGATAACATCATGAGGGTTAATAGGGTTAATAGAGGATTAATATTAGTTGATATACAGTGCTGAGAGCAAACAGATACGAATTCTCTGTAATATGAGCTCATATCTGGTCAGTTTAGAGTTCAGAGAGTGAGTTTTTATTTGTGCTGTGTTTGATAATAAGTGTAATAAAAAAATCCAGTATGAAATACCTTGAACAGGAATAACGAACAGCCTAAAGATAGCATACCGAGTTTACCCCCAAAAGGGTATTTTTGAAACACTAACCTGCATGGCTGTGCAGGGAAGATGTAATTCTATTTTTTTTTTTTTTTCACATATCCGATCTATCACGTTAGCAGATTCTGACACTGCATTTTTCTCCCGCTGAATTTATATATTAACTACATAATTAAATATTAAACGGGTTAAAAGAAAACCAAAAGACAACTTCAGATGCAGTTGGCCTGGAATCTCTAAGTGCTTAAGGTTTTCTCCTGGAATTGAGTAGATTAAGGTATAAGTCCCTTGTCCATTTAGCTATATTCAGGTTAAGAAATTAAATGTACTTAAGTCTGTTCCCTGTCTCTGAGGGTAATTTTCAATTGTTAGGACTACAGCCTGAACTGAGTTGACTTTGGGAAAATGTTGCTAAAAGTCCCTCTAAAGGCACTGCTGTTGGATGTTCCCTGGAACTCATTTACAAGCGTAGATGCAACCGGACTGACTGGTAGGAGGCAGGTACATGCTCCATCCAGAACAGTCCTTTCTGCAGCAGTCTGTTGTACATACAGGGAATGACTAAATGAAGTTCAGCAGAGAAACTAAATAATCTGAGAAGAGAGGGTTTGGAATATTTTGCATATGCCTGCTAGGAAAAATTCAAACATTTACAGGGAGGAGAGGCCACCTGTTGCTGACATCAGGAAAGATGTAATCCTTAAGTAACAACAAGGGAGTGGCAGGAAGTTCCTAAAGATACATTTAGATCATGTGCTGGTTTCAAAAAAAATTCGCACTCAAATTAGGATTTTGGTTATTGTGTTTAATTTATGTGTATTTAACTTATCTACTTCCTGATTTACTCAAGCTGAGTGGCCTTCTAAGTTCCCCGTAAACCGTTGCTTGATAAAAAGATAAAGCTGTGATGGCTTCCCTGCCAACACAAGTTGTAAGAAGCATTGTGCTGAGGCAGTGCTTATCAGTTGTAAACTGGTCACTGTTTCATAAATGATGTTTCCAGTTATTAAAGGACAAAAACAAGTATAAAATTATGTTGAAAATTGCCGTTTTAATATATTGTTGATATAAATTGTTATCAAATAAAAGACATTTCATAAATATTTAACTCTACTGTTATCTAGAAATGCTTTCTGCCACTTTTAATTTAAAGGCAGAAATTGGGTGACAGTTGTCCATTATTATAGATTTCCTCCTGGTTCTTTATCTGTTTTAGAATGTCAGTGAATAGTAATTCCAGTTATTCATTAATATTCAAGAGATGAAAATCTACTTGTTATCTCTTTGATTAATCCAGCCTATTGTGCCTTATAGCATCAATTGCAAAACATTCCAAGGTATAATGAATTAGTATGTGACTACAGGAAACCATAAGGGGTATTAAACTAAATCTTTTTAACTAACAATATTCTAAAACGAAAGCAGAATGTAGTGTTATTCAATAAATGGCAGAGTGGAAAGCTTTCTCTGGAGTTTCTGATAAATATTCTTGCTGCACATATTCCCTACAAAGGACATAACCACTAAAAATGTAATAAAATAATATATCTTTTTTTTTTCCCTGCAAGCAAATACCAAGAACTGGTGAAACAGTTTTGAAAGAAGCTAACGTACAGAAGTTTTACTCAAAGCTTGACAGTTTAGTTATTAATTTCTTCTACAGATTAAAAAAAGAATCAATAGTTCAATGTATGGTAGAAAAAAGGCATAATTAATTGTAGAATAGATTCACCTAAACTGTTTCCTAAAGCCTCACTCATCTGTCTGTGTGAAAGCTTTCCCTAGCTGGCACTCCTAAGAAGGGCTGTCTCTTGCCCTTTAGTCATAGCAGGTGTATAAGAGTGAGCTTCCTGAGACCAGCATTTCACCTCATAAAAGTGACTGGAGGGTGTCAAGCCTATTAATATTTGAAGAAGGTTATAGAAATTCTATGTACAGAAAAAGACCAAAGAAAATCCCTTAAAATGAACTGTCCTTTCCAGTCAATGTTTAAAAAGATATGATTTGTATGGATAGTCAGGTTCTTTACCATCCGTTGCCTGAATTATGCCCCCTACTTCCATAAACAAACATACATACGTAGTGGAAAATAGAGCATGGAAAATTTGTTCTGTGAACACATCTGTTCTTTTTCAATGCATCTGCTTAAGAGTTCTCTGCAGAAAAAAAGTACACAACTTCCGATAAGTGTGGAGTATTATAACAAAGAAGTAAAATGGTCTGATGTGTAACAGCTTTCCACAGTCATATCAGAAGTAAAATTAGATTTCCAGAGTTCATTTTGGTTTAAAATTGTACCATTCCCTCAATAAGAGATGAATAATGAACCCCAAACCCCAAAATCTAAATCAAATTCTACCTTGACTTTTTTAAAAGCTTGTTTGTGCGTAGGTACAATTCAACAGAAATCCTGGACTACTGTGACTTTTGCTTGAATGAAGGCTACCCTGCTGTGTTTGCTGAAGGAGGATAAGAGAAAAGTGGCATTAATAAATTATGAAGCAGTTAAAATAAAACTGCAGGCTAGCAGAACAACTGAGTACAAAATCAGCAAGACAAAACCTACACATTTTACATCTGTACAACTCAGAATATGAAATAGCTGTGCAGTGCCTGGGATGAACACTTGTGAAAGTGAACGTTGCTTATTAGCTGTGATCTTTGTTGATGCACTTGACAATGCATTGCATCTCAGGAAGAGGCAGAAAGCTGAGTGCTCTTAGCTCTGCATGAATTCAAAGGGCACAAAAGTAGAATTTTTGGAAGGTTCCTCTCACGGAACTGGTCTACCAAAGATAAATATATTAGTATGCCCCCTATCCTTTTAAATTAACAGATGGAAAAGGAAGACTGAGAAGCAGAAAACAGACATTTCTGAAGTTCAAAGAGTGTGGAGACTATTTCTGGAAAGATCTGTTTCCAAAACAATGTTTTGTAATTGGACCTAGCTCAAATATATCCATACCTCAGCCTGTAAATTCATTCTTGCTAACTGAAAATTGAGATAATTAAAATTATTTGAAATGGTCCATGTAGACCATAACTGCATTTTGTTTTAGCACTGAGCACTACAGATGAATATCAAACAGACATCTATGCATGGCAGCACCACAAGGAAAAAACCACAAGTAGTTCCACAAGCTTTTGTGTGGTATAGACAAATTATTCCATAGTTAGATTTCTGTTATGTGGTGAGAAGGCACAGTAGAGGGGGATCAAATGGTATGAAGCCATGCTGTTCATTGTTAACACTTTGTCTGCTGTCAAGAGGAGGCTACGCCAGATTACTGGCTTCTGTCAGAGAAAATTTAACAGAATAAAAAGAGCTTTTTAATGTAAACCACAAAAGCAGGTTTTGCAATATTCATATTCTTGTGGACACAGATCTGGTTATTTCCATTAACTTCCCTGGGCCTTTAACTGCTGTGTAAAGCAAAACAGCATGTCTGAAAGAGCACTTCAACCACAACATTCTTTCACTGCATCTGAATTACAAAACTGAGCTTGATACATAGAACTACTTTTCACATTTTGGTCCTCTGCATGTGACTTTTGAATAGCATTCAATATGTTTTATAGATCCAGATTAATCAGTGGAACACAGGAGGTCAGTTGGGGGCCTTTGTTTAATACCAATGGCAGCGCTTGGTTATTAAGAAAATTAAAAAATCCCTTTAAGCAGGTGTATAGAGTTTATATACTTTTAATATAAGATGGTGATATAAGGCCCAGCTTTGTGATTTCTCTATTTCAGGTCAGGAGGGAGACTGACTTTTTACAGAGGCAGATAGTGATAGGACAAGGGGGACTGGCTTTAAACTAAAACAGGGGAGATTTAGATTAGATGTTAGAAAGAAATACTTTACTCCGAGGGTGGTGAGGTACTACAACAGGCTGCCCAGAGAAGCTGTGGATGCCCCAACCCTGGAGCCGTTCAAGGCCAGGTTGGATGGGGCCGTGGGCAGCCTCATCCTGTGGGTGGCAGCCCTGCCCAAGGCAGGGGGATGGAACTGGGTGGGCTTTAAGGTGCCTTCCAACCTAAACCGTTCTATGATTCATTTCAACTGTAAAACTGTAGAAAGTAGTAAGTACAGTAAATAAACAAGTAATGCAGCATATAATAATAATAAATCAAATGTAAAAATTATATATTTTTAGTGTTAGTGAATAGTTTATGTGCAAATCTCCTTGATCTGAGTTATGAACAGAGGTGTATCATGGTGAGGCAGAAGTCAGAGGCAGGAACAAAGGCTATGTTATGGAATCAACTTGATGTATGGCAAAGAGGTACTGGATGCTGATCTGGTTTAAAAAAGTAAAGTAATCTTAACTTTTCTGATGAGGATTTGAAACCTTTTCAGAGAAGCTTGTATATATGTCTCTGGCATTTGATATGATTTGTTTTGCTACAGAAATTGAAATTTTGATGAACTTGCCATGCATTCATTTTGAAATAGTCTGTTTTTAATTTGATTTGATTTGATTTGATTTAATTTAATTTAATTTTTTTTTGTCTGGGAGAGTTATCAACCCATTGTAGTTCTTCCCCACCTCAAATTTTGAGTAGATCAGAAGTTCTCTGAAAAGTAATTTAAATAAAATTGGGAATTATGGGCAATAAATTTTGATGCCTTAATAACACAAATAAAATCCTAAGATATCATTACATTTTAACCAGGACAACATGCAAGTGTCTATTAACATCAACATCAGTGTATAGGACACTTTTTCATTTTGTTGGCTTTTTGACTGTTAGGATTATAGCTATTTAATTGCTTTGTTAAAATTATATTTTGCCTTTTATAATTACATTAATTTGTATGGTTTATCCAGTTTATAAACAGTTGGTATGGGTCTCTGGGCAGTAGGAATCTGCTTTAATCTTAAGATTGAATCTTCTGTACCATTTTTAAAGATTCATCAGAAACAATATATAATTTGTGGCTGATAATACAAGGTCAGCATTGTAACTAGAACAATTTATGCAAAAATGGAGTCAGATGCTTTACTGCAGAACAGTGTGGTTCTGTCAAGATCAAAACACTTCATAAAATTGATTTTGAGTTTGCCAATATGTTCTTTGAAGGCAGCGGAAATAAGAGAAGGAAAAGAGTCCTGAAAATGTTGAAACATGCCATTATTATTTTTTATAAATGAAATGCATTAATAATTCCTTTTGAAATTACCTATTGTTCCATATATTTCTTTGGCATTCTATAGTATACAGGACAATCAAAATGGAGAAGGAATGCTCAGAAGCAAAAACATTTTCTTTTTTTTAGATATTTGTTTTGTTAAGTATTCGGGTATTTTTTAAAAGAAAAATGTGCTTAAAAGTCTGGAAATCCACTATGAATGGATTTCCTGCATCTCCTCTTATCTCTGGCTTGTGTCTACAGTTTTACAGATGCTATGAAGGTACATTTGAATGATAACAAATGTATTTTTACATAAGCTTATTTTTAAGATCACAGCTGTAATAGAACAGGAATAAAAATTGTTCTTATAGAACTTCAAGGGGCAAAATATCCATTACATTCCACATAATATCTGTTTTCAATTTAAAGCACTGTAGGACTGTGTATATTTTCTATTAATACTTTCTGCCAAATAAGTTAATAGACTATGTCTATATCCTCTCTTGTTACATGTGAACAAACATTCTAAAATCTTTTCCTTTCTATAGAAGTATAGAATAAAAATAATATCTTTAAGCAACTTCCCTCTCAGAATTTAGTGGATTCAGGTTTTGTTCTCAGATTGGTGTATCCACATTAACAATTCTCCTAAATGTTTCCTTTCACATTTGGGATTTGTCATGAATGGGAATCAGACTACAAATTGGGTTACTTTCATGATGAAAGTAAGACGGAAAATGCATGCCTAAAGTACATTTCACGCAGTGGCTAATGGACATTCCATTCTTGGACCTTTGGCAGAGAGAGTTATAAATAAGCCCCCTTAAGTGTATATTTTATGGATGTTGACTACTCAGCATCAACTCTGTTGATCCACATATCTGCTCCTATTCCCTATTGCTACTAGGTAGTAACCTAGTTAATGTTAAGGCAGTAGTAATGCTAGTAGTAATGTTAATGTAGATGTACCCATATGCACCATGACACTGAATCCCTTTCACAAATTAGTTCTATGTCATCTTAGAAGTACAGTAGTTGGATTTTCTTTGATCTGTATTTCTTTCCTCTGCCAGAACATTTCTGCTCTGATCATTAGAAAGTTTTCTTCCCCCAATTTTGTGGCTGAATGCTTTCATGATCAGTTGATTTCCATTTGCCAATATTGAATACTATTGCTTACTATAGCTTTTTCACTGAGATAAAACATTTAACATACTGATGAAGACAATCATGACCTCTTTATTTATTTTTTTTATCTTTTTGCTATGTTAAACTAGTCAGAGTTTTCAATATATGGGTATATATTCTTATTTCATTAGAAGCAAAGATTGGAAGGATCCAAACACTGCATTTTTAAATGCTGCATTAAACAAAACTTTGTATTTTCCATTATTAACTCTGTAATGATGACAACACAGAAGATAGAAAAGATCTCTTGTTTTCTTGTTCTTGTTGCCATGGTTATAAGTTTAACTTCCACTCTAAGTTACTGTAGTGCTCAATTAAATTGCTCAATTTTTACTAAATTCTATTAAAATTTTCAGGGTAATCAGTGTTCAAAGCCAAGTGAAATATCGTGTAGTGTTCTAAAGATTAAATGTTCATAAAAGAAAATATATTTTTAAAAAAGGAGAAAGGAAGACCCAGGGAACTACAAACCAGTGAGCCCTACCTCTGTGCCTGGGAAGATCATGGAGAAAATCCCCCTGGAAGCTCTGTTAAGGCACATGTGAGATGAGGAGTTGATCCATGACGGTCAGCACAGCTTCACCAAGAGCAGATTGTGCCTGACTACTCTAGTGGCCTTCTATGATGGAGTGACAGCAGCAGTGGACAAAGGAAAGGTAACTGATGTCATCTACCTGGACTTATGCAAGGCCTTTGACATGGTCCCACACCACATCCTTACCTCTGAATTGGAGAGGTATGGATTTGAAGGCTGGACTATTCAATTGGTAAAGAATTTGTTGGATGGCTGCAGAGAGAGGATTATGATCAATGGTTCTATACACAGGTGAAGGTGAGTGATGAGTGGTGTCCCTCAAGGTTCTGCCTTGGGACCAGTGCTCTTTAACATCTTTAACAAAGGCATCAATGATGGGATTGAGTGCACCCTCAGCAAGTTTGCTGATGACACCAAACTGAATGGTGCAATTGATACAATGGAAGAAAAGGATGCCTTCCAAAGGGACCTGGACAGCTTTGAAAAGTGGGCCCATGTGAACTTAATGATGTTCAACAAGGCCAAGTGCGAGATGTTGCACTTCGGTTGGGGAAATACTAGATATGTGTACAGGCTGGGAGAAGAACTCATTGAGATCTCACCTTCGGAGAAGGACTTGGGGGTCCTGGTGGATGAAAAGCTTGACATGAGCCAGCAGTATGCACTTGTAGCCTGGAAAGCCATCTGTATCCTGGGCTGCATCAAGAGAGGGGTGGCTCTCTACTCTGCCCTTGTGAAGATCCATTGGGAGTACTGCATAAAGGTCTGGGGTCGCAGCACAAGAAAGACATGGAGCTACTGGAGCAGGTCCAGAGAAGGGCCACAAAGATGATCAGAGGGCTGGAGCACCTCTCCTACAAAGACAGGCTGATGGAGTTGGGCTTGTTTAGCGTGGAGAAGGCTCTGGGGAGACCTCTTTGCAGCCTTCCATTAAAGAGTACTTATAAACAAGAGGGAGACTGGCTTTTTACACAGTCTGATAGTGACAAAGGAGAATGGTTTTAAACTAAAAGAGAGGAGACTTAGATTAGATGTTAGGAGGAAATTTTTTATTTCGAGGGTGATGAGGCACTGGAACAGGTTGACCAGAGAAGCTCTGGATGCCTCATCCCTGGAGATTTTCAAGGCCAGGTTAGATGGAGCCGTACATAACCTGATCTAGTGTCTGACTTAGTGGTTGGCAACCCTGTCCGTGGCTGGGGGGTTGGAACTAGATGGTCTTTAGCATCCTTTCCAACCAATATGTTCTATGATTCTATGTTGAACAGGACTGGACCCAGCATTGACCCCTGGAGTACACCACTATTAACTGGCCTCCAACTAAATACTGTACTCATTTGTACTCATATTGTACTGATCACTGCACTCTGAGCCTGGCTTTTCAGCCAGTTTTCAATCCACCTCCTTGAACTTCCTTCCATTTCATAACAGTTGCCTTCAGAATGTGCTCCCTCTGTTCCTTAAAATATTAAAGATTTCTAAGAAATGAAAAATTGAAACTGTTTTTAAACAAGAGACAGAAGTTTAAGCAATCTCATTGAAGAAGATAAACAAAACAAAAAGGTTTATTTTTACTTCTTTTTGAATTCATGAGTGTCTTGTTTTGTTTTGTAAGTGCCCCAAATGCTGTTGCTTGCATATCATATTTGATTTCTTCTTTTAAAGGGAATTCTGAAGCTGTTTCAGAGTCTCCAAAGTACTGAACTGGCTTTTGGGTTTTAGAAACAGCAGTTAGAGACTCAATGAACTGATTCTTTGCATGTCGTATTCTGAGATTCAGATTGTTATCAGATGGACTGAGCTTAATTTTTTTTTCACCTCAAAATAATATAAGGCCCAGAGATGATGGCATAGTCTCTGGTAAGTGCCTTGGGAACACGCAAATCTCCCCATGTATGTGCCCAGAACTACCTCCAGTGGGACACAATAGCACTTGCATCCTGCTGTTTCTGAGTGGATTTTCATTTTCCGCTTCACTATCTTGCAGAGCACACACAGACCACAGTTACAGCTGGGAGCTCCTCAAAATATGTGCACTGTTATTTGTTCTTGAGCACAATGTTCAGGGTTACTGACTTAGTAGAGGGGAATATTACCTCTGAAGTCTTTTTCAAAGCAGAATGCATATCTTCCCAGGACAAAAAAAAAAAAAAAAAAAAATATTCTCCGAAAAAAAAAAAAAAAAAAAAAAAAAAAAAAAAGGAGGTTCACCTGCTTTATTCAGCTGCCCTAAACCCAGAAAGCTAATAAAGTAACATCAAATATGTTATTTTTACAATACTCTAGCATACTAAATGGTTTCAGTCATGATATTTGGAATACTTTGTACTGCCAGCACCGATAATGTTGGCAAGATTATCTCAATCAGAAGAAAGACAAGGTGTGTTTAATTCTATATAGCTGTGATAATGGCCAGCATTTATCCAATAAATGTATATTTCAGTAAGACATAAGAAGGGAGGAAAATTATTTTACTGGAAAATCTCAGGAGCGCTTGATATTCTACCCTATGAAACATATCCTACTCTAGTTTGTGAGAGGTTGTGAGAGGTACAACCCCTCTTCCAATACTTTCTCACACTTTAATGAGAGGTAACATTTAATTGCATGGGGGATCTTGACTGCATATACGTGTTCAGGAGTTCAGTGAAAGAAAAATATTTTGCCATTTTGCCTTACCATTCATGTTACATTTGGCACTGCTGCCAAACAGCCGAACAGTAACGTGCACAGTATAAATAAATGACAAGAGGAATTTTTTTGTGTGAACAGTTGTGATGTTTTTCATCAGGATTTTAAATAAGGTTATGAATATATGCAATGCATACATGACTTTGCTCATCATAACCCTGTTCATGTGTACTCATTTTGATATAAAAAAAAAAATGAAAATCTCCAAATCAACTGGCATCTTGACTGCCTCCATGTTAAAGCAGAGTGCCTCCAGCTATGGCATTTATTGCCACTGCCAGAAGTTATCACCTGGATATCCTCTCTAATACTGAAGAAGGAGCTCAGACCACAGCAGAGAGGTTGCAGCGATTTTTGAGCAAATTTTACTTTGAAGACAACTGCAGGGTGTAGCCGACGACCAAAGCTCACAGCTGCAACTCCAGTTGAATTCTCAATTCTAGACAAATTCTAAAAGAGCTTTGTGGCTACAGGTGTCATTTTGGCATTCTCAAAAGTTATTGTGGTTCCCCATTATGTAAGAATCTGATGAGGTAAGAACTGTTTTAAAACTGTCTTTTTAACTTTTCTTAGAGTTTACAATCAGAAGTAGTTAAAGCTGCTTTTTAAAATGGGAAATTGGAAGTCTTTCACAGGGCACACATAGGTAAGCCTTGCCCATTCTGACTAGCAGTAAAAACCTTATCAGCATCTGCTTAGTGTTCATTTTCTCAAATGTCTATCTGCTTTTAACAACTCAACATGGTGAACCACTGTTTGATCTGCAATGCTTGTGTTTGTTATGCTATTTTGTGCATTAAAAGAATATAGGCTACAAGTCTTTACCCCAGAGTACGTCTTGAGTAGTTTACTTAATGTGTTTTGCTTTTAATGCACACTCTTATGTTTGCTTGTAGCCTTTTATTTTCATGTTTAAAAATGATCAGAGTCTAAGCCAGGAGAGCTGAAAACCACATGATTATTCTCTTTCAAATCCAGAGCCATCAGTGTCCTCTCCTGCAGAGGGCTGATAAGTGCTTTAAATTTTTCAAATATGGTAGAAATTGTGGCCTTTCCCCTTTAGCCTTGATTAGGGTTGGGATTTAACACATGCTGCCTCCGTATTTTCTGTGATTAGATTGTCCTTGGGCAAGTGCATTCAGCATGTACTAGGCAGGTCAGTGATCAGACTTCCACAGGGAAAAGAACAAAACCAGAAAATATTCATAATTCATTATGATCAGACATTAAAGAACACTCTGGAGATATCTGCTGGTTTTGTGTACTTATTCTACAGTATTATTATTATTTTACAGTTTGCTCTTCATGTCAATCATTACCATATGCTTTGGTTATTTTAAGCACTTTAGTATTTCTTGCCTTTGTATACACAAGCCAGGGTTTAATTTTCACTATATTTTCCTGTAGAAACATTTTCTTCTTTTGAGCAATGTTCTCAGGGCTAAGGAAATAAATACTCTGTCTAAAAATAAATAAATCATGCTAAGACACGATCTTGAACTTAATGAGAACTGCTGAATATTGAAAGCATAACACACTTCTCTGTAAGATTTTAATTGTATTTTCTGCATTGCAGTGAAGTAAATATACATTGATGTTTAATCCTATAAATATTTCTCAGTTATAGAAGAATGGTGACTTATTTCTCCTAACCTTTTTAGCCGTAAATTGTATTCTTGTATATCTTAAAATGATACTCTTAAACTATAGGCTCATCTGCATGGCTGAACACTGAGCAGTAAAATTTGTCTTTTTGCAGGGAGCCAATATGATTCCTATGCAACACAAGTGCTACTTAAACACAACTTCAGAAAGCATAACACTTCACAGAACCACATAATAGTTGAAGTTGGAAGAGGCTTCTCGATACTGCCTAGTCCAATCCCCTGCTCAGAACAGGGTTAACTAAAACAGTTTGTTTCACACTGTATTCAGCTGGGTTTTGAATATCTCCAAGGATGGAGACTCCAAAACTTTTCAACATGAGACAGAATTGTGCCCTGGCAACCAAGAGGACAAAATGCCTTTTAGGGTGCATTAACCACAGCGTAGCTATCTGCTTAAAAGAGGTGATTCTCCCTCTGGATTGGTGCAGCCTCACCTTGAGTACTGAATGCAGTTCTGGCGTCCACAATGTATGAAGAATGTTAAGATGGTTGAAAGTATCCAGAGGAGAAGGTCTTGAGGGTGTGCTCTATGAAGAGAGGCTGAGGACACTTAGTTTGTCTAGTATGTAGAAAAGGGGGCCAAGAGGCAACTTGCTGAGGAGGGGAAGTGCAGAGGGAAGAGCCATTCTCTTCTTCCCAGTAAACAATGATAGGATTTGTGGGAATGGCACAAATGTGGAAAGATGGAATCTTGGAAAGGTACGGATTTGATGAGCGGATTGTTCAATGGACAAGGAACTGGTTGCGAAATGGAGATTAGTGGTCAATGGATCTGTGTCTGGGTGGAGATCAGTGATGAGTGGTGTCCCTCTGGGGTCAGTGCTGGGACCAATGCTCTTCAATATCTTCGTCAATGACATTGACAGTGGGATCAAATGTACCCTCAGCAAATTTGCAGATGACACCAAGGTGTGTGGTGCAATCAACACACCTGAGGGACAGGTTGCCATCCAGAGCGAATTCAGACATTATCAAGAAGCCTCCTGGATTTTTTGTTTTTCTTATCTGTGAAGTCATAAGCTACCTAGTAAAAAAGATCATCTTCTGGTTCAATTGAAACTGTTTTCTTCGCAATTACGAACAGTAGTCCAGGATTTCTAGGAAGGTTTTTCATAAAGACTTTGAGTTTATATGAAGCTCCATATGCCTCCTGTTCACCCTGTTGTCTGGCTTGGATTTTGGATCTGAGTTTTGAATCAGAGGCATTCCATTTTCTAGTTCATTCCAGAAGCGTTTTTTTTCTTCCATGGACAACTTGCCAGTTGGTCTGCAATGAATTTCAGTTTGTTTCTCAGTACACACCATAAGCTAACCAACCCTTAATGTTTTTCTTCTGATCATGTGCCCTGTTATTATAATTACTTTTAGTGGAGTTGAGTTATACAGCCATTGAAACCCAGAAATTCAGCCTGCTAGAATCCTTTTATAATAATACCATCACATCAAATCATAGCATGTTTTCAGATGCCTTCAATTTTGTGTGTATGTATGTGTTCCTTGCTGGGGTTACCAATAACTAATAGATAATAACTCTAGTCCATCATTTACAAACTTGCCGTTTATTCTGTCTTCCTGAGGAAGAGGAATGTAGAAACACTGATAAATATAGATTTGCTCACAGAGTTTTTGAATACATATATTTTTAGTTAAATTTTAGTTAAATTACATCTTCAGGTCAATAGCTACATTATTCAGGTTCATATTGCTTCCTTTAAAGTCACAGGGAATACTGTTTTATACAGAGGAATCAAGAGTACAACAAATACACTGCTTATATGTCATTAGAAACAGCATGTTATGTGAGCTTGCCAGTATTGAGCAATTCTTTTCCTATTTAAAATACAAAGTATTTTGTAAATATTTCTACAGTGGGAAAAAGGAAACTTTCAATATTAAATGCACTCAAAGAATGTATTGCTTGAAGTTGCTACGTAAGGAAATTTTTGCTATGTGTGCAAAAAATAGACCTTCTCTTGCAATTACCATCATTCTCCCCAGATTCTGATTATTGCAAGTATTTGGGCAGAAGTTAATCATTCCTGTTGAAACATTTGACACTTTTTTCATTACTTTTAGAACACGTGAGCTTTTTACCCAACCACAGTTACAATTAAGACTGATGAAATCATTAGATGTATTACAAACACTCAGTTTATCCAAATAGAGTTTGGCAGCACCTTAAAGTCTTCTGTCAGCTTCATTCACTGTTTAATTATTTGTTATTGGTGCTGAATTCCGGTACGATTGTTGTCATTTGTCATTCCATTCTATTGAAGGTACAGAAACTGATTTTTCATTATGTGGCTAGTGATTCCTAGAAGGTTTCAGTTAAATAAACAGGAGGGATAATAACATCTCCTGAAAGTTTGCAATTTCCTCATGAAATAAAAGGCCTCTTTTCTTATTACTTGTTAAGTACAGCTATGAATACAATTACAGATGTGCAAATACATACAAATACTGTATTTTCCTAATATCAAATTTAACTTGTTTTTCTTGATAATTACTTCTCCTAACCAAGTCAACAATTTATATTTTGAGGATTACGGTTTTTTTTTTTCACTTCTTGCTCCTTAAATACTTTTAAAAGGAAGCTCACAAGACTCAAGATAGGTGTCTTGATTAAAGACAATGTAGAAGTGACATATGCAAAGTCCCTTCAGTAGTTCGGACTCAGTGATTCAACTGAAGAATCTTATTACATTTTGTATTTTAACAACCTGTCTGAGAAAGCAGATAATGTGTGATATTTTCTTTGATTAGCTCATGAGGATTAAAGTCATAGAAAAATACTCAAGGATTGAAATCATGCTGACAATTTCTAAGCCATCTGTATCCTCATCGTGTCTTATATTTATGAAATATTTCTTGTGACTTGTCAAGGGATAAAGCCTAGACTTCTTGACTACCTTTAATTGCAAGGTAAAAGATGTATTTTTGTACTGTATTAGCAGTGGGGACCATGGCAACACTAATAGTTTAAACGTTTTTAACTAGATTTTTTCAATGGAAGGAGAATCCTGATTTTCATCCGTTTTTATCCTTCTCTTAATTTACGAATATGTAAAATAGACATATATACAGAATATGACTTTAAGTATGGAACATGTTAAGTAGACAAATGTTTCTCACAAGGGCTGACATAAGATGTCTTTCCTCATTCATTTCCCATTCCTCTCACAGAGATGATTAGTTTACTTATACAGGCCATCTGCACCATATACTCTTCTTTAAAATGTATCCCTACGTTGATTAGAAGCAGAGAGACACACAAAAAGCTAGAGATTTGAGATCCTTATTTTCAATGCATGCCACTATCCACCTTTGTACCTCCGATCCTCTTCCATACGAACAGTGAAGTTGAGGTATAGATCTCCTTTCTGTAGTTTCTTCCTTGTTCCATTTTCATCTTTTCCTCTAAATTGAAAATACTTCTTGATGAAAGGACCTTTTTCTACAAATGTGGCTTGTTCATTTTCAAGGAAGAAATGTTTACAAAGCCATTCAGTTAGAATGTTAATAGAAAACAAGCTGCCTTCTGGGTCAATTTCTGTCCTTTTTGGCTTTTCACACAAATGTACCTATAATTCTTTTCACATAAGGCTTCTGATGTCTGGACTCCTGAGCAGCTTTTTATCATAACTCTAAAACTGTGTGACAACAATGGAAATTGCCTTGATAATGCCCATTTACTTGGTCAAAAAGGTGTTGCAAGACTTAATTAATTAATACTTACAAAACACTTCAAAATCGTTATTTTAAAAGATGAGGTGGTAGCTCTTAAAATTTGGGATGTCTTGAATTCTATGAGAATGCTATCTAATTCATAGAGCATTGCCTACATGTTGTTTGAGACTACTTCAGGTAATGAGGTGTTTTTGCCTGGTTATGGAAATCCTACTAAATGCAAAATAGCAACAACAGGTCTGGCTGGATGCGGGTGGTAAGAGAATTTTATATATGAAGGACTCTGAAATATATAGTCAGTACAAAAGCAGTGAGACTTAAATGGGCTACTTTTGTTCCCTCAGAAAGACACATAACTTCATCTGAAACACGTTTGGAGCAATCACCTGGATTTTTTCATTACTGGGGAAGCTCAGTGTGAAGAGATTAAACCACTGTGTGCTGCAATGTCCCTTTCATATGAGTTAAAGTTGCTCTGACTCAGTAGGAAGCAGGGCATATTAGTCTGGGCAGAAGTAGGTTGATGTACTACTTCTGTTGTATCCAGAGTGACAGGAAGATGTTTGGTGGTACAGGTAGTGACACCTTCTCCTTTCTCCTCCTCCCTCCCTTCTAGCTCTTTAGGACCTCTTTCTAGCTACTGCCAGGAATTTGCAGTTCCTCTTGGCTGTTTGTCAGTAGCAGCTGACAGCACTCAGGCATTTTGGCTCTCATTTTGATGACATTCTTCTTTCCCTACTCTACAGCAATGCTGATGATACCGTTTCAGCAGCTAGAGTATGGAAACACAGCATTGTGCGTTGTAGGCTTCAATGTAGACATCAGCCTTAACAGGATTAGCCTCACCTAACTTCAGGTGTGTGCACCTGAACATGTGAACACCCATTGATGTCAGTGCACAGAAAGGCATGATTAGCCTTTCTGATAATGAACGTATTACCAGGCCTTCACCTGATCAGATAAACCACCTTTTAAAAGTACTTGTAAAGGAAATTGAGGCAATTAACTCTATTTGTGTTATCAAGTCTTAGTCCTATTCCTTCCACGCAATAAAAATTATTATGTGATTTTATGATGTGTTACCTGTTACCCAAGGAGCTGATCCATGTAATATATATCTGTCTCTGTACTCCCATTTGTACATTATGAAGAAAATTGCTATTTTGAAACCGAAAGTATTGATAAAGAAAACATTGGCTAATGGCAGGGAGTGGGAGCACCTAGTATATTTGTGTTCGAGCTGAAAGACCAATGTTTTTATGCTGGATCTAGGCTCTTTTATCAATGCTATCCTCTCATATCCATTACTGCATTAATTCAAGAGAAAAAAAAGAAATAACTTGATTTTAGGAATTTGCTGGTATTTTGCCAAATGTGTAACAGGCTTTAGCTGTTCTTGTCTCTCTTGGCAGCATTTGACACAGGTATTTCCTGTAACTCAATTCACAGGAGGGCTTACGGGCACACTCATAGTCTGGCTTGACTCATTTGCCTCTGTCTGGAGGAAGGTACATCCATACAACACAGTCTAAGCTTTGGCACGTCTCAAAGAGACACTGTAGGTCCTCTATATTTTTAATACTTATATGCTGCCCTTAGGATGAATTTCTCATCAATGAGCCATCGTTTTGTTGCATAGGTAAATGACAGCCAAGTCTATTTTGCACTTCTGTTAGATCACACTGCAGTCTCTTATCCTAGGTAATGACCTATATTATACATAATTTTGGATGCCACATATCGTTATGAAGTTAAAATGCTTTGTCATCTCTGGGTTAGCAACAGTATATTATCATTTGCTATGTCTTCTAATGAGTGTTGTCCACATTCTTGGAGAACATAAAAGTGATTTTTTATGTACTGTACTAGTATGACCTGTAGTCTTGTCACAGACACCTGAGAAATCACATATTGATTTTAAAGTGCTTAATAAATTACAAAGCTCAACACCTGAAATGTCTCTTAGTGTTTCTTCCTGACCTTCCACTGTCTTATATTTTCAGCCGTTTAGGCAGAGAAGTAGCTGATGATTATATGTCTCATTGCCAGTCTTTTTGAAAAGGTTTCTTTGCCTTAGCTCAGCAGCAAAAAGAGCAACTCTAACACAATTTGTTTCACTGCAATTTTGAGTAATAATGGTAGCCAAAACTCATGATATTTTTTCCTATTTCATGCCTTTTATCTTTTTTTCTTATTGGTACTCTGAATATACTGCTTCTCAGAGCTACTCTGGATGTCTCAATATTCTTCAGTGTAGACCTGGGAAGAATTCATATCATCTAATGGTAGATATGCATGCAAAATTCTATTTTTATATTCATACTAATTCAATATGAAATTATTTCACACTAGTGATAACACTTATTGCTTGTAGATATCATTTCTTGACAAAATTATAAAGCCAGAGCTTTTGAAATAAAGACAGCTGCTGTAATACTGTACTTAGTTAATGAATTTGTTTACTTACAATGAGGCATCCTATTTAAAATGACTATGGTCATTCTTTTTCCTTCTCATTGTATTGCACAAAAAGTTTACAACAGTAAATAGTCAAAGATGAGGATAATTGGCTGGGAACATAGACCGTGATGCAGAAACAACTCAGGGAGTAGTTTGAACACTGTGCCGTGCAGCTTTTCCTCTCTGTCTCTGTGAAGCTTGAGTCTGCTGCGTGGTAAATTTGCAGGGTAGGGAGACTGAACATGCATGCATATACACATGTATGTCTGCACTTATAGCCTAAACGTGACTGGGAAACTTGAGGGAGCTCAAGGGACCTGGAAAATCTTAGTATCTCTTCGGAACTAGGAGGTACGAAATTTCAGCTAGTCACCCTAACATAAGTACTGCTTAAAAAAAAAAAAACATAAGGGGTGTGGAAATTTCCATGAAAACACATGTACAACTAGAACCCACAGTTATGCAGTCATCAAAAGCCTCATCATCCATTATAACCCTAAGGATGCTGGTAGATGAGATTCCAACAGTGAGAAGACTGAGACACTTTTCAGTTTGCATGGGCACAGAAATTTAACTGACTAATAAAATTTAACTTATATATTTGTAAGTGTTGTAAGTGCTTTCAGAACTAAATATATTTCACGAAGCATTCCTGGAATTGTATGCAGATGCATTCATTCTACCTACGGCTCTTTTTAAAATCCATTTCTTAATGAGAATTTTCTTTCTGTAATGCAAGAGAGATATCCTGTACCACAGGTTATGTTTTTTTTTCTCATTTCTTCAATTATGGAATAAGACATGACAATAAGAGAAGAAAATTTCTCTTCCCTAGATTTTTTATTCTAGGTATTTTTCAGTCTCAAATGTGTCATTTAATCACAAAAAATGACTTTTTTTTTTGTCACCTCAAGTGTTCCATCCTGCTATCCATATTTTTCACTGGTTGTTATCACTACAAAATAGAATAAATTAATACAATCTTTCTTTTACAATATCTCTGTAAAGTCAGATAGTATCATCACATGGAAAACTAAGACAAGGAAAGTGTTCCCAAAATACTTGGAAAACTTTTTCATTTTCAGAAAGTAGGTAACAGAGATTTACATTTTATTGCAGGCAGCAGTGTTTAGGGTCTTAAGGCACCTTTGAAAATCTTTCTGCTTGTGACTTGTGCAGGAAGCACATGACTGCATGGAAAACTGAAACATACTTCCTTTAAGTGGTATTAACTTAAATGAGATTTTTTTGCTGAATGTGTAATGTTGATGCAGTCTGACATTATTTCTTGGTTTTCCTATTATTCGTATATCACATACATTTGCTGGATGCTGGGTCACTGTTGCCTTCCACTTCTACGCAGAAGTGAAAGCCAGTAATTTATACATTTATTCTTGCGCACATATATTTTACATTGAAATTGCGGTGGTCTTTTTTACTAATATTTTATAGTCCATGTTTTTTCTTTTTGTAGTTATGCTTTTTTTAGATTATTTAAGATTACTCTCCTCCCAGCCCTTTCTGAGCAGTCATTACTTTGTACCATTTGCCTTTCTGCTTCTTGAGTAAAATCCAATCCCTGCTGTGCCGGTCAACAGTTTTCCTCAGAGACAGAAACTGCTGATTATCTTTTCTACATTAATCTCAATCATATACTGATTACACTCTTAACTATTTGATTGCTCTGGCCCATCCTGTATTTCTCCCTGAAAACACAAATGACCCTCGGGCCTCATCTGATTGTTAACAGCATTAGTGGCAGTAGAAAATCTCTAGATCTTAAGTTCATTATTCTTTCTAGAAACAGTGTCAGAACCTTTACAAGAATGACACATGGGCAAACTTCCTATCACTCAGAGTTAATTGCAGCTGGAAAAGCAATCTCTGATTTCCTTTAAAAGCAACTGATAGCAATCTTAACCCATTTGCTAATAAAATCCCTACCTTATGTTTCAGAGGAGCGCAGTAACTGATGAACACTTGTATTATTCAGAATAGTTTATTAAAATCATGTTTTCTCAAAAAAAAAATCAAACTCTTTTTGCTTACTTTTTATTTTGACTTTGTTGTTTAATCATGCAAGTGTAAATCCACTTTCAATAACAATATTTGCCCATCAGCCAAAGCTCACAGTGTTCTTGGTAGCCTCAACTTCAGCAATAAAGGCCCTATAGGCTGTTTGATGAGTAGAACTTCACATTGTGAATTGCTGAAGCAATCATTGTTCTTCCTTGCAAAGCAAGCTTCAGTAGTTTGGATGATACAAAAGTACATGCAGCATTCCAGTCCCAGTGTTTTTAAACCAAGTCATCTATTGAAGTAATTTACATATCTTCCTCTGTGAATGCTAGTGCATTAATTTTCCATTTCTTGAGGACAAAATGTGAATTAAATCATTCAGACCCTTTTGAAATTTCCCATTGACTGTCTGATGTAACGTTCAGGTAGCATGCAAAGGTGTACAGAGTCTATGTAATATTTTGGATGTTAGCTAAATTAAAAATAGGAACAGTTATATGGCATTGGTTCCTCTTGTTGAAAATAGCTGTTCTTTCTGTTTGAGCCATAAGTTTGAGCCATCATTTTAGTAAGGGCAGGCAAGAGATTTATGGTCTTAGATGCTGAACATTTACCATTTCCAAACACTTTTCCAAACTACAGAATTTGGGCAGATTCCCAGTAGTGTGTCAGAAGTAGCCCTCACTTTTTCTCCAAAATTATATGTTTCCATTACCAACTGCACCATCAGCTTCTTTGGTGTGAGTCTGTCAACTGTGTGCACAATGAGTCTGTGCTATGCAGGACAGTATATCAGGGATATACTGTCAGGGATTCCTAATATGTAGAATGCTATGTGCAGAATTTCCTTTCCCCTCTCCTCTCCTTTTCCAGTCCAGTCACTTTAGCATACCAATTGCAGAAAAGACACAGGAGAAAGTTAGTTTTGAACTGAGAAATATTCTATTTCTTAAGATTAACACAATTTCAGTACTTTTGTTCACACTATACCTCAAGGGAAAGGAATAAATTGAAGGATTCTTATAATTTCTACACTTGTGTGTAGAGCTAAATGTAATGGATTTACAAGTGATGTAGTCTTTGGTTTCTTCAGGCAAAATTTCAAAATCTGTTCCTTGCATCATCTGTCTTCTAAGCGTTGCTTATGGATACAAGACAACAGCCTTCTCTTTGTGTCCTTTTTACATATTACTAAGTAACACAGTAACTGTCATCAAAAGGCCAGTAGGTATTGATCTGTTGGTCTCCCAAAGTGATTAGCAACATGAAATTTTTTATAGGATTGGTCTGGAACGTCACTGAAAAGGAGAAAGGGCAGCTCCACATGTGTAACACTTTAACATGGAAGGTCTGTCATATCCAAAGCGTGACTGCTTAGTTCTCAAGGTGAATAATACTGATATTGCTACTTTACATATACATTGCTTGTAGCTGTTCTTGCAGTGAAAGAAGATTGTCCTTCATTAGTCTAGTGCAAGCTGGCAATTCATCCATAGGAAAAAATTAATGAAAATGCATAGATGAACTGCTCTCAGAGGGGTTATGAGGAATTGCTAATTTTGTTATGAAAATGTTTGAAGATTAGGTAAATTGAATTTCAATAAAATAAAGAGATCCTGTTAGAACATCTGTTCTATTATTAGTATTTCTACTTTTCTTTCAAGTGGAAATATGAAAACGATACAATGTATATTTGTTTCTATGCGTGTATGTGTGAGAAAGAAAGAAAGAAAGAGAGAGAGAGAAAGAAAGAGAAAGAGAGAAAAAGAAAGAGAAAAGAAAAAAAGAAAAAGAAAAAGAGAAAGAAAAAGAATAAAAAGAAAAGAAAAAGAATAAAGAGAAAGATTTAGCTAAGAATTTACCGGAAAAAAATTGCAAAGTTTGTCTTTTTGCACAGATTAATTTCCTAGAACATTTTCTATGACAGGTGAAGGAATCTGAATGAAATGCAACTGTCTTGTACAGCTTTTCCACTTATTTCTTGTAATAGCACTTAGCTTGTGACTGACTCCATTGGTATGGCTGGGATGGGATAAGGAGATAATTTATCAACAGTTCATATGCTGTCAAGAAAATTCTACTTAGAAACTATGGCACTTAAGCATGTGAAATTTTTAATTGAAAGTGGTGAAATGGTTCTTCTCCAAACAGAATACTGAAATTGCAATTTACATAATAATAGTCTGATTTACATATTTATTAGTTTCATTTAATTTGCTGCAAATGAAATGCTCTAATCTGGTTTCAGGATAATCTCTAACCTTCTTTTGTACTTCTGTTAGTGCACACACATATACACACATACACACATACAGACACATGTATTGGCCTTTGTCTAGATTTCATAGATTGTGACTTCTTCGTCAAAATACTTTTACCATTTCCAAGAAAAAGGCTTATTAGGGAAATCTCAAGAAAGAAAAGGAAAGCAGTGATCATTTCCATTTTTTTTGTTTGTTTGCTCCACATTTTTTAATATTTTCAGTGGTTTTTTTTTTTGGTTAATGTACGTCTTTTATCAGAAATTTATATTGTTTATTGGTTTTATTGGGTCTGAGCTAGCAGTTACAATTACAAATGTAAAGGTTAAGAAACACAATTTTTGAAGACCGTTTTAGTGATTGTTAGCCATCCCTGCATTTTTTTCTTTTTTAATAATCGGTCCATTAGAAACAGCCAAACTAGCTCTTAGCAGACTGAAACATATGTTATGCTATGTACAGACCCTGCACAAGTCCTGAAAATGAGAGAATATTAGCATGTACCTGAAGTATAAGCCCTCTTGTGTGGTCTTAATATCTTGGGCACAGCACTTTGCTTATGGAGAAACCCTGCTTTCTGTTCTGTACTGATCTTGGACAGCTCTGCACTACTGTTCTGTGTTGTGAGATACTGTGTCTTAGACTTCTCCATGTAGCATGGAAAGGTAGGAGGAATTCGACTTGGAATGGGATCAGCAGGTCATGGGAGGACCTGCATAACTACCACCACCACCAGGGACCTGTCCCTGTGTTCAAGAACATCTCTCTCTCCCTCAGGACAAATTTCCCTCCCAATTTGTCCCTCCAAATTTCTTGCTGAATGCAAAAGAGCTGAGCAATACTTGTGCTGTATTGATGGCATGAGAGAGGAGGTGCCTGTATGCTTTAGCTTCTAAAAGTACATTTATTTGTTCGTTAGTAGGCAAATATAAGCAGATCCAATTAGCTCATGCAAAGTGTCATGAAAACTGTAGCTACAAAGACTATGAAGAGGAGCTGGTTTGCATATAGCAGTCCTGGATCGTAGGTTAACCAGGATCAGCATTCAAAAACTTTATTACTAATTGGACCCAGGCTCCACTCCACCTGCATTACTTCTCTATTTGAACAGAACTTCTGATTTCATGGAAAAGCTGTGAGTATAAAGGGATCTTTAAGGCAAGCAAATACAAAGAACGTGAATGTATGGTGAAGTCCAATTGTCCCACGTGAATGAAGGGTTCTGAAGACACTCTGAGCTGAAACATACCACACAGGAAGAATCCTGCTGTGGAAAAAGAGCAGAGCAATAGAAATAGAAAGATAGAAAGAAAAGCATTTCCCTGTTTCTATGAACTTATTACCATGGGGGTGGTAGAAACCAGTCAAGGGGAGCTGAAATATGAATTAAAAAATGTCAGAAGGAAATGCTATTTGAAGCCCTTCAGGAACAAAGGGCAAAATTATGTATTTCCTCAGAAATATGTAAATGTATTCCTCTAGGAAAAAAAAATCAACACTTTTTTTGAAGAGAAAATTATTCTATAAATTCATCATAAGAGTTCAGTAACTAAATTAATGTCATGACAAAGGCTTCAGATGTCAGGACTTCCTGCAAAGGGAATTATTTTAGCCTCAACCCAGAAATCAGAGGTTATGATGGGAGACTATGCAAGCTTTATCATTAAAAGAAGATTCAAATAAAACTGTTTCTGAACCCTAGTGCAAATTTTCTACTGAAATGACAAAGCTGTCTTTCCTTTTGAAAACATTTATGACAAAGATTCGTATTTGTGGTTAATGACATGTCTACCCGATTGGAATTTTCTAGTAAATGAAACAGAGGCTGAAGACATGATGTATAAAGAAAGAAAACAAGAAATAAAACAATTTTAAGTGTCTGGTACTGTGTTAACAGAAGTGCTAATTAATATTTAAATGAAAGAAACCTTCTGCACAGGATTGCATCCTGTCCATGTCCCCCATCACCGTAGTTAGTGGAAGCATTGCCACCAATTTCAGAGGACATCAAAAAAATCAAGAAAAATTTTGCTTTCAGTGTACTTATAAGATGATAAGATGTTATAAGATACCAGTCAAGTGATGCTGAAATGTGAATTAAAAAAATTCAGAGGGAAATGCTAAGATCTTTTAAGATAAGATCAATCTCCATATTAAGAATGCTATTCTGCAGTTTCCTTATATACTGTAGCAATGTTAAAGAAGGCATTACTCCTAAAACACTGCTTGGGTATAAGTGTGTCAGGCAGTACTGTCCTTTGACTATATGCGACCTGCACTAGTGAACCTGCTTTGGCAGGGGTGTTGGACTGGATATCTCTTGAGGTCCCTTCCGATCCCTACAATTCTGTGATTCTGCGATTCTGATTCTTATCTAGAAAGTCTGGTTCTGCTAAATGTCAAATCCTATTGACTCCAGTAGTTATTTATCAATGAGTATCAAAATCACTGAAATAACTTCCTTTTTCCTTGACTGTTAAAGACATTTCAGTGGTGGAAATACATGATCTGAAAACATTTTTCATGGCATTTTTATGTCATACCCTCTAAAATCTTGCAAAAGAGACAATTCCACCTGTGTCTCAGTTTCTTTAGTCTCAGTGTTTGTCATGCTGTCTCAGCTGTCTTAATTATGCTATTGCCTCTGCCTGCAAGCAATGACTCAGATATCATCAAACCGTCATTATTTCATGCTACTTCTACTATTCTTCAGCTTTATATATTTAACGCTTTAAACAAAATGTCAAAATCTTGTTCATTTTCCACATCACCTTCAAAAAGAATGGAGAAAATGTAATGAAAACCTTATAATGCTTTAATAAAATGAGGTCTGTCTGTTATGTTAATCTGCCCTGTATCTCCAAGGTTATTTTCAAATTTAGCCTGCTGCTTATTTTAAGAATATCTGACAAGTCAACCTTGAAGATCCAGTTTGCCAATTTGTCAGACATGCTTTATCTGCAGGTTGTCTGTTATGTCAGTCTACAAAATAAAGTGTATACAATAAAGTTTAAAGATAGTAGTACAGTAATGCATTTTAGAAATATGCTGGGTGTACAGTAAAATATTTGTATATGATCAAGATAGCTTTCAACTGCTACTGAGAAAAGAAAAAGCAAATTTTTTTTTTTTTTTAAATTTCTGTTGAGGATTTCTGTGTGCATATGAGCCATATGAGTCTGTTTCCTAAATCTGTTGACCAAAGGCCAGTTCTTATCTTTTCTGAGAGAATATGTATGGGAATTGTAATCAGTCTGAAATTGCTGCACCGGGAAGTTATATCACGAGCATCCCTCCAGTTCCTTCTTAATCCCCATGGCAAGTGGGGCCATAAAGTTTCCTGGGGACTTGGTCACGGGCATGTCTTTCTGCAGGAAGCTTTATATTGTTGTAACATACTTTTGTTGGGTAGCGTGCAGATGTAACAGGACTGAGGATTGCAGCAATGTTGAACATCTCAGTATAAAACACCTCAAGAAGTAGGCTAAACAGGAAAGGCAATCTCCATTTTTACAAATTTAGAAAACTGTAGGCAAAATATAAGCACAAATGTTGTGCTTGTCTTTGCATTCTTAATGCAAGGAACAATAGAATTTCTTGTTTAGAAAAAGGAATGCCGCTGCAGATACATGGTGTTTTATTAATTGTAGCTGCCTTGTGAAGTGGAGTAATTTCCCAAATCAATATCCAATTATATACTTTTTCTTATACTAATGACAAGTTCAAAAGTGAAGATTTTTTCAGTAGAAAGTCAAGTGGAAGAATGAGTATAAAATATAGTCATCTGCTGGTAGGTAGCTTCCTTTCAATCCCAGATGGAAGGAAACTGAAGTAATGCAATCCCAAATAGCCTTTTCTGGGCTGAGTATTCTATTTTTTGTTGTTTTTGTTGTTGTCTATCCTTTGCCAATGTCTCATAATATAAAATTGGCTAATACTTTCTATACCTGCATCTTCAAAAAGACAATATTGCATGATTAAAAATCTGTGAGACAGCAGATGAGGAGTGAAAAGTAATTGTACTAGGTTATTGATTAATGCAGCTTTATATGTTACAATAGAAAACAGCATTTCTTTGACCACCCATTGACAAAGACTTTCAGCTTATTTCATCACTCTTATTTTTCTTACACCTTGTGTATTTTAGATGTTTGATTATTTTGTGTTTTTTTTATAATTTTTTGTTTTTCATTTTCTTGATGCAAGTATTCATGAGGCAAGGAATGTATTGATATGATTATCCTCTTGTCTTACATAAAGACATAATTGCAAATATTCTCTGTAAAGAATAAAATAAAAGTCAATGTATCTTATTATTCATGACACTTCTGAGAAAAAAAAGATGAAGTGCATTGTGATTTTATGAGAAAATATGCTTCAGAACTGTTCGATTACAAGTTAGGATTTCATTTATAGGGCTTTCAACAGATATTCTTTGTTTTGCATACATCAAATCCTATGGAATCAGAATTGTACAGTTAAAGCTGCAGTTACTGTTAGAAAGAAAAGTCTAGACATGAAACATAGTTTTAGTTACATGTATTTTAATACTTCTACTGTTCTAGCCCTCTAAATGTCATAAACTCAATGTCACTTAAATAATCATAGATACATAGAATGGGTCGGGTTGGAAGGGACCTTAGAGATCATCTTGCTCCAACACCCCTGCCATGGGCAAGGACACCTCCCACTAGACCAGGCTGCCCAAAACCCCATCCAGCCTGGCCTTGAATACTTCCAGGGAGGGGGCATCCACAACCTCTCCAGGCAACCTGTTTCAGTGTCTCACCACCCTCACAGTGAATTTTTTCCTTATATCTAATCTAAATCTACCCTCTTTCAGTTTATAGCCATTACCCCTGACAATGATTTTTCTACCATTTGAGAACTTCAAGTTCTGATAAAGATAATATAAATTATTTTGTCTTAGTTTGACTTGATATTCATGAGCATAATTTTTATACACAGTTTTATTACTTAACTGTGTTCAGTTATTAAATATTCAAAAAACACATAGAGTAAGGTGAACCCTTACATTTAGTAAGCGATATATCAGAATATTTTTCATTGCATGCTAGTGAAAATGCCTGTGATTATAGTTAGGGCAGATGGGAATCTGATATTTTCTCTTTTAGGGAAAACAAGAACAATAGAATATAAATACTATAAGAACAGGCAGTACAGTAATTTGGTTTTAATTTCCATGAATGTGTCACGTGCTCCTTTTGGAATATTGAATGACTAGCCAGTGTTGTGGCAGGGAGAGACACTGATTACTTAGGTTCTTTCTGTTTCCTGTGCAATCACATAAGCATTGTGGCAATAACAATGAAATCTGCTGTAATGGCTACAGAAATTTGCTAGATAATGAGCTCATCTGTGGATTCTGTGGATATTCTGCAGGTGACATGAGGGCCTGCTTTGTTGGAGCTGTGTGCAACAATTCTGAGATCAGACAAGTACAACATTGTTAAGGAGTGGTATTCAGACTAAGGTAATTAATAACATAGAGGGCCAGGACATGTACATGAGCATGTCTTGTCACCCTTTCCGTTAAATCTGTAATCTGGCCCTTTGCAAAGATGCCAGGCAGTGCAGAGGTGTTACTGTGGGCCAAGGGCCACTTCCAGTGAACAGAACTAGCAGGGCCTCTCCATAGTTTAGCACTAAGGAAATTTAATGTTTTGGGGCAAATTATGGTGTGCCAGCTACTTGCTGTGGCAAAAAACGCTCACTTGGCTGTTTTATATACTAACATAGAAATGATTTTAAAGTCCAATCTCTGCTAATATTGTGAAATTGTGTCACCTGGTAGAATTTGAGAGAAAATCTGTCATTTGGCAGATGAAATAAAGGAGAATACAAACCAGTAGAACAGCTAAAGAATCTATCCTGATTTTGGATTGTCTGCAGATAAAATATCTGCAAAGGTCTAACTGTATGAGAAAATTTTAAAAATATAGTGTAATACAGAGGAAGAAACATGCCAAAAACCTGCTGTACTGACAAGCTCTGGTAGTAGATTTTTCAACAGTAATCTGATCTTCTAAAGCATATCTTCAGAAAAAGGATCTAAGGAAATGATAATGCATAAGTACTAATTTTCAAGCCCTTAGACACTGTGAAGTAAGAGGACACCGGCTGTTTTATACTTATCTTCTCTGGATTTTGCTGAGAGACATGAATTTATCCTGTAACTCCCTGAAGTTTTCACAGAAAAACTTGAATACAAGCCTTTTGTGCAAGCACCTTAAAGCCCCAATTTTTTGTACTTGCATCAAACTAATAAGCATTGCTTCTCAGAAATGCTTTAGTAGTTCAGAATCAGTATAACATCAGCCATAGCTATGTAGCTTTCAGTTTAAAGCTGTCTCAAATTCAACTGCACTGGTGCGTAGGCAGCTCTCTCTTGCATATGTTTACAAAATATAGGCTGCTAATGTGTCTGTATAATAGCATTTACAATAGTAGTTAAAAGCTAAGCTTTGAATAGTTAAGGACATAATCCATCTTATTCTGTCTACAAATAAACACATTCCAGCAAAGTAAAAAAGGGGAATAAACTTCATCAGAACAGTATAACTGAAATGAACTTATAATGAGTGAGGAAGATCTTTTAATGCAAGCTCAATTCCACAGCTGTTCATTACAAGATCTTGTAATAGATTTCTTTACAAATCCGTTGATTTTTTCCTGAACAAAATTCTGAGGATGTAATCTATACTCCATCACTTTGAAGCACCATTCTTTCTGGAAAGTTTTGCTTTCTGTTTGAGCTTGTAACAATGAATTCTGATAAATGCAGGCACATCATCCTAATTAAACTGAAAGTAGTGAATCACAGAAATCACAGCCAAGCCTAGATCAAAACATGATGACTGTGAGAGTATTGTGTGTGAAATATCTTCAAAACTGCCTCTTTTTTTTGAACGCCTATGGATTTAGAAAAGGAGTCCATTTTCCTTGCCCTGCTTCACTGTGCTTTGTCTTCACTTTCAGATAGGGATGGAAATAAATCAGTAAGGTAAAANCCTGTTAATTAAAAAACTTTCTGGCTTCAAAAATCCAGAAAGTTTTGGTATTGCTTTTGATATTTCTATTGTAACATTTCTGATTAAAATACAAAAGTAGTTTGGGTAAAATTTGGCAAGCTCTCTGGTGTTTTCTTGAACTGCAGAGATTCTAAAACTAATGGAAAAAATTATTTTAGAATTTATCTTAAAGGAAATTCTTGGTGTAAAGATGATCTTCATTGTTCACTGGATCTAGGCAACAGGTTGCCTGCTCCTTTGGTTTCACATTTCCATATCACTTGTGTGTGATACTGTTTGTATCACTGTTGTGGTTTGATTTTTTTTCTCTTTTACAATTTTTTGACTACATGACATAGTTTAAAATGTGTATTTTACTTTTGCAGAATTTTATCTGAGCTGGACACACAACACTGCACTCTGTTATCTCCCTTATATATACTTTCTGCAGATTTCTCTCCTGTAATTAAAAACAAATTTTCTGCCAACGTGCTCTTTTCAACTTTAATTATATCTATGTGCTTTTTGCACATTTATGTTGTTACTAGGGTGTTTATTAAACGTCCCAGATTGGTGAAGAAAAGTCATAGAAAATATATTTTGAATGTTGTAACTACTGTTAAAAAATTATTTATTTTTTAAGCATTTGCAGCAAATAAACAAGAACAATAGCTGTGAACATGTAGTTCAATAATGTTACATACTGACCATTGGGAATTTCAGACTTTTAAGAGAAAATAACTGTCAATTATAATTTTATAATTTTTCAACTTCATAATGAAGAAAAGCTTTTTGGAATAGATATGTCTCTTTTCTTCCACATTGGCTTTCGCATTACAATTTCACTGCAACTATTCCACCATCAAACATCAGAGACTTTCAGACTGGATTATTTGTGTTGTTAGACGCAGCTCAAAAATATTGGCTTGTGATTGTTTGACAGACTCATTTACAGTGTGATGCAGGAAGGCGTCTTTCTGTCAACATCATCTGCCCACTGTCTGTCTCTCTTGTTGCATTCTGCTGCATGCTGATTGTCACCACAGGGCTGCCTTAACCAAGGAATGAACAATAAAAAAGAAAGGGAAAAGAGCTTATTGTCTGTCTCTTCACATACCTCTGTTTTATTACCTGTATGTTGTAAATCACGTTAAGTCAGGGATGACAATCAGTGATGGAGAAGCCAGAGCTCTTGGGACACCTCTGCAGGCTTTGCTTTCTCTTCTTCATCTGTCCTGTTCACAATGTGCAAGGATTCCAGCCTGGGAGTGCAACACAGAACGCTTCCCCCCACAATCAATTATGAATGCTTAGTTACTGAATATTTAACACTATGATTAACACTGTGATGAGTCTTGCCACATTTTTTATTTGTCCTTTTCATCCTGAAGGATCACCAAATTCTTCTATATCTGATTGCGCAGGGACTACAAAAAGGTGTCTTAATCCAACAAGGGGGAAAATGACTGCTTTAACAGCATAGCACATCTCGTTGTTATTAATGATGATAATCATTCCTGGCACTTGCTGCAGGTTTCACCCTTTTTATGAGGCTCTCAGAAAGCAGTTTACAATCAGGTGTTGGAAATCTTCACACATAGCACTTTCACAGTACAGATAAGCTTTTAACTTACAGCTATCTGTAGGAAAAGAAAGTGAAGGCATACACATTAACTAAGTTGCCCTAGTCAACAACACAGTTATAATTGGAGATTGGAGGAGCTTTGAAAGCGTTCACATATTCTCACTTCAGTGTTATGCTTCTGAACTAAATGTCAAGATCAGAGGTGAAAGAATCTAAAGAAGAAAATCCAATTCTACCAGTTTGTATAATTTGATATTCTAGAATTAAAAAACTCTACTTTGTTTCTGAGACACAAATTCTTAAAAAAAACAAAACTGGAGCATGATAAGAATTTTCCAGAAATTTTGGAGAGACAATGGTGTAGAGAATTGCTATGCTTGCACTAAAACTGTTTAGTCCTTAGGACAAACATTAGGCATGCGGCATACACCTGGGTCCTCACATGAGGAAAACATCATAGAATCATAGAATGGGTCAGGTTGGAAGGGACCTTAGAGATCATCTTGTTCCAACACCCCTGCATTGGGCAAGGACACCTCCCACTAGATCAGGCTGCCTACTTCCAGGGAGGGGGCATCCACAACCTCTCCAGGCAACCTGTTCCAGTGTTTCACCACTCTCACAGTGAAGAATTTTTTCCTTATATCTAGTCTAAATCTACCCTCTTTTAGTTTATAGCCATTACCCTTTGTCCTGTCACTACCTGCCCTTGTAAAAAGTCCTTCCCCAGCTTTCCTGTAGGTCCCCTTCAGGTCCTGGAAGGCTGCTATCAGGTCCCACTGCAGCCTTCTCTTCTCTAGGCTGAAAAGCCTCAGCTCTCTCAGCCTGTAGGGCAGGTGCTCCAGCCCTCTGATCATCTTCATGGTCCTCCTCTGGACCCACTCCAACAGCTCAACATCCTTCTTGTGTTGGGGGCCCCCGAACTGGATGCAGTACTCCAGGTGAGATCTCACAAGAGCAGAGCAGAGGGGCACAACCACCTCCCTCGACCTGCTGTCCATGATTCTCTTGATGCAGCCCAGGATCTGGTTGGCCTGCTGGGCTGCAAGCTCACACTGCCGACTCATGTTGTGTTTCTTGTCAACTCAAGAACAATAAGAAATTTAGCTTCCTGAATTATGGACTGAGATATGGAGTATCAATTTGTTGACACTCTCTTTGTGGCAATGGAAATATTCATATGCTGTATGACACCCAATATCAGGAATTTATCCTCAACACGGAAACTCTGGACTTCAGCTTCTGTGTAGCCTACAAAGGCTCATATCCACCCCAGCCCCACAATCAGCTCCTGAAACTTTAAACTACAGACTGTAATTTGCTCTTGATGTCCTGGAATGGGAATCACAATAGAAAGACACATTTAATTCCCTGACCTTTTCCTGTCAGACCCCCATAAAGGCAAAAAAATGCACCAGCCTTGGGACTAGTAACACGAGAAACATAGGCAGCCTTCTATTAGAGCTTGGCTGAATGAGGAGAAGGAAATGTTGGCATCCGTTCCCTGTGCTTCACTTTATATGTGCTTTCTTGTGCAGCAATTTGTGCAGGGAGTTGAAACTAGATGATCCTTATGTTCTCCTCCAACCCAAACAATTCTATCATTCTATAATTCTATGATTTTATTATAAGAATTAGAAACAAAGAGCTTATTACTCTGTCATCAGTAAAGATATTCTTAATTTCTTAAGCATCCTTCCCATTCTGCAGACTGAGATCAGATACTTAATGTGGCCTTTCTAAAATAGCAATAAACAGTTTGTTAAATAGATCATTGTTATTTCATGTTCATTAATTCTTCATTGTTCATGACTTTGTTGTTCATAGAAGTATTCCATTGCAAGGCAATTTGGATATAGCATAATTCGTATAATTATTTTTACATTTATTCAACCTTAACATATAAAAGCTATATGAAAGAGCCCTGGAGATGTGGTTTTTTTGTGCAACTGACCGTATTCTAAAATCAGGAAAGTCCTTCTATTATGTTCCCTTCCTGTTAAGAAAAACTCAGGTCACCACGCATAATCATAAGCATTGAGACTGACCTGTATGGCCAAAGAATCAGAAGTGAATGAAGGCTGAATGTAATACTTGTCAGTGAATTAATCAGGTCACGCTTGAGATCAGAGAATTTTTCAGTGAAGTTGCATTTTGTGCAGCTTACCATGAAGAGGCACCTTAGCCACTACTCTTTGTGAGAGAACATTGATTACCGAAGAACTCCATAGAATCAAAAATCCTTCACTATTACTATATAATGTCAGGACACATAAGAGAAATAGATGTTCAAAAAATAAATTTGAGTTTGAATAGAAAAGTCTTATAGTCCCTTACCTGTAAAATTAATTTCTATCTAGCACAAACAGGCAGTTATATTTTATACAACATCAAAAGGGTCGAGGCATCATGTGGGAATAGAGTAACTTCTTTTTGCTTAAATGGAAAAATAACTCATTCATTATATTTCACAAATATGTTAACATAGTTTTAACAACTGCCTACATCCTTTTCGTAATGACATGTTTAAAACATCTGGGTATAAAAACCCATTACAACAAGATGTTGTTCTTTTAGTGAAAGGTCACAGGTCATCCCCAGGGTGCTACCTGTCCTTATGAATGCATTTAGTGTCTACAAGTTATGTGGTTATCCTGATACTCTGCTGTAAATTTGCTTATGAATATTTAGTAGGTATAGTACAGCTCTATTGTGAATGAAGATAAGTAAGAGATAAAATGAAGATAAATTAGAATTAAATTGTGTATGTCAGACTAGATACCTTTCTTTTTTGAAAAGAGTTCCTCTAACTGCATTGTGGGGCATTCTTCAAACCTACTGGACAGAGTGCAGGCAGTGATGATCACTATTGCACTAGAAACACATTTGATTTTCAAGAACCTAAAATTATGTGGGCTTGATCAACACTTTAGTGCTTCCTTCTTTACATTGGTCTGTAAGACAAAAAGCAGAATACGGACCTGGCTGATGATCCTGTCTTTGGTACCTGAGCAGAAATGCTGCTCTGCTTCCTTAGGGACTGACTAAAGAAGAGAAGAGGACTTAAATGTCTAGTCAAAAATATTTCCTTTAAAATACCAAAGAACAGTCAGGTCTGTTGCGTGAGAAGGGTACCTAAAAGCAAGTAGCTAGATGCTGTTCAGTGCTTTCCTTAAAGCTTTTTTTGTTGAGACTAGAACGATTGACATCTCTGACAACACATTCTTCTATAAATAGGGACTAGTAGAAAAAAAATCAAGCCCTGTTGAAAGTGATGGGTTTTGTCCCTCATTTAAAAAAAAAAAAAAACATTTTCTTCTTTTGTGAAAAGAAATACTTTTAAAAATTGCTTTTAATGTGACTAAAAGCATAATTGGAAACTCACCATTTTGAAAAGTTAACATTAAGACACAATGAAGTTAGATTCAAGCTGTAAAATTAGAAATTAGGAAGTTGATGTTGGTTTGATAAAGAAGAAGTGAGTTCTTAGAACAGGAGAAGGAAGGAATGAGGAGAGAATGTTTCTTGTAAGAAATGGATAAAATGCTTGAGATGATGATAAAGGATCAATATCTGTGCATTTTAGCACTGCCAAAGAGGATCTTGGGGGTACTGGTAGATGGCAAGCTGGACACGAGCCAGCAATGTGCTCTTGCAGCCCAGAAAGCCAACAGAATTCTGGGCTGCATCAAGAGAAGTGTGGCCAGCAGGTCGAGGGAGGTCATCCTAACCCTTTACTCTGAACTGGTGAGACCTCATCTGGAATACTGCATCCAGATGTGGAGTCCTCAGCACAGGAGAGACATGGACCTGTTGAAGCGTGTCCAGGGGAGGGACACGAAAATGATCCAGGGGATGCAACACCTCCCCTGTAAGGACAGGCTGAGAGAGCTTGGGCTGCTCAGCCTGGAGAAGAGGAGGCTCTGAGGTGACCTGATAGCTGCCTATCAATATCTAAAGGGGAGCTATAAGAAAGAGGGGGACAGACTCTTTAGCAGGGTCTGTGGGGATGGGACAAGGGGGAAAGGCTTTAAGCTGAGAGAGAGGAAATTTAGGTTAGATTTAAGGAAAAAGTTTTTTACAGTAGGGATGGTGAAGCAGTGGAACAGGTTGTCCAGAGAGGTGGTAGAAGCCCCAACCATGGAGACATTCAAGGTCAGGCTAGACCAAGAGCTCTGAGCAGCCTGATCCAGCTGTAGGTGTCCCTGTACATTGCAGGGGACTTGGGCTAGATAACCTTTAAAGGTCCCTTCCAACTCTATGGATTTTATGATTCTATGATTCTACGGTTTTGCAGGCCTATGGGCTTTCCTGTGTGCCCAGTATACTGTCATAAAGCATATAATTAAAAAACAAATGCCAATAGCTACACAGACATAGCTGTATAAATCGGTTTGAGCTTTAGCTTTGTCCAGTTGTGTGACGTACTGTTAAGATAGTTTTATCTTTTTGGCTGTGTGATTAACCTGCTCTAACTGTGTAACAAACTGCTTTAAAGTAATCACTTGAGCACAGGAGCTGGACAACTTGACCTCCTCAGGTCTTTTTCCAATGTGCTGTGTTTCTGCCTGATTACACATAATAATAATGAGTAATTATTCTGTACAGAATGAACTATCTATGACCCTAGAAAAAAATGTAGCATACAGGAGTACAAAGAAGGGATGAGAGCAGGTGACTTAACTGTGAGCACTGATTGATAACCAAGCCCCAGAATCTTTTAATACATTAGCTGTCAGTAACTAATGCTTAAAGAAATGCAACTTTTGAAGTCAGGTGAAGTTATTTTATGCAATAATAAAGAAAGCAAAGCAGAGAAGAATGGTTTGCATTGCTGGGTCAGGATGACCAGAAATATAATAAATATTCCTGTAATCTGGTGTAGACAACCTATATTAGTTTAATTCAGAGGGGCATTTGTTGTGCACAAAACTTGTGTACTAAGTTTTTTTATGCAAGTGCCATTTCTGCTATGGTCTGGATAAATATGAAGGCTGCTCTGAAAGTAATGCCTCCCATTTTATTATGTTGGCCTGTAATGTCAGAGGTGGATGTTGGTGGTATGGCAGTAGAGGCTGAACCTTCCAACCAATATTCCATTACACTTTGTTGCTGTGTGACAGACGGCAGCAGAGGAGCAGTCTGACAAAATGGCATCTGACATGGAAGTGTGTATGAAGTAAGGGTGAATTCCTCATTGCAGAAAGTGGAATTCCTCCATGCAGAAAAAATGACACCCATTGACATTCATTGATGCATGCTGAACATTTATGGAGTCCAAACACTGGATGTGAGCACAGTGAGGTGGTGGATGGTGCATTTCAGCAGTGGCAACAGACATGAAAGACAAGCCATGTTCCAGATGGCCATGAATAGCTGTGACACTATGAAATGAAGTGCATCTCAGCCAGCTCATCCATACAAATCAGCTAATGTTGGTGACAATGTTGAAAAATAGAGTTTTATAGCTGAGAATTTGCTCAATCAACTAGTGTTATTGTGCTGTTTGTATCTGCTGGTGTTTCTGTGGGAATAAATAAGAGGCATTACTTTCAGAGTATGTGCTATATACTGTGTAACTTCTGCTTACCTGAGCTGTTAGAGAAGGATATGGTACTAATTCTTAATATGTGATTGAATCTTCTGTGTATGTGTAAATATGTGCGTGTGTGTGTATGAATCATGTGGGGGTAAAAAAAAAATATTTATTTAAAATTTAAAGGAATCCAAATTTTGTTTGAATTTCCTATCTCTCCTTCTCCTCCATTTTCACCTTGACAGTTGTTTTGGCAATAATAATCTGTTAACATACAAAACATGGAAGGAAAAAGAAAAAAAGGGAAAAAGAAAAGTTACTAAGTGGAATTTTACAAAGATCTGTCTCTGAGAGAAAATTTGGCAGAAATGAAAAATTCTTTTACTTTTGTACTTGTGGAAAAGATCTGTGTTCTTCTTTGTTGCTTTCCAAGCCCTCCAGTTTTGGCTGGGTCCAGGGAACTAGCCCTAAATGACAGATGTTCCTGTTGAAGTTGCTTAAAAAAATGTGACTAAAACAACAGCAACACCATTATGTATCCTTGATGATTTTGTTATAAATCCCCATAGAAATTTAAATTGAATACAGTCTCTACCACCAAACCAATAACTTTTGAAAGAAACGTTCATTCTTTTCCAGAATGAGAAGCGATTATCTACAGCTCAAAGCATCTTAGAGAGCGTAAAGACAGTACGATATTAAGTGATCAGTACTCTAAGCAAAAGAGGTCTTATTATAGTTGTAATTATTACACTGATGCAGTTACAAGGTTACTTAGAAAGTTGCACTCGATCTATCAGCTTATTAGAGACTAAGATGCCAAATCATCAAACTGGGACCCTTAATATACCACTTAGAAATGGTGAGATGAGGAAGAGGCCTACGTAAAAACTTTGAGGATCATGGGCGCATCCCACCAGGGCCCATGGATTTGTGTGCATTCATTTTGCCTAGATGATCTCTGATGAGATCCTCCTCAAACAAGGTGACGTCTTCCTTTCTCCAGACTCTCTCTTACCCCCAGGATCTGGAATTCTTGAGGGCCAAATTTAGCAGTAAAGACTGAAGTAAAGAAGGCATTCAGTAACTCTGCCTTTTAAGTGTCCTCTGTTACCAGGGTGCCCACTGCAGCAGCAGACCCACACTTTCCCTAGTGAAAAGCATTTTTCATTGTCTGAACTGAACTGGTATTTCTCATTGCCATATCCTTGGAAATTGATGAAGCCACACTTCAATTATAACAGAACCATAGGTCTTGCCTAGAAAGAGGTATTTTGCCTCCAATTCAACAAAATGAAACAAAATTTAAGGAAAAGTTCAGCGTCAAGATGCAACAGGACAAAAATGATTATGTGAACTAGCAGAAAAAGGAATTTCTTGTTGGGATTCTGTCATGGTGTCTTAGTTTCTAACAGAAGTTACTTCTCTCACAGTGTCTGGTATGAAGCTGTGTTTTTGTTCCCAGAAGAGAAACAACTGATAACACCTGGCAGTGTTGAACACAGCCAAGGACACATTTTGTTCCTCAGTGAAGCAGTTAGAAGGCATAAGGAGCTGTGAATTGGGAGGGGACAGGACTAGGGCAGCTAACCCAAACTGACCAAAGAGCTATTCCATACCACATCACATCATGTGATTTTTACGGAAGGGAAATCGCTCTCTTGCTCGGAGGGAGGGGCTGCTGGCCGGTTGGGTATCGGTTGTTGGTCCCTTGCTTTGGGTATTATTTCTTGTTTCTTATCTTATATATATATATGTACTGGTATTTCTTTTATTCTCTCTGTTGTCTTAGTAAATAGCTTTTATCTCAACCCACGAGTTCTACCGTATTTATTCCTTAATTCTCTCCCCCATCCCACTTGGGAGGGGGGAGGGTGAGCGAACAACTGTGGGGGACTTAGCTGTCTGCTAGGTCAAACCGGGACACGTGGTTTGACCCAGCGGATAGCTAAGTCCCACACAGTTATTCACTCACCTTCCCCACTCCCCAAATGAAATGGGGGAGAGAATTAAGAAAAACAATACCGTAGAACTCGTGAGTTGAGATAAAAGCTATTTACTAAGACAGTATAGAGAATAAAAGAAACACCAGTACATATATATATATATATAATAAACAATAGATGATACACAAAGCAAGGGACCAATGACCAATACCCAGCCAATCAGCAGCCCCTTCCTGCGAAAAAGAGACTCTCCTTCCATAGAAATCACATGATGTGATATGGTATGGAATAGCTGTTTGGTCAGTTTGAGTCAGCTGCCCTGGTCCTATCCCCTCCCAGTTCCCAGCTCCTTATGCCTCCTAACTGCTTCACTGAGGAACTGAATATGGCCTTGGCTCTGTTCAACACTGCCAGGTGTTATCAGTTTTGTTATTCTTCTGGGAACAAAACATAGCTTCGTACCAGACAATATGAGAGAAGTAACTTCTGTTAGAAACTAAGACAGATTCTTACACTAAATCTATCAATTTAAATAGACAAATGGAAATCTGATGCTAGGATGACCTGATTTTGACTTTGAAACCAAACTTAAAGGTTGCTTAGCTTTGGGAGCTACTATTGGATAAGCTTCCTTGCCTTTCTTGTGCAAATCATTGGTTATAATCTCAACCAAGCTGTTAGAACCACTAACTCAAACACCAGATGGTAAAAGAGAACTAATGTATAGCCAATAAATCTACTCTCTAGTGGATATTCATTTGTAGCAGCCTAGGAATATTTCTATATAGTATTTTTCAGGCAGATGTAAATTTACTCTAGCTGTATACCACGCCAATTGGAGAAAAGCCAACTTCAACCCCAAAGTTATATTGCTGCAGTTGTGTGACATGATATTCAAGGTGACAAACCCAGATTAGGATTATTAAAAGTACCATTTGGCTCATGTGCAGTGTACTGTACATCAGTTTATTGTGCCAATATTATAAGAAGAATACTTCAGTCTCTTTTATGGCAATTTATTAATACAAGAAGGTATTCTGTCTGTGAAGCTTATTTTGATTATTTTCTTAAATAATTCAGAATTTAAATTCTTCTCTTTTCTATTTAGTGTCCATCTCTGCTAACTCTGTTTTAAAACCATAATTCTCTCTTACTCTCCTGATTTGTCATCATTCCTGTTCTCTTCTCCAACAGCTTTCACTCCTGTTCCTCTTATTCTTTTGCCTCTGGGCTCAGTAGTTCCTTCCCTTCCTTTAGGAAATAACCTCTAGCCCAGATTTCTTTCTCAAGAACTCGCAAGATGATCACCCACCAGTCCAGCAAAAAGAAGAAATAGAATGGAGGAATATGTGTAACTGTGGAAGTCTTTGTACATTCGGTGTGAACACATGCAATATAAATCTTCTTTATATTTTATATATTTATATTTAGCATTTTATACATATAGATAATGTTATGCATTGTATATATTTATATATTGATACATTTCCATAACAATAGATATTCTCAATATTCTTGATGGGCTACCTTCCACTAACAGATTATTTAAGTGTATCAAGTCCTGTCCAACACTTTTTAAGAATTAAAACAGTAATATGGAAAATATATTTTCCTTCATTATTGTTGTATTTCAATAATAAACAGGATTATTCCAATTTACATTCTTAAGCAGGTCTAAGACATTCTAAAATATTTTCCTACTTTTGAAAATTGTTTAAATGTATGTTTTTAGTTACCCAGCAATAAGGGAATGATGAAATCTTTGTCCTCACTGGAGAAAAGGTGTCCCTTTAAATCTTAATTTAATTTTGAAGAATTCGAATAATTTTATAGCCTTATAATTCATAGAAAATTTTGTTTACTAAAAGATTTGGCTCAATGTTCATTTTCATTTAGCTCTTCTATAACAAGAATTTCTTGCTAGAATGTTTACAGTTGGTGCATAGATAAATCACAAACAGGAATTTAATTCTTTGGTAGTTATTCATATGAGTTCCATTACAGCCACACTGCAGGCAGTGATACACTTCAAGGATTGTGCTGATGCTGATGTTATAAAGCAGAAGAACAAAGTTTAAATGGTCTGTAATGTCAGCAGAATCCTGATAGTAAATTATGACCTTGCTATTGACTCCTGAGTACCTTTAGCTACATTTTATGCGTTTCACATAATGAAAGTGCAATGCCCCTCAAATGGCATAAACAAAAAAGCAGCACAACTGACTGAATTCAGGAACCAAAAGAGAACTCCAGATATTTGTTAGGAGTTCCATAATGTTATTTATGGAAGCTAAAGTCATCTTTAGAAAAGCAATAATATTCAGAAAGTAGTGTTGCAAGAAATATTAGTGTCTGTATTCTTGGGGGTATCAGATTTTTTTTTTTTTTTTTTGATTATTTTTATTGGAGTTCAATATACAGAGCTTTGAGATTCAGCACATTAAACAATCTCTATTCTTAAGCATAAAATTGAAATTCTTAGCTTGCTTATAATTTATATATTGAAACTTTATAGCTCTGAGGGGATGCATTAATGCCCACTGCAGTGTCTGCCAGCAGCACAGTCCATGACTGAGATAGGTGCCAAGGCAAACTGAATTCAATAACATAGAGTTGATTATGGATAACAGAACCACAATTTTGTGCCTGACATATAAGTGACCTTGTAATCTTCTCCTTAGAATTCTTGCCGGCATTCCTCCCTCCTGCCACTCTCTTTTATTGTGTTTTAAAATTAGATTAGAAGGACTTTGGGGCAGAGACCATGCTGCCTGTTACATCCTAAGGAACAGCTTATATTTTACTGCACTGAAAACATATCTATTGTACAGATCATTTTTTAAGTTCCTATTTTGAAATGTTAAAAGTTCATACACATTCCTTTCAAAATCTTAACTGGGATTCGTAGAAGAAAGTTTTATGTTGTTCATTTCATTGCACAGTAACTAAAATGCACTCCGCTGGCTTCTTTCTTTTCTCAGAACTACCCAATAATGCATGCCTTAGCTTTTCCTTTCATACCATTTTACTTTTTGTTGAAAATGTGGGTGTAGTCCTGGCAATATTAATAATGCATATTTTTTTTTGTGCCTAACCAATGCAGAATTTTATTTGTCCTTTTGTATAAAAACCACTGCTGAACAGTAAGTCAATTTCTGGCTTGTATCATGTTTAAGACAAGCATCTTCCAATGCTGCTGCTCTTTTGTATAGAACATAAAAGCAGTTATAGAACTACTCTTAAAAGTCTGTTGGGAGAAGAAATGAATCCTGCTTTTGAAGGCAGGAGGAAGAAAATGGATAGAGGAAAGCTGTTTAAATGTGAGACCATTTAAGTCTGTATGTAGTCAGGATAGGCATGAATCTTTGCAATTCTCAGCTTCAGAACAGCACTGTAGTTTTGGAAAACCTCTTTTGCAAATATCAATAGACTAGAAAAGGAATTGTTCCAGTTTAAGAAGCAAAAATCATCAACTTCCTTTAGTGTCCTTATCAGAAATAGCTATGGGTTTCTACTTCTAAAAATGGCTTCTGATGAGTACACAATATTGTACTGCAGATACATTGGGTGATACTGCCTGTGACTTTTAGAGGACATGAATTCTGTACATGAGGAATTGATAGCTCCTTCTAGTATCAAAGAAATTCAAGTAGTGCCTGAAATTTCTTCTATTTGCTTCATTAGAAGCCAGCTAGGAAAAAATAATAAATCAGAACCTATTATTGATAGGAAGGTCAGAGAATTAAAATGTCCAGCATTTGACAGATGTGGTCAATAATTTAGAGACATGACTTAGTAGCTCAATGGGTAGGGATGGTGATAGGAAGACGGTTGGAGTAGATGATCTGGTTGGTCCTTTCCAACCTAATGTCTCTATGATTCTATGATTCTATGATTCTAATAAAAGTGGCTGTTCCCTTTTGACCATGCAAAGGAGCCACAGACCTTGAAATGCTCACTGGGAACATCATCATGTTTTTAAAATTGCCTCACAGCTACATTTCAGACACTAATTGACTTGGTTTTCATCACCAGGAACCACTGAGGATACTGACATAGTTTGGACGTGGAAACATCGCCTATTAATGAAGAAAGGTGGAAGCAGACAGTTAGTGAACTCTTCCCAAGGGGCCTTCGTAGAGTTGACCTACATCATGAAGGTGAATATAAGTCATATGATCTGGTTGATTAGAGAGAATGTTAGACAGTCTTCTAAATGCGCTTGGGAAACCTGATGCATCAAACCTGATGTTGCATATCTAGCTGTACTATTCATTCTGGTAGATCACACTCTATGGCCTAGACACTGACCCCCACAGCCTCTAGATCTTAACATAGTTCCTGGTCCTCTGGTAATGTTGACCTTCCAGACCGTTCAAAGCCATTATTTTTTATATATTTAAATAACTGTCAAAGACTTACTTTCAAGGAGTTATTTATCAGAGATTGATCTCTCAACATATATGAAACAGGGCTTCGGACTTGGTTTAGATACCTGCATCATGTATGCATGCTGAGTTAGATATTTATGGAGACAATGTATGGGGGATGGGTGGGCTACTAACAAATGCTTTGCTTGACCAGCTTGAGCAAAGCCTTTCAGGCCAGAGGCAAAACAAAGCCTTCCAGATAAGAGTTTGCATATCAAAGCCTCCCTGGTAAAGATGGACAAGACAGCTTCCCTGATAAGAAGGGGCAAAACAACCCAACTGCACGCAGACGCAGCAAACCAAGGGTCAGAAGTTCAACACCGAGGAAGACTATCAGCCTTCATCCTGCGACCATCAAGAAGACCCTTTGGGTGATACTATGCATGCTCATGTGAGAGGGAACTTGTGTTAATCATTTTGGGGAGCTAATTGGAATATGTATGAGATTACCGAGGAATGTGATGAATATGTATGTTTCTGTGCCATAAAAGCAAAAGAGTAAAATGGGACGGTGCGCATACTTGCTGGAGCTATTCCCTATGCACCCGGTGCCGCAATAAAAGGGATACCTGCTCAACATAATACATTGTTGTGTTGAGTTTCTCCGAGTTTTTCTGGAATCATATAAATATTCACAAACATGATGCTGTGTAGCGTAACTTCTCCAAATGTTTTGATATACCTCTCTGTTCCTGTATCAAAGGTAACATTTCCTTCCCTAACTCTAGATTCTACTACGAGCACCAAATAAATACCTATTAAGAGTAGACATTATTCTTGTTCAAATTCTGATGAGAAATATTGTATTAAAAGATATTTTTCCCAGTTAGCTACTCTTACACCAGATTTTATACCACCTTGTTAAAAAAGATAAGAAGTTTGCCTTTAAACATAAAGCAAATGTTACATCAAAACTTTAAATTTTATGCCTAAAATAGTGCTTGCACATGTTGGCTCCTCTCCATGTTCTGACAAACATGAATTTGCTGACTGAAGAAAAGTAAACTTCTGATATTTCACAGCACCTTCTGAAAATGCACAATGTCCAGCTGAAATAGAAAAAAAAACTAACAATCCCCCCTGTCCCAAATGGACAATCAAACCAAACCAAACTGAAAAAAACTTACACATGGCACCTGGTTGTTAAAGTAATCCAAGATATGTTTTATATTGATATTCATACTTAAAATAGAAGATGAATACAATCTGCCCTGGCTAACTCAGTATATATATACTGAGTATGTACAGTGCATACATACTGTTAGTCAGTTTAAGAGGTCTGCTTCTGGCAAGCCAACAGAAGCAGTAAAATATCCTTCCTCATTTTTTAAAAATTTTTATTTATTTTATTTTATTTTATTTTATTTTATTTTATTTTATTTTATTTTATTTTATTTTATTTTATACTTTATATTTTTATTTTAATATTATTTTATTTCATTTAATTTTCATTGAGACGAAATGTAAAGGAACTGCAAACACACTATATGCCCTTGAGACAAAAACAGAGACTTGCAAAGAAGTAATGCCTTTGGAATTGTGTACTGAATTTAGTAATTCTGGGCTACACTGAGACATTTGAACACGCTGATCAGAAAGAAGATTAAATCCTCATGTGTGCTGTACAGTTAACTTGTGGCAAGTCCTGCAGGGAAGATGCACCTGGAGGAGACAGTAGGATTCTTTGTCACTCACAGCAGATGAGAGCAGGCAAGTTGTGAGCTGTTGAACTGAAACACTGAAATGGTAAAATATTATTACTTGTTATTGAGGGCAAAAGGAATTTTTAAGGTTGTATACTCACTATATCAGGTTTAACAATCCCATATTCAGTAGCTGCAAGAATAAAGAAGATCCTGATTGCCTGTCTACTGGCATAAAGGTCTAGAGCGTGTTGCTCAGTAATAAGTGGTCTGTTTTGTTCAGTATTAGCACCTTACCGATAGGCACCATGGACCTGTGTCTAATATAACAATCTGCTCATGTCAGACTTCAAAGACGTGTTGCTCATATCTTCTTCTCGCTGCCAGATGATCAACAAACAGCAATTAACAAACATTCTGGACATTGTGTAGAGTATTGAAGGCCGATTGTCACTCTATTGACTAAACAACTGGCAACACTCTCTGAGAAGTACTGCTCAACAATCTCAAGACCTCAGCACCACAGTGATCTTTTTGTTATGCAATAGAGCTCAACAGCACCAATTTACTGACATTATTTTCCATTCCACCAATCAGACTGGAAATGGTATAAAGAAGTGGTTAAAAATTCTGAACTAATTGTTGATAGTACACTTACATCCCTATCTGCAAGCTGCTACAAGACATTAATTTGTCCAATTTAAAATGGCTTTGATATCCATGTTCAGCAACACTAAAGTGAGCAAGATCTTTTTGATTGCAAACTCCTCAGCACATAAAGTGAACCTCTGTGCAGTGACTTTATACTTGCTGACAATAGGCCTATTTGGAAATCTATCTGGAAACAAAAAATAAACATGGATTTCCCTTCCCCGGAATTTGCAGGCCAAAAAATGAAACAAAAAATAATTTACAGATGCTTTCATGCCCTGCCTTGCACTACTCTGCCCTGCTCCACACTGTCTTGCCCTCTCTTATCCAGCCAAATTAATCAGAGCAATACATTTTTAATTTGAGTCACCACAGGCTCTTGAGCCTTTATTTTGTTCGTATTTTTGGCATGAATGAAAACTTCAATTTCAGTATCCTTTGGAGGCTTTTATAAAACTTTCTGCTTCTTTCTTAACATTTTTCTCCCCCTTAGTAAAATTATAGGAAATTTTGCCTATGTGCCTTTAGATAAAATCGTGTCTTGTAATGAAAGCTTCACTTGAAATTGATGATGGTGACTATAAATATCATATTGTAGCCAACTTGTGCTAATAGTCTTAATTTCTTTCCTATTCTCAGTAGTTGCACTGGCATTCATGGTCTACTTAACATCTGACTCCAATTCCATTAAAAAGGAATCCAACTGAAATATACAAAATGTAGTTTCAGAGTTTACTGCACAGCATTTTTTGTTAAATATTTATCCTCCATGTAATGAATTCTCAAATCAAATATTTGGGCCTGAAAAGTAGCATCCAGCTTAGAAGGGTGAAGGCATGTATCTCAGCTTCAGTTCCTGAGTTCCCTTTTCTACCTACAGGCTTAATATGGAAATTCTCCTTTAGGATGCATCAACATTTCTAGTTAAACCACAACAGAAAATTTGTGATCGTCAATTTTGATTATATGCAAAAGAATTAGTAACAAACCCATTTTAGACATCTGTGCACATATGCATACATTTGCTTGTGTGCTTATTGTTATTTGAAGTTTTCAAAAATAGCCTTTTCAGCTGCACATATTTTTCTAAAAGTCATTCTATACAGACAAGCAGATAAAATATAGAGCACTATCCAAAAGTCAAAAAAGTATAACGAAATTGCAAAGCTAAGAGATATACTCAGGAAACTGGAGTAAGAATGGTAAGAAAGAAACAGTGAAATAGGAGCAGACAAACTACACCGGAATAAGATTATGCAAAACAAAAAGCAAACACAGATCTTGAATAGGAAGATGAGCAGATGAACCGATTAAAATAATTGTCTTTGTGTTATGACAGTAACATTATTTCACAAGGACTGGAGAACACAGAATGAAATTTTGGTATGACTAGAAAGAAGCATATTCCAGCATTGTTAAAGAAAACATTTATGATATGTGCTTGGAATTTAGATGTTGAGATTCAAAACACCTGTGATTTTATAAATAAGTAGTCTGATTCTGCTAAGATGGATTACAGTTCTCCAGCTGATATCACCTTAATACAAATCAAGACAGAATCTTTGGAAAGTTATTCCAATTATATCCAGTAGAGTAGAGACAGGGTTTAGTTCCACTAAATTCCATTGCAATATTCTACTGAAATTCGCTGTTTTTTCCTGAGGTTACTGTTACATTAATGCATTCCTTTTTTATTAAATTTCCTGTAAGTGGATATGAAATATTCTCTCAGGTATGGATTAAACTTCATTTGTCATAAAGTGAAGTCAGGATGCAGAAACCTTTCTATTTTCAGAAAAACAACATTTTCTGGATAGAAAGAGTCTGCTTTGAAGAGTCATGTACGATTTTCAAGATGTACTTGTTAGTTAAACTCCCTGGAACAAAAAATCACAGAATCACAGAATCACAGAATTGCAGGGGTTGGAAGGGACCTCGACAGATCATCGAGTCCAACCCCCCTGCCAGAGCAGGTTCCCTACAGCAGGTTGCACAGGTAGGCATCCAGGCGGGTCTTGAATATCTCCAGGGAAGGAGACTCCACAACCTCCCTGGGCAGCCTGTGCCAGTGCTCCATCACCCGCACTGTGAAGAAGTTCTTCCGCATGTTGGTGCGGAACTTCCTGTGCTCCAGCTTAAGGCCATTGCCTCTTGTCCTGTCCCCACTGACCACTGAAAAGAGGTTCCCCACCTCCATTTGCCTCCCGCAACTAAGATACTTATAAACATGGATCAGGTCCCCTCTCAGCCTTCTCTTCTCCAGGCTGAACAGACCCAGCTTACTGAGCCTCTCCTCA